>OZ026808.1:514981-557697 GCA_964023185.1 Macaria liturata
CCGCCCGCGCCGCGCCTGCCGCCACTCGCCCGTCATGCGCATCACCGAGAACCCCATCTCCGAGGCCGTCGTCTGCTAGACGCGCCCTCCACGCCTTCACGCCAGGACCTGCCCTGCGGAATGTGCACTCAATCACAAACTGCATGCTACTAATATACCTTACATTCGTCACTATATTGACTCGCTACGTGTTAGATTGGATCCCAGTTGGAATGTCGGTATTGCATCGGGCAGTCGGTTAGATACGTTATTAGTTACATTTACATAATTCCATACTATTTTAACAAGTCAGCAATGGGCTATAGTAAAAGTAATTTATTTTAAAGTTAGAGTCATTTTATTTATTTATTTTATTTATCATAGTCATAGGCGTGTTCCCATAACAATTCTTCGAAGAATTGTTATGCTAATAAGCCACGCACAAATTAACAATATTTTATTCTGTTATTAAGTAAAATAAAATAATTTAATTTGTTGTAAGTAATAGTCACTAAATTATTTAATTGATTTTAGGATACCAAAGTTTTTACTTTGCTGTTAATCTTTAGTGAGAATTGCTTTAATTACTGTAATGTATTTTTTGGTTAAGTAATAAATGTGATATAGTAATGTATGAATAATATAGAGGTGATCAGAGTGGACATGTCGCAGTGGTTTGAATCTCGGATATATTGTAAGCAGGTTCGAGTCCCTATCGCTCCCTCTCTACTACCTTGTAGGTATCATTCAAGATATGTTTGTCAGAACCACTGATGAATATCTGGTGCCACGATAGAGCGGTACTTATGAATATAGGCTAACATCACAATATCTTAGTTAACGCGTTTGGAAGTGGCCGTGTACGCTCCAACTCTCATATATCGCACTCTAAATATGAAGCTGCAAATATGTCTTCTCTCTCACCCGTATAGTATATGTGAGACAAAGTATGTTATTTTCGTAGATATGCAAGAAACGAATATGTACCAAAGATAAGGAGTAAGTGAGCAGGCGCGCGGGACAGTGGTAAGCGCCAGTCCCCGCGGTTAGTTCGTGTAATGTGCGTGAGGGCGCCCCGCGCGCGCTCTCGGGGTGCTATGCGAGACCAATATCGGTGATTTGCTAATAACAACATTATATTTCACAGAAAAGTGGTGATATCGTTCAACGTACTTTCTTCAACATGAAGTCGTCCGACCGCAGTTACACAAACTGTGTGCAGACTCAAACAAAACTGAGAATGAGGGTTTCTTGCTTATTGCAATATGCGTAAGTTTTGAGATTTTATAATGTTTCAAATGAATAACTTTAATAAAACTTTTTTTTATATATATCTATACCTACAATCTGAAATATATATCTACACTCTTTCATAGTTTTTGTTATTAAACTACGTTTATTTAATAACAAAAACTAAGAAAAAGTGTAGTTTCTTTCTAATTCTGCACAGTTTGTGTAACTGCGGTCGGACGACTGCATGTTGAAGAAAGTACGTTGAACGATATCACCATTTTTCTGTGAAATATAATGTTTTTTTCTAGTTATGGTTGAACGATATCAACACTTTTCTGTGAAGTACATGTTTATTTAGTGTAAGTGAAGGTACCTCACCGCTAGAACTAAGTAGGCTTGTAAGCTGCATGCTGCCTCGCGGCTTGACGCGTCGACTGACTCGAGCTCTATATGTGCAATGATATGTAATATCTATGTATTAATCCTTAGCAAGTTATTTATCTAGTTAGGGAAAACTTTGGATAGGCGTACAGAATGTTGAAAATGTCAGAAGTCTTCCGACATAGCTGTACTCGGGATGAAAAGAACGCAGATCTGTAGTACGTTGAATTAAGTATATATATACGTATATACGTATATATATACGTATAATATCACTTTTTTAATGCCCATAACTCAAGCGTTTGCTTAGTTTGGGACTAAGCTGTGTGTAATGTCCTTTAATATTAATTTATTTCAAGTGTTTTGTTAGCTGCCGTCAGTCGCTGCGACCACGCCGCGCCACCGACGTATACATTCGCCTTCAGTATATTATGATCGATGGTTACAGTGCATGTTAAAGGACATTTTCTCTTTCATAGTGACTAGCGTTGAACCGTAGAAGTTGACAAGTTGCTAGTAACTTGAATCGCTTCCTAGGAGACGAGACGTGGGCGCCACTGCTCTGCTTTAATATAGTGTGAATATTTCTAAAATTGTATGTTTACTTCATGAACACAGGTGTGAACAAGGTCTGTCACTTCTTTTAATATGCGTCACATTAATATCAGTGACAGGCTAGCCAACATGTTGGGGCGCTAGTACTCCTTCTATATATTTACTAAGTACACTATCTTAATCTATACTAATAGTATAAAGCTAAAGAGAAATAACAAACATTTTATGCACCTTGGACGACAGTTCGTACTAAACAAATGTTATTAATATTAACTTCATAACATTATTTTCTAATTTTCTAGGTAAACTTATGGTCTGGAATTCCGAGTCGACTTGGGATCTGTAACCATCAGTTGTAAGTCATAGTATTTTTCTATTGTAATGTGTACTTGCATAATACAGTATTATAAAGTAAAGAAAAACATTTTTAAAGCAGTGCAGTTGAGCCCAGTCTCGCCCACGTATACATAATTTAGTAAGTACGTATGTTATTTAATTTTCACGGAATTAGTCCTATGTGTTCGTATTACACCTTGTGAGTTTAATAAAAACTGATTTTGTAATGAATAAGTTGTTTTATTTCTTGTAAGTGTAACGCAGTCAGTGCTTGGATGGGTGATCAAGTACTGGCATCCCATTTAGGTGCTTTCTAGGGTCGTACGACCTTAATGTGACCTTTTTTTTTTGTCAAATTTGTTGCACACCGTTTAAATTTTTAATTTTTTTTTTGCTGATCGATAGATAAACTTTTGTACTGGTTTGCACTGAACGAATTTTCGTTTGTACTTAAACCAAATAATTATAAAAATAAAAACGATATTTTTGTTAACTTGTCCAAAATATCATTGAATGGTCTTAGTGAAAAATTCTAAAATAGGCTCAAATCATCCAACATAGGTCGCAGAGGTTTGAGCTGAACGAATTTTTGTTTGTAAGTACCTAAACCATAAAAATTACAAAAATAAAAAACGTGATTTTTGATAACGTTAAAAATTTTATCTCTAAAAAATAGGCTTTAGTCATACCATATAGGCCGTAGAGGTTTGTACTAAATGAATTTTCGTTTGTACTAAAATAAAACCAAATAATTTCAGGCCAGATTTCAAGTCCGGTTAAGTCGCGCTAAGTCCGGTTTTTTGGTTTAAGTACAAACGAAAATTCGTACAGTGCATACAAGTACAAACGATTTTCTATCAAACATCCAAAAAAAATTGAAAAATTTAAACGTAATGCGGCAATTTTTTTTTATTTCTTTTTGGTTTATGTACAAACAAAAATAGTTTTAGTACAATCAAGTACTAACCCGACACCTCGTTTGAGTAAAAAAAATACTACTTTTCAAAAGTCGGGTGCCAAGTTCACAGAGCTCGTAGAGGAAGATATTCTACGAACGGATCCTATATACGCCGCGCGTCCGCCGTGCTTGTTTGGTTAGACGCCCCGCGTCACGCCGTGCTTGATTGGTTAGACGCCCCGCGTCACGCCGTGCCCTGTCCTCCAATATGAACAATCATCATCTTCAGCCCTCGTCGACCCACTGCTGGGTATGGCTCCTCCCCTAGGTGACATAGGTACGCTTCTTGTCCATAGAGAGGTCTCTCTGGACAAGAAAGGGAGGAGGTCTAATGCCAACCAGTTAAATATTATTTCAAATTACCGAATTTTAGTACATTGAAAATATGAGAGTACGAATACAGATTTGAAGGTTTTTATGGAGCGTTCAGTTTACTGATATCAATTTTGTGGTAAAATTCTGCTTTAACTCGCTACATCAACTCACTTTATACATCAAACACAAAATATGTATGTGATCATCTTTATTACATGGTAAACATGAGAATTAAATTATATTTATAATATGGACATTTATATTTACACGTATATTATATATTCAAGATAAATATTTCATTACCAGGATAAGCAAATAAATGTAGTAGGTACTATTGAGAAAACATTTCACTACGATGTTACAGAATGATGTACCGGATACACCTAGGTGGCTACAAATTGAATTCAAATTTAAATAAAATTATACTTAATATTCTACATAATGTGCAGATGATTACAAATACATTCATATCTAATAATGTACATTAAAATTATATTAAAAGGCATTTCAAATGAAGGTCTATAGTAATCATCAATAAAATATATTTTGTAAAACCATAGACAAGACTATCAAAAATAATTGTAAATGAAAGACGTCTACATATCGTAAATACGACAGTGTAGAAGTCACCTCGACTTTGTTTCATACAAATTAGGAGCGTATCTTTTACTTGTTTTCTTGTCTCTGATCAAACAAATCAAATTTCATTAAAAAATATTAATATCTTATGGATAGTGACAAATTAATTAGCTAACCATATAAAGTTCATTGAAATTATATTATTTTAAATTAATGTGGACATACAATACATTGGATCCACGTCACTGAAATATTAATATGCAATACAACAATAATACATAATCAAAATTGTTAAAATATTATTTGTGGACAAAATAATTATCCAAAATTTCATCAACTTAAAATACTACAGAAGACCTACCAATCGAATTAGGTACTTACGTTCGTTAGTTATAAGTTTAAGTTTTTTTTTTTCAAACATAGTAACTTCTGTGAAACAAATGTAAGCAGTGGATTAGCTAATGACTGAACTTTGTATACATTTGGAAATTTCCGGATGAGTGCGGTACTCATCACTAGTCCGGAATAGAATTGATTGTCAGGAAATGTAAAAATAAAATTGTAAATGAACCGTGTATAATTTAAAATACTTGTATTACTAACCTAAACACAATCGAGCAACAAATGATATGTGCATTATTGCTCAAGGAATGCGTTAATTTTAAACTAATTTACTAAAAAAATAAAATAGTGTAATAAATTTCATTTTAAAATAATAAAAATATGAACAAGGTAGAAGAAAATCTATGTGAAAATCGTATTTAAGTAAATAAAATCAAAATAAAATACTAGAAAGCAAATGTAGTAAGTTCATTTAGCGAGGACTCAAAATAGAGTCGCTAAAAGCAAGTGCAGTGACACCTGTAATGATTAGTTTCTATCTACCTCTAAATATATCTTAGTACCTATTTATAGTACAAATGTTACAATGCTAGTGTAGAATACATCGTCGTGTCCACCAGAGCAGTAGCCGCTGGGGCTCCGTACAAACCACTGCTATGAGAGGTGCGTGTGGTGACGTGACAAATGTCACATGTCAGTTACATTTATAAACGCCACAAGTTAAAAAGCTAAAATAACAAGAGAGTAGCGTAATATTTGCATGGTAATTAAAGTGGTCCCCACCGTAAAATTTAAAGAAATACAGGAAGCATGTTCTTTTGACGGAAAGTTGTACTTTGAAGCTCTTAAGCTTCATTTCTTTGTAGTGATAAAAATGCTGTACATATGTCTGGCAAACTAAATTTCAAATCAAATAACACCTTCCACGTTCATAAAAGCTCTCCGGGTCTCACATGTGCTAATATGAGATAGAACTTCTTAACAGGTACCTACAGGATTTCTAGTCGTTAGCGGCTTTGGTACCTCAGAAATTTTTAAAGCCGTCAAACAAAATTGGTTACTTTGATTTGACGTAGCAAAGTCACCTTAAAAGGTTAAACATATCGAGCAGTATTCGTTCTCCAGGGGCTACTTTTTAACGTGAGCTGGTCTGCCGCAGTCCGGTGCAGTCTAGTGGTTGAACACCAGGATGAGGATGATGCTGATTACGATGGCCAGCACCAGGAAGATGTACACCTTCTTCTTTCTCAGCTTGTTCTAGAAAAGACAAGTTCGATTTTCTATACATCTATTTTTGAATCGGGATGCAATTATTTCATTTTTTTCTACACATAGTGCCATCTAGCTGCACACTAAGCAAACGCTTGTGTCACGGGCTTAAGATAACGGATACATTATGCATATACTTTTCTTTTGTAAACAAATACATATTATACTTAGGTAGAGACAACTAGATTCAATATAAGTAATTGCAAATTGAAAATTGACAATTGTGTTGTGCGGGAATGAAGCCCTTGGCCTGAAGGCAGACATGGTAGCAACTGAGCTAAGAGGGCAGTCAGAGATATAGATAGATCACCTTGTAGTTGTGCGCCTCCCGCAGCTGCACGGCGCCCGCCTGCACGCTCTGCGCGGTGTACTCCACGTGCGACTCTATGGACTCCACGGCCGAGCCCTGCGCCGTGATCATCGTGCCCAGCTCCTTGAAGATCTGGTTCACGTCCATTATGTCGCTCTGGAACCACATCGACAAACCTCAATGTATAACACTCGAAGGGGACCGACTCACATAGTTATCTATCAACGCACAGCCCGAACCACTCGACGGATCGGGCTGGAATTTGCCGTGCAAAGATATTATGACGAAGGAATCTGCTAAGAAAGGATTTTTGGAAATGCCACTTTTAAAGGGTGGAAAATGGGATGCAAGTTTTACTACTTAATGCGAGCGAAGCCGCGAGCACTTACTAATGCTCAATATAAACATTCATTCAACAAAACACGAGTAACAAATTCGAACTGGCTTTCCTTTGCATAAATCAATTGCAGGTGTTAACTTTGGAAAGTGTAGTGTTGTTCCGCTGCGACTACTTGTGTGATAAAATCTCATTGCATATTATACTACTCCTCATGATCATACTGTCCGAAGATGTCGAAGGATACACTTACATCTTATCGAAGTTATCAAAAGAAACACAACACAAGATGATTTTGGATCTCGTCCGTATGCCACTTCCTCCGTAACAAGATACCTTACGGGGTGTGTAGTGTAGTGGAAGAATTATGTTTATTATATTCCTCAAATTTGTGTCGGAAATCATGTACCTATCGTATATTATATATTGGACATGCATCTGGAATCCGTGGAACGATTTGGGGTTCCACAAAACTTGTAGATAAGCTCACACGTGGTAAGAACTGCGTAGATGTATCATGGGAGTCATCATTAACTTTCTAGTGCGCGGGTGATCTATTATTTGTGACGTGGAATAGGGATTGTGTGTGTGCCTTGATGAGGTCACGAGCGTGGTGTACCTCGAGCTGCCTGTAGTCGTGCTCGCGCCGCTCCAGCTCCGCCAGCGAGCGGTCGGAGGCGGCGAGCTGCGCCTGCATGCCGCCCTCCTCCATCTCCACGAGATCACGGCTCGCTGGAAACACACAAACAAAATAGCATATAGTTTTTAACCCATTGTTTCGTTTTTTACACTGAACAGTCAGGCATTCAATAACTATATAATATATGTAGCATCAACCATTACAACGTGAATTTAGGTGTGATTATTAATATTTGTTAATGAAATAAGTAATTAATGTAATTGGTTACGACCGTATTAATTATTATTAAATAAATAAATAAACTAAGAAGATTTTTTTCTTTCAAGAATTACATGATATTGGCAGAGCGTCCCGTGGTATTATCCGCTTCTGGATAACGAGTAACCTGTGTATTCACAGACAGTCTAATATATCTAATTTCATCCGAATTCGTACAGCCAAATTATTGAGAAGATGTAACAAATACGGCATTCAAAAGAAGTAGGGAGGAAATATATTAATTATACTACACCTGCTCGGAAAGTACCTTGTTACTTTATCAAATTTACGGTAGATAGTACGTCATTGCATATCGAACAAATATGCGGGGAGAAAACGCATATGAGCGGGAAGAAATGGATTTTCATACACTTTTCTCTCCCGCTCAGATGCGTTTTCTCCCCGCATATTTGTTCGATATGCAATGACGTACTTTCTACCGTAAATTTGATACTTTCCGAGCAGGTGAAGTATAAAGCACTATGTATCAATCGAGAGAAAGTGCGATTCCCGATCTCGGGTGTTTTAAAGCCACCCTCAAACGACACCCTCGACGGTAATCGGTCACTTTCTCCTCTCGGTGAACAATGTACTATTATTACAATATTAAACGCTACGCTTCAAATACTTCCAAGGTTTTTTTTGTTTTTCATCTATATACCTACACGTCAATGGCACCAAGAGCTGGTCAAGCTTCAATGACTTGACGTTTAAAAGATTAATGGAATACACATTCGTCATCAGCACACGCATTCATAGCTGTGACTTATGCGCTAAATATGCCATCAAGTCTTCATCCATCATACGCAATATCCTGTCTAGTACAACGAAGGTCTAGTCTTTACAATTCGAGGTTTTTGAAGTTACGCTACAATAGTTATTCTTGCGGTCTTTGCTAGACAGCAACCTTCAACAACAACAAGGCAGATTCGAATCCTGCCGGTCGTGATTATTTTCGCTCATTTTCCAATAAAAGTTTAAGTTAAACAACAGCACGGCACTCTATGAAGCAAAAGAACAACCCTCAGCATATTTTGGAGACATAATACATAGAGTACCTATCAGCGAACTCACGCGCTGTTCCTTCCTTTAGAGCATCGAGCGTCGCTTAACACATAACTAACTATACAAAATTAGAATTGACTATAGAAGCCTTTGTCATTTACGTTTTATATTTAGCCGTAACGCTTTCGATGATGTGGACGTAGTAGATAGTGTGTATGGACATGTTAGAATACTGTTCAGTAAACGATTAATAAAAATTATAACTACAAAAAAAAAAATACAAAAAATATTTATTGACATAATAAAACAGGTAACAATAAATTTCGTGAAACTTCTGGCCTTGTGCTAGTCGTGAGACTGTGTTACAAGGCCAGTGTCTTCTCCCAATTGTGAGGCTTATATAATATTACGTCTTGTATAAGGTAGGTACTAAATATTACGATGAGAATGTAAATAATTAAAGGTACGTTACAATATAGTTATCTTAATTTGCTAACTACCCTAATTTAGGAAAAAAAATGTTCATAAACAAGATGTTGCTGACAAAAACACGCACACACGCACGCCCGCGGGCCGCGGCTCGGTAGGTACTGGAGTATGGTTACACTGTCTGTTGAATGAGTTGGAGCGAGACAGGTATATACTCGTACATGAGTGCTCTCGCTCAGATAGCCGGCGTGCGCATGAATGTGTTAGATTATAAAATACGCAGACATATAACGCTAAATGACGACTAATTATCGACCAGTTACTGATACATATTAGTTTTGCAAAGTTATACCTACTTATATAAAATCTTGAAAGTTGAATTGTTTTACAAATGTTACATAAATTGAAAATTATTTTGAACTACATAATATTATTATTACTTACTATACATTTTTAGAGGTAGTACAATACTTAGGTTGTTTATACTTCAATCGAAATAACACATTATCAAATATCAAATTACATAATGTTCTGATGTGATGCTAGTGAGTATTTTGTTTTAGGTATAATAAAACTAAAGCGGATACAAAAAGAAAGTGAAATACTTACTAGTTTATAGTGAGTTATGCAACCAAATGGGAAAAATAGAAATATATTTATAAATTCTTGTGTTCACATAACATATTTTCAATACTGTTGTAATCAAATTTTCGGAGCCAACACAGTATGGTTTTCTTTAGTTTGTTGGTGGTCAACTCACTTCTATTAACGCCAGCCTTTGTTCAACATACTCGTATAACTTGAACATGAATCACGCGCATGTACTTTTCACTGTCACAACATGCTTTGTTTTATATTTATGGCATATACACTAAATATACTAACTAAACACTAATTTGTAAGAAAACAAAGTTAAGTTAAAATAAATAAAAAAATAAAAGTAAAAAGTATCAAAATAAAGTTTGTCACATTATTATTAAAATAACCTATTCGCAGCAGCACTAACTTGGTACGCAAGGAAATAAACATTCGTGCGGTTTACGTCACATTATCATAATATTACTTACGCACATACTTTATTAAATTAATTTTCCTCGACATTTATAGAATTACCTATATTATGTGCCAGTATGTATTTGCAGTAGAATGTAAATATATACATACATAATGGTGAAAGTGGACAGTTGACGAATGTATCTTTGACCGTCATTCACAAAATCATTAAACTGATTTTGATACAATTTTATAAGGGTAAATCTTGGATTAACTTTTGCTTTTTAGTCATGAACCTACGTGGGAGAAAAACTACGAAGATCTACTTTATGCCGCTTTAATTTAAAGAAAGTAATTGAAATGTTTGGTACTATATTACATATGTGTCCATGTGCATATGTTGGTTCAGGTGAACAGGAAATTAAATTCCCGACAGAAATGGATATGGATAAATAACATTAAAAACTCCATCAGTTCCCACAGGAAAGTTCTATTTATCATAGATTTGTAGTAACAAACTAATTTAACGAATTATCAGAATTTTATAAGCTCGAAAACAATTGATAACGCGAGTAGCCCAGTAGCATCTAGTCAGCTTAATAATAAGAGGAAGCATCAATAATCACGGACAGGACTATTGCTTGCAATAAGCCTGATGTCGTGGTAGTGGACCGGCCCCAGCGCCGGGCAGTTATTGCTGACATCACCATACCACATGACGAGAATCTCGTGAAGGCCGAGAAGGACAAAGTCAGCAAGTGCCTTGACTTGGCACGTGAGATTACCGCCATGTGGGATGTTGATTCAACGATTATTGTCCCGAAATCTAGAGTAAAAAGGTTTCTTCTAGGCAAGTGTGCTACATCTTAGACTACAGTGGTGCATAACATCAGGCAGGCTGTAGTCAAACGTAAACCTATTTCATGATAAAAAAAACTCATCCGATTTTAATAAACTTAAGACTATTCCCCGTGACTGTTTATTATAACTAAATAATAATTATAATCTTTTGCCCGCGGCTTCGCCCACGTTATTGTACAATAACAAACGTTCTTCTTGTGATTCAATCTCTCTATTAAATCTGCACCAAAATCCGTTGTTTAGTTTTAAAGATCTAAGCATACATAGGGACAGACGCGGGAAGCGACTTAGCTATATACATACTATGAAGCGATATTAAAATCAACCCTCTGGATAATATTTTTAGTTTCAGAGCAATCTGTAGACACACACACATTAAATTTGGCACATGTGTTTCATACAAACAATCATACTCTTTATCTAATTCTTCATATACCTACAGGTCTACCTAAAATCAAAGTATATTAAAAAGTGTTGGACTCACATTTGCGATCCGCGAAGGGTTCAGCGAGTGCGACGGGCTGCGCGTTCTTGACTCGCTTCACCTCCTCCTTGGTCTTCTGCGCCGCCAGCTTCTGCGTGGCCTGGAGCCGAGACAACACGCGCCGTTTACACATACATACAAATTATAACGAGCTCGAAAAATTTTGCTTTTGAATAAAATCATTCCCAACTAGTAACAGTGTGACAGGTGGGCAAATATTTATCGTCATCACCCACACCCAGTTTAATCATACAGCTGGGAATAAGCCGACCCACCCGCATCATACAAAGGGTGGGCGGGAACTTGAGGAGAGTATGTGTGTGTGAAACACCACCTCTACTCATCACAAACGTTCATCAAGGGGCGAGCGATCAACTTTTAGTAGGAAGCGTACGATTTTATTATTGCAAAAAATTGATGTAATATATGCTTTTACAAGTACCTACCTAGTCCTTCGAAGTTTTAGATATTGTGTCAGATAACCCTGTATATAAAGTATATAACGAATATAGAAGTTAGCCAGCAAATAGTTAGGCATGTGGTATCCAAGCAATAAGTTTTTATGTCAATATTTCCTCGCTCTAGCGCAATATCTTAAACCTATTAAGTATACAATACAATAGCTGCTAGGGTTTTTAAAACATTTGCAAGTTTCGACACAAACATAACTCAGAAAAGAAAATCAGAAATCGCCGACATTCGAGCTTGCAAGGAGCATCGTGGATCTATCTATGAACATGCTTATCTTATCACACTAATTTCATTTGTATTAAGTATTTTTATATATGCTCATATTTTAAGCAAATCGTAGGTTTTTTTCGAAGGTAGGGTAGATCACATACTAGACTTCAGCAACGCTTACCATCAGGTGGTCTGTATAAGGGCAGCACTAAAATTCTACCTTCAATCTGTTTACGCTTAAACGTCTAAATCGATTGGAATAAAATGAGGTATGGACGATAACAACCTGGACGAACATACAGTACAGGCTACTTTTTATACTGAATTAGCGCGAGCAACAAGACATTTAATATACAAGTGAGACTGATAAAGTCAACTAAAGAAGATAAGACAATATATTCTGTGAGTAAGCGTACGAGCACGGCTGAATTGTTGTATTATACCGTTGAGATGACATTTGGCAGTATACGGTGCAGGATAATCTATTACTTTGAATTTAATCAAGTAGCATACGATCTGCTAGTAGGATCCGCTCAAAACGATAGCCACATCATTGATACCATCACCATGATCCAGAGTCCACTGCAGCTTTCATTCGCCAATAATCATAACATAATGATTTGATCTCGCAATTGCAATGAAAATAGCATTGCCACTAAATGTGCAATAGAATCAAGTATAATAAGAAGCTTTAGAAGCGCCTGTAGCTCAGCTATCGAAGGGATTCCTAACTATTACTTATATAATATTAAGAAATTGTCGACGCGGTCAGTCCTTGCATGGGTGACCAAACAGTGGCATGTTATTTGGGCGATTGGTTAAATTGTAGGTTTTAGTTGTTTGATACAGAACTGCAGTCGTTACGGCCCTATTTATGAGAGACTCGACACCAGTATTCGCCACTCTCATACTAATTTACTTTTTCTAGTAAAGACAGTAGTAGACAACTACTTTAGATACAATTTAATACCACGATTGGTTTAATACAGTAAACAATGGTCAAAATGATCAAAATAACCAGCCTCATCTAGTATACATCAAAATAACCAGCCTCATCTAGTATACATCAAAATAACCAGCCTCATCTAGTATACATCAAAATAACCAGCCTCATCTAGTATACATCAAAATAACCAGCCTCATCTAGTATACATCAAAATAACCAGCCTCATCTAGTATACATCAAAATAACCAGCCTCATCTAGTATACCTGCTAATGAGTAGAACTCTTGTCACATTGCCTGATACTACTCGTATGTAGCAACAATTGTATATGATACATACATTAAATATTCAAAATTCATTAATTTCTAAATCCATCAACATAAAAAAAGTTTAAAGCCAATTAACGCAATCAGTGTCCGATTGGTTATCGTTTTTATCAGCATTATACATGTGTTTAGAGTAGATTACCAAATTCTAAAATATATGTATAATTTACAGCAACAGATTTTCGATTTTATAATATTTAATGTGATATAGGACTGTAAGTTAGGTGCATTTATCCATCGCACACAAACAAAACCACAGTAAATGTGAAATGAATAAAAAAAATAATTTTCAGCAAAAGTTGAGCTTTTTTGTTTATTTTTAATAATGAGAAAAAAATGTGAACCATAACATTAAAAAAAAATTAAGTGAATGAATGATTTAAATCGCAGTCTGCATGTTCTAAACTAGTAATTAATATTTGCACCAATATCCAAATTCATATGTAGTTCACGCAAGTCGATTTCATAGATACATAAAAACATCATATGATCGTCAACTCTGCCAACCACTGCTGAGTATAGGCATCAAATACTAAATTTGACCGACTCCGCAAGTTTTATTACAGGGCGCACAACACCCGTCGACACACCATCGTCGTTGTGTAAGTAGGTGTTGGAAATTTTGAGACGAAGTTTCTTCAACTAGCTGGACATAAATGTCATCTTACCTTACGTCTTTAATACACGAGCCATGAGAAGCGCGTGTAGTACGGTGGCGTCTCCAGCTCTACCATGACTTGTTTTTAGTTATGTGTGGAATTGCTTTTGGATTTGGAAAACATTGTGACGAAACCGACATGTTTGATGACAGCAAAATTCGAGAACACGTGTCTTCCGTGTAAAGACCTTGGCGTCCACCACGGTGTATCTGCCCAAGAGAACTTCCCTTACGAAGTAATTCTGCAGAGATAGTAACGATCCTCAGTCATGAGAACATATGAGTTCAGGAGAAGGATATGTTACCTGGAAGCTATTGAGCGTGGTCATGTATTCGTCGGAGAGGCGGTCGCGGGCGAGGCGCTGCGCCGGCTGCTCCGCGGGCGCCTTCATCAGCACCATCAGCAGCGAGGAGGTGTCCTTGGCCAGCTTCTGCGTGTACGTCTGGATCTGCCGGCTGCAGGGCGAACACACAGGATTAGCTACTTACGTAATAAAAGAATCGAGATAATCATCAGAGAGAGACTTATGGACAGTGCTAGATAGACACGACCCTCAGATATGAGGAAGAGGATGGAAAGTACAAAGCACACGATATAGTTGAACGATGGTTTATATTATGTAGATTTGGATTAGGTTGGTTAAGTAATCATGCAGTACACTCAGAGGCACCGGAATGTCTGAGAGATTAAGCAATATTTTCTCATTATCAAAGCTAAATAAAATAATGTAGTGGCAGTGTTCTTACAGCTGAAGCCGGAGCTCCTGGCTGTCCTGCGGGGTCTGCAGCTGGTTCACCATCTTGGACATGGAGGACACTGAAAATAGCAATACACATATATTATAAGATATTATTTATTTACTGTTACTCAGTGAAGATATAAGCTGAAAATGTACCCGATGGAAAGCATCACATTTGCACATTCCAAATAATATTTTAATATTAAAACTGAGGGGCATTGCTTTATGCTCATGGTCCGAATCTTGCCCTACACCAATGACTTACTATTTAAGTTATGTGTGGATTTGCACTCGCTTAACGTTGAAGGAAGACGTCGTGGGGAAACAGACATGTTTAAAGACCACATTATCCGAGGACATGTGTCTTACAGAAGGACCTGGGCACCCACCACGATGTCTGCGGGTGAGTCACGATCCTCAGTCATGGGGAAATATGACTTCAAAGAGAGAAAGGAACTTATAAACTTAAAGATGGGAATGACTGAATTCCAGAATCCAGAAGCTTAATAATTCTTTACTACTCAGATAATGTTTAATAATGTTTGATAATTTGTGCTGACACTATATTAAATGCTTTTAATGCTTGATTCTAACAAGTGTTGTTCTGTTCCAAGCAAGCCAGGCACATTCCAGAGAAGTATCTCACACACATATACACAGCCATGTCAGCTATAAAGTTACTGTTCTGTTGTTGGTATGCAGAAAATAAATTGTTATAAGGTTCAAAGAAATGCTTACAAAGTTTATCATACATACAGGGTTAGGGAATAGTAACTTAAATAAATATTTTTAATAGCAAAAATAATATAATATTTCACATTACCGAATTTCCAAAAAAATATTGTATCAAGAGAAACATTTGTAAATGGTAAAAAAACTGGTTTCACTAGTGAGGGCTTGCAAACATCATCTTGAGCTTTACTGGGAAACCCACACGAGCCTGTACTGAGACGTAAGTACATGACATATTAAATATTGTAACTACTTCTCAATTATACTAACCCTACCCTGCAAGATTAGTTATTAGTTACTAACTACTAAATTATCGATCACTTTGTAGTCAGTTGAATTAAATGTACATATCATGCTTTATAATGATATATTACATTTTATTTGTTAATTCAAACTGTTTCCTAGGCTGCTTCTAAAATTCTTTATTATCAGACTGAAGAATTTTCTGAAAAAAACTGCCTATTGATTGTATGTCATATATTGAGAGAGATTGTATGTTGTATGTGTGTTGATTACAAAAAATCATTACAAGTTATGTGTTTCAATGGCAGATTTATATGTATATAGGTTGGTAGATAGTTTGTCTCTAGTGGCAAGTGTTGTGGGTTTGATTCACATTTAGATTTATATGTATATAGGTTGGTAGATAGTTTGTCTCTAGTGGCAAGTGTTGTGGGTTTGATTCACATTTAGATTTATATGTATATAGGTTGGTAGATAGTTTGTCTCTAGTGGCAAGTGTTGTGGGTTTGATTCACATTTAACACACATATAATTGGCCACTTTCAATCTGGTAGTTAAATGTAAGTATGTTTTTACAAAAGAAATGTATAAGTATATCTGTCATTTAGTACCCATGACACAAGTGTTTGCTCATTACTTTTGGTACTGTAGATAATATACATTTGTTGTTTAGCAAAGTGCTCCAGTCACTAAGCAATGCCCGCCAGGACTCTAGGGCATTAAACCTCCTTACACCAGAGTTGATCACTCTCATAACAACTTACATACTAAACATGAATGAACTATGTCTCTGCTTGCAATGTTGCAAATATGTTTACATAAGCTCTGCCTGTTTACAAGTCTCCATGTCTATACATATATGGAACATACAACCAAAACCATAATCAAATAGAATAGCATCACTTATGACTCATGGCTATAGTATCAAATATTTCGTGTGAAGTAAACAGATCTATTGTCTGCTTACAAAAGCCAATGACACCTAATACCTGTTATCAGTTAAGAACTAAACAAAAGACTTATATGCAAACATACCATTTTGTGATATTTTCTTGATATTACTAGCGATGTTCTGCGACTGGTCCTGGAACGACGTAGAGCTTCCTTGGTACGAGACGCCTCCTTGATATGAGGTCTCCATTTTGAACTATCTGTACGAAACAAAACTATATATTAGAACATTCGAAACCAGCTGAAATAAACACGATTTGGTGCTCCTCGTCAATATGAATTCACATCATAAATCCTTTGCATACGTCGATACTCACCAATTAATTCTGTAATCTAGTTATGGAAATGCGACGTTGATAAAGCAGTGGCACTTTACAATGCTACGAGATTATTATCCTCTGTATCACATTAATTTAAACATTTACTGGCAAAACATGTAACATGCGCAAAAGCACAAACAATATTAATTATTTTTAGAGGAAAATAAATTAAATTAGAATATAAACCCTTCCCTCATGAGTAATCAATTCATTTAACGTCGGCAGTCGGCACTCGGCATTTGACATTTCACAAAAATGTCAGTGTCGAAGTATCTGTCAGAATTGACACTGGCATTGTCAACTCTAGTACTCTATGGGTGATTATTTATTTTTTGCGCAGGCAGAACCAGTCAGTAGCTTCACTCCTGTCAAGTCATGTCAATTTTCCCGATTTGCATTTGTGTCGATTTTGTATTCGTGTCCGAAGCTATTTTTTACTAATGAATTCCTGTTTATAATGCAAATCCATCTACCAAATAATGTATCTAGATTATTGTATGTAGGCTTAGTACGTTAAACCTAAATTGTAATCGTCGGCGTCGACGACACAGAGCTATGTATTGCCTTGTGGCGTTGGCGTAGCGATATCGCATCCACGAAATGCAAAACCCGTTATACATAATATTCCATCGAACTACAATCTCGAGATTGCCTTCAGCGACCATGGGCATTTAGTTAATTATAACACAGGTGAGTTGATTTTGATTGATATAACATGCCAAGTATCATCCTTCCCTTTCATGTCATTCGTAATATTTATTTAAACTATTCTTTGCTCTAGGGTTGTGAATGGGGTTGTTTAACCCTAAAGGGTGCATAAAACGCCGGTCTAGGATCACGCGTGTCAATTAACCTTGTCTTTAATTAATACACTTGACAAATAATTTACAAAATATAGGTACCTAGAGAATTGCTATGAAATAGCCACACAAATATTTGGATTTAATATCATACATTCCTTCATTCATACAAAGACTCCATATGTTCTCACATAGGGCAATAGTGCCCTAAAATTCCTATGAGAAGTCCATGCACATACATTGTGTTTATGTTGTAGCTTTTATAAGTGACCATCAAAACTATTTTATCTGAGTACTTACTACTACTTACTATCTGTTAGTGTATAAATTTATCTGTTTGAATAATATAAAGCTGTGTTTCCTGCGAACTACAATCCAGGGATTTTCAAATCTAGAGTTATTAGGTTTCTTGTTACATTCTAGGCTGCAGCAATGCTTAACATCAGGCAGCCTGTAGTCAAACGTAAACCTATCCCATGTAAAAAAAAACTAACTTTACTCACAAACACTACTTTTGATACTGTTACCTTTACTTTCTTGGCAAATAAATAAATAAAATAAAATAGTAGGTTTACACAATTAATTAAAAGTATTAGATTAACTAGGCACCCAAATACGGGTATAGGCCTCCTCCTCGTGTTGCCATCTCGCTCGGTGTTGTGCCGCTCGTGTCCAGGTAGCGTCTGCCACCTGCTCGATGTCATCGCTCCACCTGGAGCGGGGCCGTCCTCTGCTGCGGGTCGTGTCTCGGGGATGCCAGTGGAGGATGTGCTCACTCCACCGGCCGTCAGTCACTCGGGCAATGTGACCTGCCCATTTCCATTTTAATTTGCAGAGCATCGATGCTGCATCTAGAACCTTAGTCTTTTTTCTGATATCTACGTTTTTAATCTTATTCATAAGTTTTAGACCCAACATCGATCTCTCCGCAGCTCGCTGAAAAGTGGTGGGTCTTGGCAAAATATTAACTTATTAAGTACATTGACAAAAAAAACTTGTCTCAATATACCTATTTAAATAATATTAGCAGCCTAAATACTAAATATTTGTTGAATTTGTACACTTGCCTTAAATTTTGATACCAATGACCCTTGTATAATTGTTGTCACTCTAATAACTCTAGGCCATGTCACACAACACACACTATGTTAGTTTTTAGTTTAAGTGTTAATGTTTACAAAAACAATACATACTTCAACTGTAACTTCATACTGTTTCATTTGTAACATACCTACATGTGTGTGTTGTAAGAAACAAAATTAAACCAACTTCATTGCCTTTACTGGATACTCCTATTTCAACCACACCTCAAAAACTGCTGCCCTATTTTAAACAATGAAGCTTGTTCAGTTCTAAATGGAAACATACTTAATTGGGCTTATAATAGCTGAGTCCTAAACCCACACTCTGTTTTTATACATAAACTTTGTAATATTAAGTAAATATCCATAGCTTCTGGCCACAATGCTTAATGAGCTTTAAAATAAGTGTATTTAAGCTTGGCTTGGAGATGACCATGTCCTAATCGTTATGTCATAAAGAGTGTATACCTGGAAGATGCAGGTATGATTCCCGCTGGTCGTGATTTTTCTCTCATACTACTGTATTATACTTACTTGATATTTGTGGTTAAATGATAAAATGTTGACATTCAAATAAATGATCATGCTCCAATCTTATCCCATTCTGACTACATTACATACATACAAATATGAAATAGATAACCCTCTTTTTAAGACATTGGTTAAAGGTACAATATATTAGTACTTACTATTGTTATATTTCAACATCAAATTTCATGAAATATTCTCTCCTGCTCTAACACATACACAAACACATTATTCTCTCTCCACAGAGGATGTTTATAACATCACACAAGGGCCCTCAGTGTTACTGTACCTACTTGAGCTTTTTACTAAGTAAGCTTTTTAGAAACAGTTCTATTCTAGTGATTAGTTAGTTGACTTGACACTGTTGACAGGCAGCTTTTGTCTTGAAAGCTTGTTATTTATACCTACTAGTGTCAGAAATACACAGGTACTGAATTTACTTTCTTATTAGTCTTTCTTTTGAACCTACTTAAGAGGAGGTATTTAATTTGATATGTATCATGTACTTATTGATATGTGATAGAATCAGTTAAAATTTTAGATAGTTACATATGTGTGCTAAACTCTGTAGGTTTATGGTGGTATTATTGCATGTTTGTCCATGGACTTTGAAAAGAAGTATCAAGATTATTTTTTTATTCCTATTAAATAGTTGACATGTGTGAATATTTTAAATAGGTGATAAGTTTTTTTTTCATATTGCTCCTTGTTATTTCAACTAGTGAACACTTGTTAGTATTAGTCAACCAGATTCAATTCTTGTACAACATTTTCTTTATTTTTTCGTTATTGACTGACACTTACATCAATTTACATATGTGTAGGAGTATCACTCAACTTGTTTCAGAGCTCCACCATGCATGTATATATTCCTATGGTAGTAATATGAATGTAACTGTTGTTGCAGTGTAGTGCAGTCCCCGCCATGGATCCCACCATGTATTCTCAGTACTCTCCGCCCAACGCACCTCCCAATGGCTTGCCGCAGGAGTCCAAACTGGCCACTTACATGGTAAGCATATTACCTTACTTTTGTTTCCACATGATAAGCTTTGTTTTATCATCATCGGTCTGGTATTAAATCCCTCTTCCTGAGTCATAAATCTTCATTGGTTAAAATATAGTTTATTGGTTCTAGAACCGAGGCACGTCGACGCCGGTGAGACCGCTCGCTCAAGCTATCGGGAAACTCAGCCTCGAGTCATCACCACAGTCCATAAAAAAGGTAAATATTCCGATACTAAAAGTCACTTTTCTATATATTCGTGTTGTGTGAAAATTCCGTTAAAAGCAATGCTCATTATGGTTACAATACTATCAATGTCAAGTCGTTTCAATATAATACTTTGAAGATTTTTTTTGTTTACATTAAATAGGCTTACGTTTGACTATAGCCTGCTTGATGTTAAGCACCACTATAGACTAAGATGTAGCACGCTTGCCAAGTCTAAGATGATCCTTTTATATTTCAATCATGTAAAAGATGAGACTCAATGGCACTTAGTGTGATTACTTCGCTATACATATCTGACTAGTCTTTATTTACGAATAAAATTTGTAAGATATTGATTCAGGCGTTACTTTGCGGAAATCCGTTGCAGATGAAAGCTTTGGAGAAATATGTAGCTTTGTTCCGCTGCGACCGCTCCTCGCCAAACTTGTTAATTAGAAGGTAGTAGAAGTGAGACGAGTGCAAGCCCCTCTGTTCGTACAGGTGATGATCAACGAGTTCATCCCGCTGGGCTACTACCAGGCGAGCGTGCTGGCCGAGTCGCCGGACAGCGCGCCGCCCGCCGCCCTGGCGCACCTGCCCGCCCTGCCCGCGCTGCCGGCCCTGCCGCCGCCCGCCACCTCGCAAGTACACCAGGTACTACACCCGGACCATCCTCGCTTGCTGCTTGTTCCATGAGAATAGCCAACCAGAAGATTGCTAGAGTTTGCCATCAACACAAAGATATAGCTTACCATCAGGCAAATTATGGTCGAGTGCAAACCCATCTCGTGTTAAAAATTGTACCAAATTAAGGAGCAAGCTAGGCTACATAGTCCATAAAATTAATATTAATTGCTGCACCAAAATCGATCAATGTAATTGAAAAATAAAAAAACTAATTTCATATTAAATTTTGTTAATAATGATTAGTTTCTACGTACATTAGGATCTCTTTGTTGTCCATAATAGAAGCATTATATCTTTATCTATCACGTTTCCAGCTACATTGTCTACCTACTTACTACCTACATTTCGTCTCACAGACAGCTTGTTTTGTCTACTACTTTGTACGTATCTTATTTCTCAGAAGCCATCTTTATTTTCTTTTCTATTATCAAAGTTGATTTCGCCTACACAGCTTTACTGGTAACTGCGCCATATCAGTTTGAGTACACGTGTACATAAACAGTGGCTATTGTTACATAATTATTTATTTTTTGAATTCATTCGATATTCTTATTTTTAAATTAACTTAGTTACCTATATATAAAATTACCGTACGAAGGGTACCCTTTTTGATGCCATACGTAAAAAATCTATAACAGATATTTTTATGCATCTATTGGATTCCCATTTAAACATACAATTCATCTGATGGTAAGCGATCATTACGGTCTAGGATCGAGCATTCTTACCCATGGTATGAAATAACATACAGCTTTTTTAAATAGCTGTTTTAGTAGATATTTTAGAATTTGGTTCATTGAATCCCTTATTTCCAACACACACACAAATAACAAAATTCTTCTGTATTTCTGCATTACCTACATAATTTGTATAGACAACAGTACTTGTCTAGATTTCAGCATATAATTACAAAAATTTAAATTGTGTGAAATGAATCAAAGATTTTCATGTTTAGAGGGAGTAGGAAGGCTAGCGCATTCGCTGCCCTCTTATTTTGTATGACTATTTATACATGCCCCCTTTTTGAATTTTAATTTACGAAGCATATAGAAAACGCATTCTTGCATTACGGGCATGTTGTTAATTCTCCGAAAACACAAAGACTCGCTATGAGCAGTCAAAGCGCTAGCCTTGCAGTCGTCTGCAATAGGCTCAAATAGCTATATAGATTTATTTGCGACAGGAGGTTTCACAAATACAGACATTTAGAGGTCGTAGAGCAGGGTGGTGTATATACACTGTAGAGGGTGTATTGCGCCCGCCGTCGTGTGCCAGGACTCAGAGGGCACCGAGGGGGCGCAAAATTAAGACTAGGGAGGGGGGGGGGGGTTCTTACCTTTGTGTTTACTATATCAATTGTTGTTTCCAATCACCACCTACCTAACTACACGCGCACGGCTTGTCTGAGAGAGAGGGATGTGATCTAATTATACAGATTTATGATATTTTTCTTTTATGGTCTTGTAGTGTCCCACTTGTATTTCTTGACCGCTCCAATACAAAAGTACGCGCGGCGCCCCGCTTTTTAATCCAGCATTAAAAAACTGTACTCGTTAAGCTAATGTACAATCTATATCTATAAGGGCTAAATGGCGATGTGTGAAATCTCCCGGAATATTTATTTATTTATACCTAAACTCAAAGTAGTTTCAATCATTTCACTACTGAAATGATTGAAACTACTTTCGTTTCTACAAACGAAAGGCAAACCGATATAACTTAACTTCACAGTCTTTTTCATAATATTAGTGTGATTTGTTTCATTGATTTGTACATAAATAACTCTTCTTATTATTTCTAACACGGGTCTTACATTTGACTAGCCCGCTTGATAATAGGCACCGCTGTTGCCTTAGATGTGGAACGCTTGACTGGAAAAACGTATCGACTCATTAATTGATTTATTGTTTTTATTTTTTTTGTCTATGTCACAGAATACAACTACAATCGACTAGTCAAAGCGCAAAAACAAGGCTTGTATAATAAAATCAACATGTTTAACAAATTGCCGCCAAAAATAATAGAATTGTCGGCTATACAATTCAAAAGAACACTAAAACAATTCTTTGTAAGCAACCCATTTTATTCTCTTAAAGAATTCATGAGTATGCCACTAGTAGAATCTTCATTTCTTCATGTTAGTTAAATCAGAGATCATTTTTTATCTGGTTTTGTAATTAAGATGCAGAAACTTATAGTTATATACATAAATTCATTAGATAATAAGAGTGATAAATTATTTAGTATTTAAGGAAAATTATGTAAACTGACTTGCCCTATATGATGTGACGTCATAAGGTGAATAAAGCTTTTATCTTTATCTTTACAGAATCCATGTTCTCAATTTATAGAGTCCGTCTGATTTGGCAGAATACCGAATTTTACACAGAGAAATTAATGATTTATTTTACTATGAATGATACCACAGTTCGCCTGTATGTAATGTGCTCTAACATTAAAATGATTTAGGTGCAGAAGGTGCCAGTTGCAAAACGTCCAGTGGTTGCAAAATGTCATGTCATGTAATTTTTTTTTAACGTGGGATAGGTTTACATTTGACTACAGCCTGCCTGATGTTAAGCATTGCTGCAGCCTAGTGTGTAACACGTTTACCCAGAAGATACCTATGTATTAACTTTAGATTTGAAAACCCCTGGATTGTCATAGTGACAGTGTTGGTTCGTTTCACAGGAGAACGTGGGCGGGACCACATATTTCTACTCGACGAATTCCGACAGTCTCAACACCTCCGGTCTGAACTCCTCCGCCTCTATCGGTGAGTTATATTTATACTTGTGTATAACATGTTACGTTATCATTATCATCATCAGTCTGGATACACCCACTGCTGAGTATAAAACTCCTCTCCAGCAACAGCAGTACCCAGGCTGTTATATTATACAAGGTTTCTCAAAAGCAACAACCTTTATTTTTTTCATATGTGTACCTACGCGAAGGGTGATGGAATTATATATTATTTTATATTTTTTTTCGAGAAGGTGGACCAATTAAAAGAAATGGCGTATGTCATGTCGTATAACGTCAAGGAATTGGCAGAAGATCGGGAAGGTTGGCACATGCTCCACAGACAAGGGCCCTGCCCTTAAATTTGTGATGATGATATTTTTTTATATGAACTTTAAGGAAATGATGATAATTAAAAATGGTTATTTAGTAGCCATGTGTTTTAATGTTAGGTTAGTGTTCCTAAAATAGTTGATGTAATGGTCCTCATTTTCTCTCATAATTATTACCATTGAGATTGAAAGGCTTTTTTATCCTCACCCTACGCGGGAGAATCCACGAGCATCCACTAATACTCTAGCTTAAAAGAAAGGCCTCTCGTGTTTAAAATTGGTTTACTTAGCTTAATAATACATAAGTAATACAAAGATCGCCCTAGATGCTATCTATTTCAGGCATTTGCATAACCACTATATTCAGTAAAATAATAATTTCATGATATCTTTATTTGGGTCTCCTCGTGGCCGTTCTTATCAAAATTTACTTAAACCTTCTAAAAAGCCTTTGCCAGTTTTGTGCGACGTCTGTAGGTAGCTTGTCATTGCACTGAGTGCTTTAAGCGGCCTGTCAGTGCAGACTTACGCCGAGCTCATTTACAATTAGAGGCGCATGCATTGTACATGATCTGAGGACATGCGGCCAAAGGCTCGGCCCAGGACGGACGAGGCTTGGCCATATGATTGGAAAATTACTAAACTAGGAGAGGCAGGGGATAGGAAACTGCCAGGTTTCACAAAAGCAGGGGAATATGTGTCACGTGTGGATCGTACCACGTTCTATCTCTCGAAAAAATGACCGGAATAAATCTTTTACTTGAATCTTTTGTTATTAAATTATATGTCACTATTATAGCCTAAGGATTTTGTAAAATAAACGAATTTTGATTTTGAAATTAATGTAAAGTCACAACTTGCATAAATGAGAAATACGCCTCCAGGAAGTAGACTCCAAGCAGAAAAAGCAAAATGTTATCTATATGTGTGTTAATGTCATGTTTATTGATTTAAAACCTATCGACACGCTGCTATCAAGTTAATATACATATTTGTCTGTTTAGACATTTAAATAATAAAATCTATAAAATATACTGAAATACAGTAAATTGTAACACTAATATAAATTACCTAAACTGCTGCTTACTATTTTATTTTCATTTAGTGCACAAACATTGATGTATTCTACTATCCCACAGTTGGACATGAAACAGACTGAATATCATTAAATAAGCTATGTGATATCACAAACTATTTAATGTTCATTAGAGCTTTAGTCTAGTGTTCTAGGTATACTTATTGTTGCTCATATTATACTCATACGTACGTGACATGCGCAGCAGAATCACAATGATGCAAGTTCAATCAGAGATACATTCACAAATTAACAAAGCACCGATAGGAAGTAGAAAAAAAAACAGATCGATCCCCCATCCCGGGCTTTGGAGTGGCGCCCCCGGGTGTCTGGACGAATAGGATTATACCTGTACTGATGCACCTAGCTACTGATCAACCAGCGATACAGGCCCACCCACAAGGGTCGTAGGTCGTAGTTACAATAAATAAATACCTTATTGTTTCTAATTGAATCAATTTGGAGATTATAGACAAACAAAATGTATCTAGTTATGTGGTTGTAGCTAAAGTGAACCTGTATTGAGTAACAATGAATCGATCAAAGAGATTGATTGCTTGCAACACGGGTACTACCATAAAGTACACATTTGTAGAGGCTCTCATTACCGCCCGATCTTCGGCTTTGGTGGTCCAGTCCTTATGGAACACCTCCAGGTCTTCTTTCCACCTTTTTTAGTTGCTATCCGATATAATATTATTTTAATCCATACAAATTGGTAGCTTGCTGCATTCTAATAGTGGTTTATGCTACTGTTCGTGTACATATATGCACCTCTTCATGATAGTGTTGAATGCGGCCTCCTATATTATGCAGCTAATGATGAGCACTTATAGGTGTTCCCCTTTTGTATG
Organism: Macaria liturata; assembly: GCA_964023185.1. Lineage (NCBI taxonomy): Eukaryota > Metazoa > Arthropoda > Insecta > Lepidoptera > Geometridae > Macaria > Macaria liturata. Next base: position 541,158 of record OZ026808.1, read on the forward strand.
ACGTCTGTTTTCCGCCGTGCTTGATTCCATTGAACTAGTTACGCGCAGTGTGAGTAGGTGCACCCCCCCCCTCCCCCCTTGTCCAGTGGCTCTGTACGGGAGGGCACACATCAAATTGCTATCATATAATTAAAGGTTCGTATAGCAGCGCCTTTGTAAGCATTTATTGCGTTTCGCGTGCCCCAGACTATAAACATACCAACAGTAATAAGCCCCGGAATGCCACGCGTCTCTCCCGTTCAAACAACTTTGCTCATTAATGTGCAGTTAAGCTGCACTTTTGAAATATGCTTGTCGAGCGATTCGCAGCTTCCTAAAATACTTCTAAACATGCACGGTCAAAGGTGCGGTCTTGACATGTATTTACTCCCGATTTCACCCATTCTCATGCCCAGCAGACATTGCGTATCAAAGAATATTTTTCACAAGTGCAGATTTACCTAGTATTTATTGTTTTATAATGACTAAAAAGTTGGGCTGCCGGGTTCCAAATTGTATTCCGGTCATTTCCTTTATTGTTTACATATCTACTGCGATCAGACCGCAATTTTAGCATAGTTAATATTCGGTAGGTTGGACATAATATTCGATAATTTTTAAGCGCTGACTTTTCATTAACCAGTGCCAAAGCTGTCCACGACAGTGTAACAAACGCTTTGACAGGTTCGGTCAAAGAGTTATATTTAGTCTGGGCCCAGACTAAATAATATGTTATGAGTGTATTAAACGGTAAAATGAGCGAGGGAGGGAGCTTGTTCTTCTTGTTCTTGTTCTGCCCGAGCGAGTGGCATCGACGCGTGTCTGTACTGTCTGTGACAGCGAGCGGGTGTTTCTACTAAACCACGTGTACTGTGTATAGAACAAATTTCAATAACTCTTTGACCGAACCCGTCAAAGCGTTTGTTACACTGTCGTGGACAGCTTTGGCACTGGTTAATGAAAAGTCAGCGCTTAAAAATTATCGAATATTATGTCCAACCTACCGAATATTAACTATGCTAAAATTGCGGTCTGATCGCAGTAGATATGTAAACAAAAAAGGAAAAGACCGGAATACAATTTGGAAAACAAAAAAAAACCTCAAAATTCACAGTTTAGTTACTTATTTTAGTAATGAGGTTGCTTTGATATTTTTTTTAATTATTCATTTCACCTAAAATGTCATCATAGAAAAACAATATTCGTACAAAACTGCTAATGCGTTGCATGTTAGTTGCATAGAGCACATGCATTGCTGTTACAGGCTTCTGATTTGTCTGGGGCTTATAATGAAGTACCCGCAGGGACTAATAGCGGTGCTATAAGCCTCTGCTGGTATTTCCAAATCAAATTCTGCAAGAAAGCAGAAAGTAAAGTGCAGCACGCGTAAGAGATATTAATCTTAAAATAGTAAAGAATTATGGAAGAAAACAATGAAAATATTCACGCGGGCAAGATATGCATGGTCTGCTCTTTAATCATGGTTACGTACCTAACTAAAACAGATTACACATTAAAGTCGCTAAGTACCGACCGCCTATAAAACAGTGCAAACACTTAATTAATTTATTGTATTTTTACCATATAACCCAAACTACAGATTGACTTGTATGTTTTTAGTACAAAACACAACACACAATTATTCAAATAACGCTTTGATGGTTGTCTTGGAAGTATAAGATTTGTAGTGAGTGTTTTCCCCGGCAGGTTCGGACGCGTGTATGGGCAGCGCGATGGCGCCGGCGGGTGCTTCGCCCTACGCGTCGCAGATGTTCGCGGGGACTCCGCCCCACCTCAACCCGATGAACATCAAGCCCGGTAAGTGGTGCATGGGGAGCACGCCGGCACTGTGACCACACCTTTATGCAGAAGTACTGGCAACTAACGCAAAAACTTTCAGAGCAGATTAGTTCTTGAGGCGATAACTTGTGCTCTACAAGTTATGGTGATTCGCGAAATAAAGTACAGATTTTACATACGAAGTGTTGGGAACAATATTTATAAATTAAGAAAGTTTGTATTCTGACAGCGTCCATAGAAAGTTGTGCGGAAGTTACTAGTAATCCTGTGTGAGTGGATGTTGTGGTTTACTATTGTCTGACGATTTTGGCGATATTTTCTTAAAATCTTAAGGTTTATTCTACTTGGAATTAATAAGAACCATGTTTTGATTCATCATTAATTAATAAAAAAGTAAAGTTTATCGAAAATAAAATTAAATCGCCATAAACAGCTCGTTTCGAACATATACGCGACAATTGACAGATAAAAACTTGGTTCCATATAATTTTGATTATTTTGTAGTTTCTTTTTGAAAAGAACCTGGAAAAAATATGTCTTATTTACTTGACGTATAGAAAACACCTATACAGAGATACTGGTAAATAATCAAATAAACCGAAAATAATAATCTTAAATGACCATTCAATGAATAAAATGATATGATTCTGTAAGATATATATACCAGTAACTTTGTCCAAATTAAAATTCCCTAACAAATTAACCCCACTAACATATGTTGGCTTGTACTGTGTTTTCACAAAATTGCAGATGTTTTTTACTCTTTAAAATGGTTTAACCGTATTCAATTCGCCTGTCGCAGTCAAAAGAAATCCATGAGTCCCCAATAACCAGATGTTGATATCAATAATTGCTACCAGAATTGTATCTGTCTAGTATCTAATACTAATTCTGTCAAACACTGAGATCTGCCAGATTAGTTCTCTACCACGTAGCGTTGCTGAGAAATTCCTCCCCTTTTGCCAGCCAACGCAGCTTAGTTGGAGTGTATAGGCTAAACAAGCGTGTGTGTGTGTGTGTGTGTTAGCTAGTCTATAGAATACCTCTTCTATTAACCTCCTCGAGCTAATCTAGGGATTACTTCCTGTACACAGACAGCCCTATAAAATTCAATATGGCCGTGGTCGAGCCATTAACAGCCTCACGGAAGCTTCAACTCTGTTATCCATGAAGGCTTTAATAAACATAACAATGTTCCACTCTTACGTCTGGAGTTGTATTCCGTTCTATGATTTGGTTAGACTCCGCCTTTAGATAAACACTCAAGTACGAATGTTTAGGTGAAAGATGTATGTATGGAACAGGATTGTGGATAGACAACGCCCCCGTCGCAACAATCCGGAGGTTGTTGCTAATATTATTCAATATCTATGTATGTATATATATGTAGTGGCAACAAGGGATCAGACCGCTCGACTGCCTTGTTTCATATTTTCCCCCTCATTTCGAATGAAAAACTTCCTCAATTGTATCTCTTTGATGTGAGACAGTTAAACGCATATTAGGCAAGTATAGATGAGAGCGGAGTGTGTTGATTGATTGATAGATAAGAGCTTCTTCTCTTATTTGGGCCTGGCAAGGTAACTGGTTGCCGCCTTGACTGTCGAGTAACGGCCGTTTGCAATAACCTACCTATCTTTAATCTCCGGTTGCTATCTACAGTTCTTTAAAGATTAAACACCTATCCATACTTGCATTTCAATAATCTATCTGCGAAATGTCTATCCGAGTCAACCGATAGATCGACAGTCCTCCCGAGCGTTTCGTTTATGGATTGTAAAGATTCTGAACCCTCATTTTATTTGTGTAACAAAAGCTCACAAAACAATTTCATTTCATTTCCGATCAAAAGAGTGCCTTTATTGAGTGTAAAATTTCATAATTCAATTTAAAGATGTATTTTTATAAAAATATTTTTTCATAGAGAAAAAAAACATATGAAATTGATAAAGTAAAAACGAAACGCACTGATGACATTTCAAAGCACACCAGTGTTGCCGATTTAGCTCTTTTAGAGCTAAAATTAGCTTTATTATCTGATATTTAGCAATAATTAAATAAAATAAAAGCAAGAATTATAGGTAGTTCTTTTATTTTACATTTTAACTTGAATCATGATAATTCTAAAAGCAACGGAACAGCAAAAATATGTGGAATTCATTTTAAGAAGGACACAACCAATGCAATATTATTGAGTTATTTGTAGATATGAGATTAAAAAAAGGAGTATAAAAGTTTTATATGAAGATAAGAGTAGGTAATGTTACGATTTTCTGTTTTAATATTGATACCTAATTTAGTGGCTATCAAAATGTTAACGCTATAAATATGTGGGTCAACCTAGCCTTTTTTTTAAATTCAACTGGCAGCACTAAAGTGCATATTTTGTTTGTTAGACGTCATGATCAGCTGTTGCCTGACTTTTCTAAGGTCCATAAAATAATACATCTTGTATTAAGTATATTACAAATATATATGTTTTGAGATAAAATCATTTTCATAGCATGCGGATTACAGGCATACAGTTGTGTTTATAGTCGTAGTAATTCATTGATAGTGCATTGCTTTTCTATGGACCAAATAATACATTTTCAGTGTTAATAAATTGTGATAACTATAGTCAATCAGTGATTAAGCTACAAGAACTTTACCTTATCAATAAAGATTCCTTATTGTGTTTCATTCTGTGTAGGTATATGTATGTCTGTGATTAGTGGTAGATATTGGGGTGTATGCTCGATGGGTAGATTTAAGAATAAATTATCCAATTGTAATTTTACAGTGATTTTATTTATAAAATACCTAACTACCTACTTACACCTATTACTCAGGTCAGAATTTAAGTAAATAATAGTATAGGTAAAGTGCATATAACATTAATATAAATTAAACAACAATTATGAGTTAAATGTGTAATTATCAATCAGGTTTTGTCGCTTAGAGTGACCTACACTCACTCACATATTATTATTACTATGATGGTGCCAGTGAGATAAGTAACTCAGGTGATAGATGAACTTCGGGTGCACTTCAGCTACACCTTGCATTCTGCATATATTGTGTAATACTGCAGTTGCAATTATTACTGCCTGTGTAGTTTTTAATGCAAGTCGAATTTTTAAAGAAAGCACAGGAAAACACCTTTTCCAAACTCTGAAACACCTGTGAATAAATACAAAAATGTGAATAAAATGCTAGAAATAATTAGATATGAAGTAGTTGACAAGTTTGTTACCTTTCAATGGGGTTCCTGGTTAGCACATGTGCATCATTATACTGGTGCTCATTTGATGTTGCTGGACTAGCACCGGTGTCATCAAATATGACTTGCTAGGATAGGTACTATCTTCTATGAGCCACCTGTTGCCAAAAACTCCATCTTCACATTGCACTGAAAACAATTTTACTTAATAATTATATATTAAAGAAGTTGTAACTTTAACAGGATAATTGAATAAGTTTAAGGACTAATAAGCTAAAGGAAGGTGTAAGGAATATGCAACATTTTAGCTACTTATGTATTCTTAAAATGTAATTTTGTAAGAATTTGTAATAGTATTTAGTTACCTTTCAAATAAAAGTTATTGAATATGGTAGCATCATGGGAAGACCTCGGCCACCGAGCTACAACATGCATGAGTCTTTGTTGCATACTGCTTGCATATTGAGGGAACATATGCCCTTTCTATTTCTGAATTCCTGCCTTACAGTAGAACCTGAAAAGTATATTACAAATAAGCACATCTTTGACATGTATCTGAGTACCATTATATATATACCAGTAGTCATTGAGAAAAAAGTTATAAGTACCTACTAACTTGGAGACTGTATAAATAGGTACATGTGTACAGTCCAAGGGCATAGAACCGGAGTGCCAAGAGCAGTTGGTGGAGAGGAATAACTCCGTGATTACTGGAATGATGGAAAGAAAAAGTTAGCAAGATCGTACCTGTAGTTTGTAGGTTATGTGGAATGTAAACAAGTCAACTCACCGGGAGGATTGCACTGATAGAAATGGTGATATTTCTGTCAGCAGCATTTCCACAGCCTCCTTGGCCGAAATCTATATGTAAATTCATGATTATTTAATTCGGCGAAATGGTTTACGCGCACGTAACTCCTTGGACTCTCATGTCGGCAATTGGAGACGAATCAAAGAACCCGGCTTCGTAAAACTCATCGTCCGAATCGTCACTAAACTCCATTTTAAACTTTAATAACAAAATTCACACACAATAATTACAAAAAATTCAAATACGATAGAGTTCTTTTGAACAATCCGTCAACAAAACCCCCGTTTCAGTCGGATAGGCCAAAACCCAATCTGTCAGTCGTTCTAGCTACTGACAGTTACGGATAGCATGATATTGAAATGCAATTATTTCATCTTCTATGAAAATAGTAATCTATGGATAGAAATATTCCCTCCGAGCCCTCTGACAGATAGTTAGGCATGACGGACAGATAAGCCGTATCTATCCATGGTTATTGAAACGCAAATAAGCAAAATTAGTTACTATTGGTAGGATATTTAATCTGAGATTGAAGATAGGTAGGTTATTGCAAACGGCCGTTAATGAACATTCCATTTTCGAGCTTTTCAGATCTTTTTTAAATGTACCAAAAGTCTTTACAATTCATTAATATGCCTCTAGAACCATTAGTATATGTAGGTAATGGCATAGGTGCAGTCTAATTCCAATTCGAAGCTAAATTATCAATTAGGGAATGAATCGGATAGGTCGACCGGCTTCAGTGGCCAGTGGAGTATGCGGTGTACAGGCTCGCCCGGCCTGGCCGGCGGAGTGCCGAGCGCTGAGCGCGCGGTGTAGCAGGCAGTGTGTTGTGTAGAGGGGCGGTGGCAGGCGCTCCCGCTGCCCAGCCTGCTGCCGGCGGGCTACGGCGCAGCGTGCGCGTGCAGCTACAGCCCGCGACCAGACCACCCGCTCCAACTGCAGCCCAACCCCACGCCGGACTTCACGGACAGTGAGTCGCCACCTCCGCCCGCCTCCTCGCCCCTCGCCCCTCGCCGCTCCCCCATGCCCCTCGCCGCTCCCCCACGCGGTCGCGATATCATATCACACAATCAATGAAACAGCGACACTTTGTAAGTGCTTAAGTTTGTTGCTACTTAGCGTTCAAACGCCCAATTCAAACTAGAACAAAAACTGCCATACCAACTAGTTTCAATGAAAACCAACTAATGTGGTAACAGTGTAATCTAAATAGATTAGACTGTTGATTCACATATGATTAAGTTTTCATGGTGAATTTAATCTGGTGCCAGCGCAGGGGGGCTACTGCTGAATACGGCTGAAATATAAATAACAAGTGAGTTCTGATCTGGAAACCAGTTTAAAATACGTTATGCAGCTCCGGCTAACTAACCCGCAAAACAAACAATAGTTGATGGAGTTCACAACAACCAATACTCGGATTGCGGCCAAAAATATGCATGCTGCATATAGTTTCTTTTGTATTTATTAATACATTATTATTTTTGAATTCGTACTTGACATCGCCTAATAAATAAATCAACATCCAGGTCGAACAGTCAGTATTCACATGGTATTTATAATATATTTTTAGTCGGTTAGTAATCGTTTAGCCTATTATTTTTAATTATTCGATTTCTTAATTTTTGGATTCATCGTATGCTTCTTATGAATATGCAGACTACTCGTTACAGGATACATACTTACAAAGTAATTTATTGTCATAAATTATGGAAGTTACGGATGGTAGACCACAAATAAAATGATATTAAGTTTTGGGTATAAACAAAAATGAAGTGCCATTAATTGGCAGGTAATAAAGCGAGCCAAATTAGCGAGTAGTTGGTTAGTGGTGCGTGCAGGCGGCGCCGCGGCGCCCGCGCCGGCGTGTAGTGTCGGAGACACAATGCCGTGCAAACTAGTGCATAAGATTTCATTTGTTTTTGTAATAGGTATGTAATGTACGTACACGTAAGTTTTTGGTCAAATAAACAAATTATTATTATTAAACTGCAGCTCCCGAGCTTCACCCGACTAATGTAATAGAGGACTCGCCCACAGCCGCCCCATCACGGCGCGAATCATGCATGTTGGACCAGACATATTTCATAAGAGCTTTATTGAACGACCCCAATCAGTATCAAAGAGAACCCTATTTGTTAGGTCCCTTTGAAAATGACGCACGTTCTCCTTCTCGCGCTTCATATTAAAAATAGAGTGTCAGCGAGTGCCGTGAACTCAGCGTGCTCGTTCTAACTCCATTTTGAATTTGATTGGTTTTAGATCAAGTTTAAAATTAACTGTAGCGTAGTCAGATATTAAAAACTTTCAAAACATTGCAATTACTGGATTGGAACCACAACGACGATGAGCGCAATTGACGGAGTTCGGGGTAGATACAAGTAAATCAGTCACAAAGAAAAGGAGCTAATTTGATATTATGTACAAACCTATTTACTAATATCTGTTGTACTAAAAGATGCGATAAGTGGCAACATAATATAGTGCAACCATTTATAAATCTCAGCTCCTGCTTTCAACTTCCTATTCAAAGTTCATGTAAAAGGAAGCGTGTCTATGCATTTTGCATCTTAAATGACTATAATATATATATTAATCTGACACAGTTTAAAACTCAGTTGGTGTAGAATGTAGATCACACACATCCCTGCCGATGTAAACTCGCGCTCAGGGAATTTCAACTTGCCACGGATTTAATCAGTTTAAAACGCGATGGAAAACTGAAATCATTTTTTTAAAATTGCGATTTTTGTATATTTTAGCTATAAATTCAAATACCATATTTTTCTTCTAATTATTTTTTCCGAGATTCAAAAATTTATTTCAAATCACAAAACATAATCTTACCAAACTTATCCTGACGTAGCGATTCCTATGAAACGGCTTTATATTGCTACACGACTTGTTTTATTTTTAATATTAAAATTAATTTATCTAAAAACAGATTTTCTTGCAACACGGTGTCAGTATTCCAAGCCAACAATCTGTATATACCTATAGAAACGGAAGCTCTGCTTTACATAATCTTGTTGCGCCAGTTTAGGAGTGAGACGCTAAGTTTGGTGCCAAATAACAGTTGGGTAACAGTTTAATGGTGTGATGACGACGATAACGAAGTTAAGCGTGGACTGCTGACCGCCTGTCGATTGCCCTCGAAGCCATAAACAGTTGCCTTCTCACTTGAACTCAACCTTGTTGCCTCTCAATCCGCCGCGACGGAAATCTATTACGGGCGAACTTCGATTTATTCATTTTCCATTTGAATTTATTTTTATTTTAGACCTGTGTAGGGGTGGCCTCAACTTGTACGTGTTTTTACTTATTAACTTTCCGCTTGTATTTGTGTTTTGTTATTAATGACTTGCCTTACTCGTGTTTTTGTTTTACTTTTTCATATTCTGTTTAAATGTTTGTAACTATACTACTTTCAATTTATTTCTGTAGACATGTTTGTTACATTTATAGCTGTTAAACGAGCAATGAAGACAAGCCACTTCTCAAGTATTTTTTGGTCGATTAAGGCTTACAAGTAATCGGTAAACGTGCTTCTAAAAGTTGGTTTATAGGAGACTGAAAGCTGCTTCATATTGTATGGCGAAGCATTGAAAATACCATTCGATATTTTATACATTTTTGTCCCCGAAATTTAAACTCCTAAAAATAAATATATTGTCGTATTAATGCCAAAATATTTTCCAAGGACTCGTATATGGTAAGAATACAATTGACACCTCCACTTTGCTACAATGTTGGCTAAATGAGTTTATCTCCTAAATCTCTTCGCATAATTAATCAATCCTGCAATCGGTATTGAAAGTATCGTTTATTTTCGACAGTGGCCAGACGTCGTTAATGATTTAACATATTTTCAAACGCCACTGTATTCTGAAGTATTATTTGTGCCTAACAATAGAGCCATTATTAAGGGCGGAAAATACTCGTATCACAAGTGGGATTAGATACAAATTAATAGGGGCTATCGGCCGAGTACTGTTGGAGTGCTAATTGCGCCAGTTCCGCTCATTATTTTGGAACAACGCCAATATATATCTTAATTATTAATTAGGTGTTGCCGTTTTGCCACCTTTCCTCGTTCTTTTAATAGCATGTTGTCTCAGAAGTTACATACTAATATCATCAGTCATACATATGTTATCTGTTTCTATGTGTTTCGTATCGTCTTAATTGTATTTGGAGTAAAGTAACAATGGAGAGACATTCGTGTATACTTTGCATACCAAGGTAGTCGTATACGTATATATGAGAGGGCGGCCGCGTCGGAGACGCGAGTGCATCGATAGATAGATAGGCTAGCCGGGGCTCGCTGCATGGCGTCTCGCTATCGACATGGCGATAATCAACCGGGTCATGGGGCGGGGCTCGCGGGAACAGGTACACTACAAATATCAGTGCTAACGACAAGGTAGGCGATGTCCCTACGGCGCATCCCAGCTCGCACTGCGTCGATGATTCCGCGAAATGCACGCGCAACCCCGGCTGCCCCGACTCCGCGCGGCGGATGAAGCACTGCCACTAACGACCATCACAACCGACGAACATACTACAAAATACCATGTTACTTAACATAAAACATCGCTCGCTGCCATCAAACTTTTTATTGCGACAGTTATTGGCTAATTTTAGACACAAAATGCTTTTTCCTGAGTTACCGTATTGCATATGAAATAAAGCTTTTTTCGAGACATTCATAATGGATACGCATCACATACGGTCAAGATACCGTGCTTTTCATGATACGCTATCTTAAGATACGGTACAGGTACGGGGAGAATATATCTTGCGATATGGTAACGAACTGTACATAAAAAAATGGAGCTTATTGCAGTTTTTGAATGTTACTTTACAATAGTTTGTATGCAAATGGCGCTCGGGCGACTGCATGGCAGGTCCCAGACGCACCTAGGCCCTTCGCGGCCCGGGAATGTATTATCAGTCGGCCAGATACGATACACCCCCTGCAAGCAACCAGTTGCGTCCCAGCCGCCGACCGTTACACTGTAAACGGGAACGCAGCTCCGCTCAGTACAGCCATCCCATATTACATCTCCCTGAACATTTATACCATCTATCGTTCCGAATATTCTTACGGTTTTTTAAATAAATTTGCAACAAAATTGCCGTGATATCCGGGAGCAATTTTAAAACTTTTGCTCTACCTTTGTCCGACATATGGACTCGCACATACTTTACTTTTTCAATAAATGTATAAATTTTCGTATTAGTGTGTATAATAAACTTAATTGTTTAATCTAATATATAATTATCTTTTAAATATAAAATCTAATAATAAATACTTTAAACTGCAACTTTATTGATGGGTGGTTCCGGTATATCCGCGTAAAAAATAATATAAAGCAGAATATAGGGCTTTGTCGATTTTAAATATTAAATAACGGTAGTAGATGGTGCCGGTAGCAGCATGAAACTTATCATGTGTAAGTACTTTGCTTCTTTGTTGTCGCATCTCAACGTAGCTGCTTCGTACAATACTTTCTTTGTTTGCTTGCTACTAAATTATCTATTTACTAACTTAAGCTAAGTAAAATTAATTTTATTTGAACTTGCGATGTCTTATTTCCAAGCGATTGCGATGTTTATGTCTTTCATTTATAATTGTATGTTCATTGTTCATTCAATATGCTTTATATTAATATATGTATATTGTATATTTATTTGCTCTTATGAACAGTGCGTGTTATTGCTAGTGCTAGTACTACTTTTCAATTTCTTTTGTTCAGCTAAAAGCGCGCATAAGTAAAATGACGAAATTTAATGGAGTAGTCAGTCATAAATGCTCTGTGAAGTCTATTGCGAATGTTTTTGTTTTTATTTTGGAGTAAATGTTATATAATCGAACAAAGAAAATGCAGGGTATTCTAGCACTCGTCCGGACGCCATTTTGTGTTGCTGGAGGAAAACAAGATGGCGCGTGCCCTGCTGGATGACGATTGTTAGTGTTTATTGATGACTTGTTATGACCTAGATTTGATTCCCGGAATTTGCCTGGGCCGACTAGCTCCTGGCGGGAACCTAGCGTCATCTCGCGTTGCACAAAGCGAAACAAAATGGCGCCCTTTTATCTTTGATTGTGCTTTACATGTTCTACTTTAGTTTGCTTAATTTTTGCTCTTATTTATATTTTTAACACCAGCTTTAATAAATATACAGAGTAACAAGCGACTAATTTACTAAATTTTTTTTATTACATTAAAGCTGGCTTAAAAGTAAGAGTATCAAAGCGAAATATTTATTTTGTTTCACATGTTTTGCATAAATTTTTTTTTTTTTAGTTGCAACAGTGTCAGTTTCATCAAAATCTGTTTTACACGTCCGGTATGATTTGGTTAAATATAGGCGCGAAGGCAATAAAAGACGGTTTAACTTTTCCACGACACTATTTAATTATATATTTTCTTTTAATTTCATTTCCCCTAACTAAATACATATTTAAATTTCCACAATTTGTGGTACAAAATTCATACATATCGTATTTCAAACCTTGTATAGGTACTTGTTACTCTGCATGTATATACTTTCTAACTGTGACACTTGCTCGCATAATACTTAAGACATTTACATATGAAAATAAAAAAATTAAAAAGCAATAAAATTTTAGTTACATATTTTGACGTCACAAAAAAGTGTAAATATTACCACATCATTGTCTTCGTCTCAAATTCAAATTAAAATTCATTTATTACTCTGATATTAAATGTAAGTACATAAACTCCTTAACTTATCTTAAATTTAGTTCTTATTAATAGAATTCACTCCATATTCATGTGGTACGCATCGCCTACACTGAGACTGAGATCTTGTGTTGTAGGCGAATCCTTTCTCCTCAGGGTATATTATTATGTAACAGCTGTTTGTTCAGTAAACCTAGTATATCAATCATAGCTCGCAGGGTATATTATTATGTAACAGCTGTTTGTTCAGTAAACCTTTTATATCAATCATAGCTCGCAGGGTATATTATTATGTAACAGCTGTTTGTTCAGTAAACCTTTTATATCAATCATAGCTCGCAGGGTATATTATTATGTAACAGCGGTTTGTTCAGTAAACCTTTTATGTCAATCATAGCTCGCAGGGTATATTATTATGTAACAGCTGTTTGTTCAGTAAACCTTTTATATCAATCATAGCTCGCTGGGTATATTATTATGTAACAGCTGTTTGTTCAGTAAACCTTTTATGTCAATCATAGCTCGCATGGTATACCTATTATTATGTAACAGCTGTTTGTTCAGTAAACCTTTTATGTCAATCATAGCTCGCAGGGTATATTATTATGTAACAGCTGTTTGTTCAGTAAACCTTTTATACGAGTATCAATCATAGCTCGCTGGGTTTATATTGTAAAGTTTGGTAGTTCCTATGACAAACTTCTGGGTCCACCATCAAATAGTTATTGTATCGAGGCCACCGAAGTGTACCAAATTTTCATAAAATCGGACAAAATTAACATTAAGGCCACGATATTTCACCCGAAAACGCTTTGCGCTTGGAAAAATACCTACAGTTGCTTTTTCGCATGCAATTCCACGCCGTATTAACATGAAAGCAAGGGCGAGCATCGCGCGCATAGCTCCGGCCGACGAGTCTTGTCCACACGCAAACAATTTTGCACAATTTGAGCAGTTAAAACTATTGAGCGAAGTATACGTAATCGTGTTTTAGCGTTTTTATTGTCTTAACACTGAATCAAAATTATATAAACTGAAAAAAATGTAGCTCTAGATTCAGATATTTCAGATTCAGATATTTATTCATAACAAACAGCAGTTACATGTCAATACTTAAAATAAATAAATCAAATATCATGTCATTATCAAAGCTTTAAAGAAAAATCAATGTACATTAATCAAAATTTATCCACAAGAGGTAGGTACTCATTGTGTGAGTAAAATGTCTTCTCTGTTAACCATTTTTTAACCCTTATTTTAAAAGCTTGTTTTGAAGGAGCATTTTTAATTTGTTCAGGGATAATGTTGAATACACCTGTCGCCATCACATGTATTAGTTTAGCTGCTTTGACGCGGCTGCGCGGCACCTCGCGCAGGTGTCGCGGCCGCCAGCCTCTCCCCGTGCTGCTCGTACTCCCCCAGGTGCTCCCAGGCGTACATCGCAGCTTCTAAGAATGCCATCGACGGTAATGTTAAAATGTGCATAGATTTAAAGAGAGGTAATGCTGATTCACCTTTCGGTATCCGCACCAAAGCTCTCACAGCTCTCTTTTGCATTTTAAAAACGCGGTCCCAGCTTGCTGTACGGGACCAGAATTCTACTCCATAATTCAGCAGGGAGTGTACCGATGCAAAATAGCAATTTTTTATCATATCATACGGTAAAACCGCCGATAGTCTCCATAGTGCGAAACACGCACGTCCAACTTTTGTACATAGCTTATCGATATGGCTCTCCCATGTCAGAGCGCTATCAATTTGGAAGCCTAAGAAGTTCGTTTCGTTGACCTGCTTCATTCTACTTCCACCGACGGTAACTACAAGGGGTCTTCTAGTGTGCCCCGAGAGGATAAAGTGAATGAACTGTGTTTTGTTGACATTGAGGATTAAGCCGTTCGTATGGAACCACTCATTAAGATCGTTGGCCACTTCGTTTAGTTTGTCTTCCAGGTCCTCCATTGTCGCTGCGTGGGCCACGGCTGCGACGTCATCGGCATACATGAGTATATGAGCACTAATAGTCTCCGGGAGGTCATTCAGGAGGATCGAAAACATTATATTCGATATTGACGAGCCCTGAGCTACTCCAATCGTCGTATTTAGTGGTTGCGATTTCACGGCGCCGCCTTCAGCCACGACTACCTGGCTTCGGCCGACCATAAAGTCCACCAGAAGCTGCAGCGCAGTACCGTTTACACCATAATGCCTGAGCTTGGCAGCAAGGACCCCGTGGTCAGCGACGTCGAATGCTTTTGAGAGGTCGCAGAAGATCACGGCGACCTGCTGCTTCTTCTCTCTGGCGTCAACGATCCTGCGCAGCAACTCCCGAGTGATCGTCGTGGTGGAGCGGCCGCTCCGGTAAGCATGCTGCCTGTCCGACAGGGCCGCGCTCTCAGCTAGGAACTCAGTCAGCCTCGAGCTCAGCCCGTATTCAAAAATTTTAGCTATAGCCGGAATTATTGAAACCGGTCTATAGTTGTTTACTTCTTCAACTTTACCTTTCCCCTTATATAAAGGGGAGACCTTAACATATTTCATGTGTGTTGGGTAGCAACCAGACGTGATGCATTTATTATATAGTACCGACAATATGGGCGCTAAAGAAGCAGCGACATCATGAAGAAGAGAGATTGATAAATCGTAAGCATCCTTGGATGTCTTACGTGCAACTCCCTGAGTCATGATGCGCAGCACTTCAATAGGCGTGAATCGTCTGAGCCGCAATGAGCGTTCGGCGGGCGGGCGCGCGGCGCGCACCAGCGACGTCGGCAGCCGGCGCGCCGCTCGCCGCCGCGGCGTTCTCAAAATATAGGTTGTCTTATATATCTTATATACTTCTATTTTATTTGATTTTTATGAAATGTCGATTTCACATAGCACCCCATTTTAATTTAATACTCATTTCTGCATACACTACAACTTTATTAAATTGTCCATAGTAAATAGCACAAGCAATTCCAGTCGTCAAAGATAAAAAAATATTTGTGACGTTGAAGTAAGTAGAAATCGATATACTCGTAATATTAAGTAAACTTCGCAAAAGCCTTAACACAAAAAAAAATAAGTAAAGTGGTGTTGACAGAATGATTAAACTAGAAAAATAATGTAAAATGGTGTACACGGCTAGTGCTGGAGAGTTCGCATTAAGCTTACTCATCTAGAAAATGAAAGACTTAACACAAGTACAATATGCGAAATAACCGAAATATATGAGGCGTATAAAATGTTTTACTTCGTGAGTATTTGTTGAGACATGTTTTGTCAAAAACTAACTTTAATTGCGAAACCAAATATTTAGTACTCGCACGTATAATTTTGCCAATATTCCAAATTCTTGAAAATTATAGTTTAACTTTCCAATTTATCGAGATAGTTTAATTTGCAGCTTTTATCTGTTTGTAACGTGAACCCTTAATACAGTTAATTAGTTTTCTATTTAGTTTCTTCAACTTCAAACTGTCTACAAGACGTCTCATGTTCTTGTATTCTATCATTTACAAAAACAACTCGAGACAAATAGAAAATGGCAAGTGTTGGAAATGTATATGCTAGGAAATTTATAAGTCTTTGTATTTAATCGCAAATACTGTTTATAAAAAATGTATTCCAAGTTCAAATAAATAAATTATACCTACATTTTTCCTGTCAGCGACAAGTCAACATTTTAAAACAAATACAAATGGTTTTGTTATGCAAAAACAAATACAGTTGGTATTTCGATTTGTATTCTTGTAATATGTCTGATTATAATTTACACGTACATACATATTCATATTTTGATGAAGGAAATAAGTCCAAAATCTTGTATTATTTGCAAAACTAAAATGGGCCGATATCAATGTAACCTTATGTTTCATCGTACGATTTAACAAGTCTAACTTACATGGATAGTTTTGAAATTAACATAGTAATGAACTTTATGTTCACAAAAAATGATATATAACATATAAAGCAGACACAGTATTAGTGGTGACTTAGTAAAAAATAGGTTTTTTTACGTGGTTTACGTTTGACTTTCACTACAGCCTGCTTGAT
>OZ026808.1:557897-604464 GCA_964023185.1 Macaria liturata
GTCATTTAATTAATGTTAGTTTTTCAGATTAACTTTCCAACAGATTTAATGACAGTATGGTCGCAATACTGTATGAGTATCTCGTAGTCTGTCGCAAGTACGTTTCCATCAGGTTACTGCTTACTTGCGCACAACTCGACTTTATCACCACGTCAATACGTTGACGACAAAGTAAACTGTTTCTTAAGCATTTCTACATATTAGAAGTAGCAAAAGGATCGAGTGATGTTTGGAAGGGGTCAAAAATGGCCCATCGGAGGAGGTTTGCTTTTATGTAGCGCTGGCGTGCAACCTCAAGTTATCAGGCCGCATTACTATGTTATTGGCTATATATTGTATGTACAGGATGTTGTCAGAATTCGGTGTCGTTGTCGTTGTTGTGGTCTCCTCGTGCGCACTCCGCGGCCGCGGCCGCAGCTCGGCCCCGTAGCTCGCACGAGGCTATAGTAGTTATAAGCAAATCTATTTTAAAACTACCATAAGATAATATAGGTATAGAAATAATCGCGAATCGAATGTCATTTTAATTCGAACGATCCGATATAATCACAGTTTGATTTGATTTTTTATTGATGAAAGAGAGGTTAGTTATAAATGTAGATAGACAATAAGTGTGTTTGTAAGGAGTCTGATTCGCGGTGTAGGGGTGCGTCCCGCGCGTGTATCGTGAGGCTCGGTGCCACGCCGCGCCGGCGCCCGTCACCACGTGGGGGTCACGTGACGTGTGCGCGAGCCCGCGCCCGGCGTAGGCGCACTCGTAGCAAGGTGCGAGCGATCTCAGCGAGCGGCCTCACAGACACAGACTGAACCGTCTGTCTGTCGCTTGGCGTCTACTGTCGCTTTATACACACCTTTATTTTTAACAAATATGTATTATAATAGGTATATAATATATATCGGTGCTGGTAACCCGCAACTTCTTATGGACGAATATTTTATACCTCAACGAATATATTTTTTTGTTGCAAATCTTTTTTTTTTATATGTAGTTTTATTGAATACGCATAAATCATTGTTAAAATAATTGTAATTGTGTGAAGTTACCAGCACATACGTGTATCAGAAATGCGGACAGAGAGAGCTGCGTCTTACAAAACATAGACTGGTCAAGTATTTCGTTTTGAACGCGCTTTCGTTATTTTCAACAAAATTTTATTAATTAGTTAAAATAGTTGTAAACATACACATACCTAGGATTTAGTACTAGACGAGTGTGTTGTCTCTCAAGCAGCCAATCAGCGCGTGTTTTTAATCTGACATCTCCGCTGATTGGATGCTTTGCGCTCGGTCTGAGTGTGATGTCTGACATCACTCTGATTGGTCAGTCTAATTCGAATGTGATAAAGGCATGGGGTGTGTAAGACGAGGTTTCCAATCAGGGCTGCGCCTTTTGACCAACATTGACAACAAGCAACCACCGCCTTAACTTGCGTCTTTTCCGACTCAAAAGTCCAAATACTTTCTCTAGAAGTCCGAAGAGAAATGTTATCTTTACATTCCATTTAAAGACGCATTGGCCATGGCTCGTAGTTGTTTTCTGTCAATGGTAAATAAATCTTGTATATGTATATTTCGTGTGTTTAATATACTTGCGTCGAGGAGATTATTTGAGAGTTCTTTATGTCTCTTGCGAGTGGCAGGACAAGGACTCATGTTTTTTAACGTCAGTTACTATACACTGTGTCTACTTTCCCAACTCAAAGTTTGTCAATGACTCGCTTAGTGTGTAACATGTATCGCGCGGGAAGGCAGGCGCGTTGTCAGCGTCGTGTGTTGAATCCAGAAGTATTTGTGATCGTTGTTCGAAAATCAATGGGACATATTTCGTCCGGAATATTTACAAACTACACTAGCACATAGTGTTTCATTGCGCAGGAACTCACGCGTATTTTCATACAAAATATAGTCTTCTAAGACGCCAACACTGAGAAAGATATTGTTTACATGAATTATATGTACCTACCAGACTAGGTCTACATTTTTTAGTAGGTTCATATAATTTTTCACGTTATCTTTGTTCGTTTTTTAGTCATTCTATAAGTATTTTAGATAAAAATAAGTTTGGATGCTTCACTGCAACAAGTTAGCTAGGTGAAAGAGAAAATCATTAGTTAGTAGTTTTTGAAATTGTACCAACACGCCGTCTGTGTCTGTCGAACACACCCTCAGGGGCTCAGCATTACCACTGAACATATATGATGCCACCTCAACTCTGCAGCTGACCCGCCATGTTGATTCCGTTTCAATAAATTTAGTAAGGCTTTCGATGTGATGTGTATGTGAATATTGGTAACTGTACATAATCAATTAATTAATTGATTGTACTCTGCCGGTATGGTCGTGGACATGCCAGCTTCCTTGCTTGAGAGGTCGTGGCGCACTCTGCCGGTATGGTCGTGGACATGCCAGCTTCCTTGCTTGAGAGGTCGTGGCGCACTCTGCCGGTATGATCGTGGACATGCCAGCTTCCTTGCTTGAGAGGACAATAAATACTCATTCATCTTCATGTTTATAAGAGATTATTTTATGATACATGTAATACTTTTAAAGATAAGAGACATTCTAAGATATTGAGATAAACATGTATACATTAAGTTTCCTGTGACTGCTGACATTGGATGACGCACAGCGGTCAATTTCGTAATTGAATTACTTTTATTTTTGTACCCTAGTGTGATTTAGGCTGTATGTTAGAATGCTATTTTCATATAACATGTTAAAATACTAAAGTCGTTATCACACTCGTGCCAGCAAGCGCAGGCAGCCACGGCCGGCGACGGAGCAAGTGACTTTGCAACTATCTCGCTCGCAACCTATAACATTTTTTTACATAAAATCTTGTGTTTCGGATATGTGCTCAATTGAAACATATTATTTTAAAAGAATTACCTCGTCGCGTCGTTCACTTCGACATTGTCAATTTAAATAAAATTGATTTTTATTTGTCCCAATTTGGCACCGTATTTATAATAAATCATTTAATAGTATGTTTCATTTGTTTTATTTTTTTTAATTGATATCTGTAATGGTTGTACGGCATCGTGTGCGCGAGATGGCTGTACGAGGCTGGGCCCGCTCGTTGCCTAATAACATCAATTATTGTATTATTTATTCAATATACGACTAATTTCAAAGGCTTCTATACGTTTTACCAAGCTCTCACAATTAATTTATAAAGTAGATGTTACTGATACCTTTGTAGTACTATCAATATATGTGTTTTGAAGAAGAGTATGCTAAACCGAATAGTTAATTTCCTCTTAGTTCATTCCATTCAAAGTACACTATCCTAGTTCTTTATAACTGTATACAGAACTACGATAGTGTACATTACATTTACAATGAAACATACCATGTAAGCTTAGTTCATACATTTTTTGACGTGCCGATAGACCGTCCTTTTTTTAGATTTCTAGATCCTTGGTGCACTATAAATACTTATTCCGGTATATTTTGAAATACATACATTGTTCCCACGGGTTAGCATACTAAATTCTCAACATCGACCATTTATCTTGTATAACTATGTTTGTGAACCTTACCTTGACAAATATGTAGTATGTATAATAGCCTATATTTTATTGAAGCTCTGACGTTTTGCATCGAAATAAAATATTTTTTATTCTTTACATACCTATAGGTATATATTTTAAGGTGTTACCAAGTTTAAATTCGCAAGTATATTTTCTGTATATCTCGGCTAAGCAGCAGCCACTCTGATACACATATTGTACTCTTGATTATTTCCAAGTGACTGACCTCGCATGTCACTTACTGTTTCATAAACACGTACCTAGACTCTGCGCCAGATAGCTCTGCACCCTGTGCAGTGCAGTCCAGTGGTAGCAACACTTCATGCAAAATTTACCTAAAAGATCATTATTTGGGGCACAAATTTTCAGTTCTGTTTTCTTTCCGCATGCAGAGTTATCTTGTTTGCTACTGTCATGTGGCAAATATTGCAATGGACCTTGTCGCAGGCTTGTGATTTATATCAATGTGAAAAAAAATAACAAATTAAACTCGACTTATGAATGATCCTAGATTGAATGCATCGTCACCGCGCCCCGTCTAGATAGATACGAATAATACTCGTAGCTACTAATAGTATTAATAAGGTCCATTGACATCTACTTAGTGCGTGACTTGCTACTTTATTTTTATTATTTTCACGTTTCTAATTTACTTAGTTTAACTATATTTCGCCTCATTTTGAGGCTTTTTTTACACAAATTATGTAAAGTATATTATACACAGCTTCATTTCATCTATTGGAGACTGAGATTAACGTTGTAAACTATATTTATTTGTACCTAGTTTATACAATATTGGTCTACATAACTTGTTAATATTTATGTTATACTAACTCACACAAGAATCAAGTGTACTTGATCAAACTAACTAAACTCGTGCTTGCTTCATACGTACGAGTCTGTGTTGTATAGTACACATGTTCATAATAGCATCTGTGGATGAGGCACACCAACCCAATCAGTTGCATTGTTAAATTGCCGATGTGATTCCATAAGTAATCCATAAAATATAACATATTCTTCTATTATTAGTATTTTATGATGTCCATAGTTTTAGTTTTATTTACTTTAATTGTATTTGTTAACCATCCAAACCACTTGGAAGAACCTGTCTCTTGCAACACAGTTCCAACTAAAGCAAAAGACAGAATCATGTAAATTATACAATAAGGTTGCTCAAATCAAAATTTACTTTACTTTACGCTCCAAAATGTGGCTTGTAACGTGCAAATGGTGAATAATGAGCTTCGGAATAAATAAATATTTCAGGACGAATCACACAGCGCTATCTAGTTCCATACTAATCTAACGCTTGTAGCATGAGTACGACCGACGACGAGAGAGCAGCACTATATTTCTATATTTGCATTTTGTTCCATGTGTTACCCTCCTGGACCAGACTCAACACAAGTAATCACAAATTTGACTGCTCTGTCAGCTAAGTTGATAGTGGCTCTGCCTTTTAATCTAGGGGTGCGGGTTCGATTACCGCATAACACAAGTAATTATGCATATTAAAATTTGTAATTACTTGTGTTGAGTCTGGTCATTTCTATGTATAATAAGTATGTATTTACAAAAGAAAAGTATATATGTATTAAGTATAGCCGTTATCTAGTACCCATGATACAAGCGTAAGCTTAGTGTGGGGCTAGATGGCGCTGTGCGATATGTCCAGAAATATTTTTATTTTATATTTAAAATTACTTGTGTCATGCGGGAATCGAATGCTGTCGAAATGATGTTTACTATGCCACTACTATTATGTTGTTTGTTTCAATAAAGTGTGTTTATCATAAACAGGAAACTAATTCTTCTATTATATGTTTAAATTGCTTGAAGACTACTTTGGTGTGTTGAACCACCAGCGTATTTATTACATCACCCTACACTCTTTTAAGATTAATATATATTTTATTTAAAAAAAATGATGAATGTAGCTGGTGTATGTTACTATGTAAGTGTATAATCTTTGTAATGAATAAAAAAATCTACACGTTTCAATGATGTTTTATTTTTATCTTGTATTCAGCGTTAATTAACATTTCTCTTAAATTAGTACAAAATAGACAAGTTTTTCCATGGAATCATATTAATTTAGAGTAATAAAGTACAGGTTCTAGGTTTGTAGTGCCTAATCAACGAAAGTGTACAATTCTGTTCAGTTTTATATATTTTAGCTTGTTCAGCTTTACTTAACATTATTCTTAAATAAGTATTTTTTTTTATCATAGGATCATATTAAATTAGGGTAATAGTAAATAAAGTGCAGTTCCTAGGTCATTTCCCCTGGTACAAATAATTAATCTGAGTGTATTAAAATAAATATTCAATCCTATTATTTTTTATTTCATTTTTCATTATGTAATTACAATAAAAAAGAAAGAATTTAATAATTTAGGCTCACTTGTTATATTTTACACAATTTGTTTGCTATTAGTGGGACTTATGTAGGTAGGTATACAACATTCTAAAAATATTTTTTATCCATATATCTCAAAGAATGGCTCAACTGAATCAGCTAATTTTGGTTTTGAATAATTGTTTATGGAATATTAATATAATTTCTAGGGATTGTTAAGGTAGGTAGATATTTTTTTTAATAATATAATTAGTTATATTATTAAAAAATATAATTAATGCAGTATTTCTCGCCGCGGTAAGCTTTTCTTACAATATTACAGCAAGGTTCAATGACATGGTCTAAGTTTAATGTTATATATGACTATTAAATTTTTTTTTTGATTCTACATTTGTAGGAACTAAGCCGTGTGAGTGTTATTGAGATAGATTAGACCTAGGAACCAAGCTTTATCCTAAAAGATATAGATTTCTAAATAAGTAAAAGTGGAGCTATCTATAGGTGGTGGTCATCGTGGAGAGGATCACATCCAGTGTCTGGCTGCTTGTCTTGCAGGTCAAGCAGCTGCAGCGCCTCGTGCCCGCGCAGGATGTACGCCAGCACGGCCTTCTCTACCTTCAACAGGTTCGCTCTAATCATCTTCATTTTGAAGTTCAGGAACCGGGCGCCATACAGACCTGCAACGTTTTTTTATTTACTTACACTAGTTATTTTATTATTAGGAATTCATTCTGGCCAATCTGAATATACTTATATAATATATAAAAGTACTTGGAAAGTCTAGAGGGCTAATTTACCAATATTACAATTATATCATAATTTATAGCTACTTTTATGTTAGTAAGAAGCCCAGTTTAACACAATAATTGATAATGACTGGTGCTACCACTCTATCCATTGTGACACGGAACACATGGGCTATGCAGACCCTTTATTATCAGATATCTGAATTCAGGAAAGCAACTCTAATACTACATTATATAGGCACTTACTGATGAAGCCAGCATACAGCCGGCGCAGCAAGTCGCAGGCAAATAGTATCTCATTCCCATCTCTCCGGGCAGCCCCATAAATAGTCTTCCTCATGATCTCTCCAGTGAGATCTGCTGTTCCCAACATATAATCTTCTAGCACCAACAGAGTCTGTACGGTTTTTTCAGTACCATCATCATTCCTTGTGGTATATGTAAGTCTATCTTGTATTTCTGCTAAGTCCATAATCTCTCCCTTTTCTACATAGCTGCAGAATGTCTGTGCTTCTACAAACTCTTGCATTCCTCCACTATAGGCCCTTAGATGCATGTAAGGTGGTGGCTCCTCCAGTGCAATGGATTTTATGGGCCCATTGATAAGATCTGTGAGTCGTGCTTTGGCTTCTTCTATAATCATTTCCTTTGGTTTCTCTTTCCTGTAGAGTGAGAATTTATTCAATAGGATGACAAGCAGCTGATGAAATGGTTCAGCTTTACATTACCGATCATCGATCTTGGGGGGGAAAGGGGAAGGGGAGGGGGGATGACCCCCGCAACTTCCCCTTCACGGAAACCACCACGAAGTTGCGGAAACCACCACTTCTTGAAATATGATTTTTTAAAGATCCTAACCTAAAACATATAAAATATCTATTTTTACCTTTAATTAGGGGGAGAGGGGTGGGAAAGGTTAGAAGGAGATGGAGGGGTCTGTTCGCTCGCTACGCTCGCTCACTCGACCCCGCCATCCCCTTCTAACATAACCTGTCCGAGTTGGGGTGCCCTAAGAAGATTACTTGTGTGGTTTATAAAAAAAACTAACCTGTCTAACCTAACCTGTCCAAGTCTAGGTTTTTATTTCATGTAATGGAAACTCACAAAGCATGTTGCCGTGCTAGTGCTATGAGAAACGGAACGTTTCACGCCATGAAATTACGTGAAAAGGGTAATAGTATTCTTTGATTACGTGCCGTCTGTCAAATTCTACAGAACTATTGTAATATTTCAAAAAAATATTTCCGCAACTTAAAACTTTAGGTGGAGGCTAACACTATTATAGGCTACCTACAACAAAAAACTAGGTTCAAAATCGATGATCGGTAATGTAAAGTCAAGCCCAAGGTATGGATGGATAATACTAACACAGGTGGCGAGTGTAGCAGGAATATAATCCTCTTGCTCTCTATGGTGATGTCTCTGGACAGCTTGAATATCCTCTCGTGCCTGTCGTGGCGGTCAGTGAGCCGCTTGGCTATGTCTTGAAACATCAGCATCACAGGGTCCTTCATGGACAACAACTCGGTATCGGCCGCCGACGGAAGCACAAGCTGATGTTTATTGAACTCACGTGGTTTACTGTACTTGCCTGAAAAGTGCAAAATCATAATCATGTTTTTTCTCTAAATGTTCCCGCCATTGATACGCTTCATATTTTATAGAAAGTACCTATATAAAGAATATCACGAAGCTTACTAGCACTTACCTCTTCTACTCATTTTAAGAAATTGACGGTAACAGGTGAATTAAGTATTTTCTACTTTCTTTACGAAAATGAATCAAATCGTAAGAATAAGAAATAACAACAAGAATTCTATCCTAAATACTCTCTCTACGCGTAATGTAGTATTTTTTTTAAACTGTTTCCGCCATACCACAGACTACCAAGGATATTCTATGCACAGACTACTAAAAGCAAAGATTACTATTATACTTCTTTTAAAAAGGTTACTGCAGCGTTGTTGCAATTTTGCCAGTATTGTATTCTTTGGTATATCCAAAGAGATAGATAGATAGATAGATATACACTTTATTAAAAACACCAGCACAATACAGAAATTTACATAAAAATATTAAAACTTAAACCTAGTGTCTTAACTGGCGGCCTTATCGCTAAAAGCGATCTCTTCCAGGCAACCAATCTGGCAGGGATAAGACGCAAGTATAATGGTAAGAGTTAGGGTATATCCTTCTAAAGCTCCAAACATACTATACCGACTTGAGTCTCGGTACAGACTAATGCGGAGCCACGAATGGCGCCGAACGCGCCCGACTTCAGCCGAGCGCATCGAGTTTGCTCCGCAATGGTTGATGCTTTGACGATCAAGGTTGATGCAAGCGATACGGCGGAGCTGTCAATATTGATGTGGTTTTGTGATTGTGGAAACGATCATACAAATCATTAAAATCAATTGCAAGTGCGATGGGATCCGCGAGAACGATTTTGATCGAACGCGCGGACCTGTCCGAAAATCAATAAAATCAATTCCAAGTGGTTTTTAGTTTCAATAAAATAATAAACTATTTGTCAGCAAATATTACACAAGGACAAATAATAATTGTTAAAGAGTTATTCATTTTTTCAACATTCATAATCAATTCATTTAATCATTGTTTTAAATAATTAACATCAATTTTGACAGCTCCGCCGTATCGCTCGCATCAACCATTGCGGAGCCAACTTGATGCGCTCGGCTGAAGTCGGGCGCGTTCGGCGCCATTCATGGCTCCGCATTAGTCTGGCGCGAGACTCAAGTAGGTACTATACCGGACGCGGCTGTAAGTCGTGACGCAAAGGAATGCACAGTCCCAAAATATTCAGTGCACCAGTTCGGTGTTGGACTTCCGAAGACTTCGAACTCGTCCGCGCCTTTGAGTCTGATAGTTTGCACGATTCAGTAGATCATCATAGCCTAAACAACTTTATGCTGCGGCTGTAAGTGGTGAGCTCAGAGTTTGTGACTTAAAATGTGGCCTTACTATTTGGTCTCAGCCTCTACCCAAAAGAAACTAATGGCTAAGGCATACTATCGGACGCGGCTATAGTGGTGCTTAACATCAGGCAGGCTATAGTCAAACGTAAGCCTATTTAATGTAAAAAAAAAAAAAAAAAACCTAAGTGCACAAAAAGTATATAATCCACTCAATCCCGAACAAAGATCCCGAAACATCCGTCACACCCTTTGACGTTCAAACCTGTGGACCAGAAAAAGCGCGTATACCCGAAAGGGACGACGACAAATGACGTAGAATCTCAGGGCTGCCAGAGTCATAAAAATTCCCCTACTTTTGTTCATACTTACACACATACACACACGTATAAAAGTTGTACGTAATCATTATTATCACCTGAAAAAGGGACTCATATAAAAATGGCACACACAGTAAAACAAATGGGACATATTTCGTCCGGAATATTTACAAACTACACTAGCACATAGTGTTTCATTGCGCAGGAACTCACGCGTATTTTCATACAAAATATAATCTTCTAAGACGCCAACACTGAGAAAGATATTGTTTACATGAATTATATGTACCTACCAGACTAGGTCTACATTTTTTAGTAGGTTCATATAATTTTTCACGTTATCTTTGTTCGTTTTTTAGTCATTCTATAAGTATTTTAGATAAAAATAAGTTTGGATGCTTCACTGCAACAAGTTAGCTAGGTGAAAGAGAAAATCATTAGTTAGTAGTTTTTGAAATTGTACCAACACGCCGTCTGTGTCTGTCGAACACACCCTCAGGGGCTCAGCATTACCACTGAACATATATGATGCCACCTCAACTCTGCAGCTGACCCGCCATGTAGATTCCGTTTCAATAAATTTAGTAAGGCTTTCGATGTGATGTGTATGTGAATATTGGTAACTGTACATAATCAATTAATTAATTGATTGTACTCTGCCGGTATGGTCGTGGACATGCCAGCTTCCTTGCTTGAGAGGTCGTGGCGCACTCTGCCGGTATGGTCGTGGACATGCCAGCTTCCTTGCTTGAGAGGACAATAAATACTCATTCATCTTCATGTTTATAAGAGATTATTTTATGATACATGTAATACTTTTAAAGATAAGAGACATTCTAAGATATTGAGATAAACATGTATACATTAAGTTTCCTGTGACTGCTGACATTGGATGACGCACAGCGGTCAATTTCGTAATTGAATTACTTTTATTTTTGTACCCTAGTGTGATTTAGGCTGTATGTTAGAATGCTGTTTTCATATAACATGTTAAAATACTAAAGTCGTTATCACACTCGTGCCAGCAAGCGCAGGCAGCCACGGCCGGCGACGGAGCAAGCGACTTTGCAACTATCTCGCTCGCAACCTATAACATTTTTTTTACATAAAATCTTGTGTTTCGGATATGTGCTCAATTGAAACATATTATTTTAAAAGAATTACCTCGTCGCGTCGTTCACTTCGACATTGTCAATTTAAATAAAATTGATTTTTATTTGTCCCAATTTGGCACCGTATTTATAATAAATCATTTAATAGTATGTTTCATTTGTTTTATTTTTTTGAATTGATATCTGTAATGGTTGTATGGCATCGTGTGCGCGAGATGGCTGTACGAGGCTGGGCCCGCTCGTTGCCTAATAACATCAATTATTGTATTATTTATTCAATATACGACTAATTTCAAAGGCTTCTATACGTTTTACCAAGCTCTCACAATTAATTTATAAAGTAGATGTTACTGATACCTTTGTAGTACTATCAATATATGTGTTTTGAAGAAGAGTATGCTAAACCGAATAGTTAATTTCCTCTTAGTTCATTCCATTCAAAGTACACTATCCTAGTTCTTTATAACTGTATACAGAACTACGATAGTGTACATTACATTTACAATGAAACATACCATGTAAGCTCAGTTCATACATTTTTTGACGTGCCGATAGACCGTCCTTTTTTTAGATTTCTAGATCCTTGGTGCACTATAAATACTTATTCCGGTATATTTTGAAATACATACATTGTTCCCACGGGTTAGCATACTAAATTCTCAACATCGACCATTTATCTTGTATAACTATGTTTGTGAAGCTTACCTTGACAAATATGTAGTATGTATAATAGCCTATATTTTATTGAAGCTCTGACGTTTTGCATCGAAATAAAATATTTTTTATTCTTTACATACCTATAGGTATATATTTTAAGGTGTTACCAAGTTTAAATTCGCAAGTATATTTTCTGTATATCTCGGCTAAGCAGCAGCCACTCTGATACACATATTGTACTCTTGATTATTTCCAAGTGACTGACCTCGCATGTCACTTACTGTTTCATAAACACGTACCTAGACTCTGCACCCTGTGCAGTGCAGTCCAGTGGTAGCAACACTTCATGCAAAATTTACCTAAAAGATCATTATTTGGGGCACAAATTTTCAGTTCTGTGTTCTTTCCGCATGCAGAGTTATCTTGTTTGCTACTGTCATGTGGCAAATATTGCAATGGACCTTGTCGCAGGCTTGTGATTTATATCAATGTGAAAAAAAATAACAAATTAAACTCGACTTATGAATGATCCTAGATTGAATGCATCGTCACCGCGCCCCGTCTAGATAGATACGAATAATACTCGTAGCTACTAATAGTATTAATAAGGTCCATTGACATCTACTTAGTGCGTGACTTGCTACTTTATTTTTATTATTTTCACGTTTCTAATTTACTTAGTTTAACTATATTTCGCCTCATTTTGAGGCTTTTTTTACACAAATTATGTAAAGTATATTATACACAGCTTCATTTCATCTATTGGAGACTGAGATTAACGTTGTAAACTATATTTATTTGTACCTAGTTTATACAATATTGGTCTACATAACTTGTTAATATTTATGTTATACTAACTCACACAAGAATCAAGTGTACTTGATCAAACTAACTAAACTCGTGCTTGCTTCATACGTACGAGTCTGTGTTGTATAGTACACATGTTCATAATAGCATCTGTGGATGAGACACCAACCCAATCAGTTGCATTGTTAAATTGCCGATGTGATTCCATAAGTAATCCATAAAATATAACATATTCTTCTATTATTAGTATTTTATGATGTCCATAGTTTTAGTTTTATTTACTTTAATTGTATTTGTTAACCATCCAAACCACTTGGAAGAACCTGTCTCTTGCAACACAGTTCCAACTAAAGCAAAAGACAGAATCATGTAAATTATACAATAAGGTTGCTCAAATCAAAATTTACTTTACTTTACGCTCCAAAATGTGGCTTGTAACGTGCAAATGGTGAATAATGAGCTTCGGAATAAATAAATATTTCAGGACGAATCACACAGCGCTATCTAGTTCCATACTAATCTAACGCTTGTAGCATGAGTACGACCGACGACGAGAGAGCAGCACTATATTTCTATATTTGCATTTTGTTCCATGTGTTACCCTCCTGGACCAGACTCAACACAAGTAATCACAAATTTGACTGCTCTGTCAGCTAAGTTGATTTCGGGTTCGATTACCGCATAACACAAGTAATTATGCATATTAAAATTTGTAATTACTTGTGTTGAGTCTGGTCATTTCTATGTATAATAAGTATGTATTTACAAAAGAAAAGTATATATGTATTAAGTATAGCCGTTATCTAGTACCCATGATACAAGCGTAAGCTTAGTGTGAGGCTAGATGGCGCTGTGCGATATGTCCAGAAATATTTTTATTTTATATTTAAAATTACTTGTGTCATGCGGGAATCGAATGCTGTCGAAATGATGTTTACTATGCCACTACTATTATGTTGTTTGTTTCAATAAAGTGTGTTTATCATAAACAGGAAACTAATTCTTCTATTATATGTTTAAATTGCTTGAAGACTACTTTGGTGTGTTGAACCACCAGCGTATTTATTACATCACCCTACACTCTTTTAAGATTAATATTTATTTTATTTAAAAAAAATGATGAATGTAGCTGGTGTATGTTACTATGTAAGTGTATAATCTTTGTAATGAATAAAAAAATCTACACGTTTCAATGATGTTTTATTTTTATCTTGTATTCAGCGTTAATTAACATTTCTCTTAAATTAGTACAAAATAGACAAGTTTTTTCATGGAATTATATTAATTTAGAGTACTAAAGTACAGGTTCTAGGTTTGTAGTGCCTAATCAACGAAAGTGTACAATTCTGTTCAGTTTTATATATTTTAGCTTGTTCAGCTTTACTTAACATTACTCTTAAATAAGTATTTTTTTTTATCATAGGATCATATTAAATTAGGGTAATAGTAAATAAAGTGCAGTTCCTAGGTCATTTCCCCTGGTACAAATAATTAATCTGAGTGTATTAAAATAAATATTCAATCCTATTATTTTTTATTTCATTTTTCATTAATTACAATAAAAAAGAAAGAATTTAATAATTTAGGCTCACTTGTTATATTTTACACAATTTGTTTGCTATTAGTGGGACTTATGTAGGTAGGTATACAACATTCTAAAAATATTTTTTATCCATATATCTCAAAGAATGGCTCAACTGAATCAGCTAATTTTGGTTTTGAATAATTGTTTATGGAATATTAATATAATTTCTAGGGATTGTTAAGGTAGGTAGATATTTTTTTTTATACTTTATATATTATATATACTATAATTTATTTATATACTAAAGAGTGTATACGTACCACTAAAATAACTAAAACATAATGTAAAACTACTAACTTACAAAGGTTGAATTATACCAGTTTTGAATGTATACTTAGCTTATTTGGGAACACATTCTGTTTTGTGTACCATTATAAATAAATAAAGGTACGTTGGTGAGGTAAACTGAGCTCTGCACTAAGTGTTGCAGGGCTGCAGTATTTCTCGCCGCGGTAAGCTTTTCTTACAATATTACAGCAAGGTTCAATGACATGGTCTAAGTTTAATGTTTTATATGACTATAAAATATTTTTTTTTGATTCTACGTTTGTAGGAACTAAGCCGTGTGAGTGTTATTGAGATAGATTAGACCTAGGAACCAAGCTTTATCCTAAAAGATATAGATCTCTAAATAAGTAAAAGTGGAGCTATCTATAGGTGGTGGTCATCGTGGAGAGGATCACATCCAGTGTCTGGCTGCTTGTCTTGCAGGTCAAGCAGCTGCAGCGCCTCGTGCCCGCGCAGGATGTACGCCAGCACGGCCTTCTCTACCTTCAACAGGTTCGCTCTAATCATCTTCATTTTGAAGTTCAGGAACCGGGCGCCATACAGACCTGCAACGTTTTTTTATTTACTTACACTAGTTATTTTATTATTAGGAATTCATTCTGGCCAATCTGAATATACTTATATAATATATAAAAGTACTTGGAAAGTCTAGAGGGCTAATTTACCAATATTACAATTATATCATAATTTATAGCTACTTTTATGTTAGTAAGAAGCCCAGTTTAACACAATAATT
Organism: Macaria liturata; assembly: GCA_964023185.1. Classification (NCBI taxonomy): domain Eukaryota; kingdom Metazoa; phylum Arthropoda; class Insecta; order Lepidoptera; family Geometridae; genus Macaria; species Macaria liturata. Next base: position 572,977 of record OZ026808.1, read on the forward strand.
GATAATGACTGGTGCTACCACTCTATCCATTGTGACACGGAACACATGGGCTATGCAGACCCTTTATTATCAGATATCTGAATTCAGGAAAGCAACTCTAATACTACATTATATAGGCACTTACTGATGAAGCCAGCATACAGCCGGCGCAGCAAGTCGCAGGCAAATAGTATCTCATTCCCATCTCTCCGGGCAGCCCCATAAATAGTCTTCCTCATGATCTCTCCAGTGAGATCTGCTGTTCCCAACATATAATCTTCTAGCACCAACAGAGTCTGTACGGTTTTTTCAGTACCATCATCATTCCTTGTGGTATATGTAAGTCTATCTTGTATTTCTGCTAAGTCCATAATCTCTCCCTTTTCTACATAGCTGCAGAATGTCTGTGCTTCTACAAACTCTTGCATTCCTCCACTATAGGCCCTTAGATGCATGTAAGGTGGTGGCTCCTCCAGTGCAATGGATTTTATGGGCCCATTGATAAGATCTGTGAGTCGTGCTTTGGCTTCTTCTATAATCATTTCCTTTGGTTTCTCTTTCCTGTAGAGTGAGAATTTATTCAATAGGATGACAAGCAGCTGATGAAATGGTTCGGCTTTACATTACCGATCATCGATCTTGGGGGGGAAAGGGGAGGGGGGAGGGGGGATGACCCCCCCCCTGTGAAGGGGAAGTTGCGGAAACCACCACTTCTTGAAATATGATTTTTTAAAGATCCTAACCTAAAACATATAAAATATCTATTTTTACCTTTAATTGGGGGGAAAGGGGTGGGAAAGGTTAGAAGGAGATGGAGGGGTCTGTTCGCTCGCTACGCTCGCTCACTCGACCCCGCCATCCCCTTCTAACATAACCTGTCCAAGTCGTGGTGCCCTAAGAAGATTACTTGTGTGGTTTATAAAAAAAACTAACCTGTCTAACCTAACCTGTCCAAGTCTAGGTTTTTATTTCATGTAATGGAAACTCACAAAGCATGTTGCCGTGCTAGTGCTATGAGAAACGGAACGTTTCACGCCATGAAATTACGTGAAACGGGTAATAGTATTCTTTGATTACGTGCCGTCTGTCAAATTCTACAGAACAATTGTAATATTTCAAAAAAATATTTCATAAAAAGTATTTGTTTCCGCAACTTAAAACTTTAGGTGGAGGCTAACACTAATGTAGGCTACCTACAAAAAAAACTAGGTTCAAAATCGATGATCGGTAATGTAAAGTCAAGCCCAAGGTGGATGGATAATACTAACACAGGTGGCGAGTGTAGCAGGAATATAATCCTCTTGCTCTCTATGGTGATGTCTCTGGACAGCTTGAATATCCTCTCGTGCCTGTCGTGGCGGTCAGTGAGCCGCTTGGCTATGTCTTGAAACATCAGCATCACAGGGTCCTTCATGGACAACAACTCGGTATCGGCCGCCGACGGAAGCACAAGCTGATGTTTATTGAACTCACGTGGTTTACTGTACTTGCCTGAAAAGTGCAAAATCATAATCATGTTTTTTCTCTAAATGTTCCCGCCATTGATACGCTTCATATTTTATAGAAAGTACCTATATAAAGAATATCACGAAGCTTACTAGCACTTACCTCTTCTACTCATTTTAAGAAATTGACGGTAACAGGTGAATTAAGTATTTTCTACTTTCTTTACGAAAATGAATCAAATCGTAAGAATAAGAAATAACAACAAGAATTCTATCCTCAATACTCTCTCTACGCGTAATGTAGTATTTTTTTTTAAACTGTTTCCGCCATACCACAGACTACCAAGGATATTCTATGCACAGACTACTAAAAGCAAAGATTACTATTATACTTCTTTTAAAAAGGTTACTGCAGCGTTGTTACAATTTTGCCAGTATTGTATTCTTTGGTATATCCAAAGAGTTAGGGTATATCCTTCTAAAGCTCCAAACATACTATACCGACTTGAGTCTCGGTACAGACTAATGCGGAACCACGAATGGCGCCGAACGCGCCCGACTTCAGCCGAGCGCATCGAGTTTGCTCCGCAATGGTTGATGCTTTGACGATCAAGGTTGATGCAAGCGATACGGCGGAGCTGTCAATATTAATGTGGTTTTGTGATTGTGGAAACGATCATACAAATCATTAAAATCAATTGCAAGTGCGATGGGATCCGCGAGAACGATTTTGATCGAACGCGCGGACCTGTCCGAAAATCAATAAAATCAATTCCAAGTGGTTTTTAGTTTCAATAAAATAATAAACTATTTGTCAGCAAATATTACACAAGGACAAATAATAATTGTTAACGAGTTATTCATTTTTTTATTAACATTCATAATCAATTCATTTAATCATTGTTTTAAATAATTAACATCAATTTTGACAGCTCCGCCGTATCGCTCGCATCAACCATTGCGGAGCCAACTTGATGCGCTCGGCTGAAGTCGGGCGCGTTCGGCGCCATTCATGGCTCCGCATTAGTCTGGCGCGAGACTCAAGTACTATACCGGACGCGGCTGTAAGTCGTGACGCAAAGGAATGCACAGTCCCAAAATATTCAGTGCACCAGATCGGTGTTGGACTTCCGAAGACTTCGAACTCGTCCGCGCCTTTGAGTCTGATAGTTTGCACGATTCAGTAGATCATCATAGCCTAAACAACTTTATGCTGCGGCTGTAAGTGGTGAGCTCAGAGTTTGTGACTTAAAATGTGGCCTTACTATTTGGTCTCAGCCTCTACCCAAAAGAAACTAATGGCTAAGGCATACTATCGGACGCGGCTATACCTAAGTGCACAAAAAGTATGTAATCCACTCAATCCCGAACAAAGATCCCGAAACATCCGTCACACCAGATCAGTGTCAGACATCAACAACGCACAACGTAACATTCGATCCTACCTCCAAAAAGTCCCTTACCCAACGGGTAAAGGACAATTGCGTAAAGTACGCTGCATCGGAAGAGAATCCTTTAGACCTTGCTCATATTATTCCGCCTAACACGCGGAATAATCAAAATTCTAAAATCACTGGCGATTTGGCTACAGTCCGTTTAGTAGAAAACAAAATTAGTGACGGTGATATTAAAGGCGCCGCACGAGTCTTGTTCTCTAGCGATACTATAGCCCCACACTCACCCGATACGGTCCAGTCACTCCGTGACAAACATCCACCTTCCGCAGCGGATCTCCGCCTGCCTGATCCACCGGACTCTGATGTTGACTTTGACGTGTCCACCCAACAGGTTGCTACTGCTGTTTCATCTTTCCAAAGTGGTTCAGCTGGAGGTCTTGACGGCCTTACACCCCAGCACCTAAAAGATCTTCTATCTTTTAGTTCTGGTGGGGTATGCGAAACTCTTTTGAAGGATCTAACTGCATTAGTTCAACTCATGTTGTCTGGACGGGTTAATGACAACATCAACGAAATTTTGTATGGTGCCAATTTGTGCGCCCTTTTGAAAAAGGACGGTGGCATCAGGCCTATAGCGGTCGGGACCACATACCGTCGCCTCGCGGCCAAGGTAGGTTGCAGGAAGGAGGTTGTTCCTTTGAGCAATCTTTTTCAACCACTGCAGCTTGGTTTTGGTTCGCGAGGCGGGTGTGAGGCCGCCGTCCACTCTCTTCGGACTTTTCTTCACCAAAATTGTGGAGATGTGTTGCTGAAGGTGGATGTCAAAAACGCTTTCAATTCGGTAGACAGAGGAGCTTTGTTGACCCAAGTGAAAGACAAAATTCCCGACCTTTATAATTTCCTTTGGCAATGCTACGGTAAGTCATCGAAATTGGTTTACAAAAACTATGTTATGGATTCTTCAGTTGGTTGTCAACAAGGTGACCCTCTTGGACCGGCCATTCTTAGCCTGGCCATACATCCCATAATTCAACGTCTCAAGTCCAAACTTAATGTTTGGTACTTGGATGACGGAACTTTGGGAGGTGACGTGAACACCGTCCTCGATGATTTCAAAATGTTGGTAGACGAATTTCGTCATGTTGGTCTCGAATTAAATTCAAAAAAGTGCGAATTATTTGTTTGCGATTCATGTTTGGACAAGGATTCAGTCATATCTAAATTCAATGATTTGGCACCGGGTATTTCTATTCTAGACAAAAGTTCACTTCGCCTTCTTGGTTCACCGATTCTAGATGAGTCGTTTTCTCCTTTCGTAGAGGACAAAATTCAAAATTTCAGGGACACTTCAGGCCGTCTGCTCAAAATTAACGCCCATATGGCTTTTACCATTATCAAATATTGTTTGTTTGTTCCAAAATTCACCTACTATTTACGATGTTGTCCATTGTGGCAACACAATGGGCTCCTTTCGAGCTTAGACAACATCGTAAAGAACACACTAGTTTCGGTTTTGAATGTGGACATGGATGACAGGACATGGTCGCAAGCTTCCCTACCTGTACGGTTAGGAGGTTTGGGTGTCCGCAAAATTTCAAGTGTTGCTTTACCAGCATTTTTGGCTTCTGTCCACGGTACTTACGAATTGGTCCAAAAAATTCTCACACCCGCTTTAGGCCCGTCTGGCGTAGTTGTAGTTGCGCATACGGACGAAGCTCAAAATGCTTGGCGCCTGGCCTGTCCGAACACCGATTTCCCTACAACACCTCGTTCCCAGAGACTGTGGGATCGGCCGATCAGCGAACTAGCACGGAAATCACTTCTCGATACGTGTACTAGTTTCGCGGATCGCGCCCGTATCCTTGCGGTCAGTGTGTGGGAATCCGGTCTTTGGTTGCAGGCCATGCCTTCTTTTAATACAGGAAATCTTTTAGACCCGACAGCTTTTCGACTCGCGGTTAGTTTGCGTTTGGGTGCGAGGAGCTGTGAGCCGCATCGCTGCCAGTGTGGTACTGATGTTGACCAGCTCGGGCACCACGGCCTCTCATGTTCGGGGAGTGCTGGTAGAATTAGCCGCCACGCTAGTCTGAACGACATCATTCGCCGGGCTTTTTCCACTGCCAATGTTGCAGCAATGCTCGAACCGAGCGGCCTAGCACGTGACGATGGAAAAAGACCTGACGGTATGACTCTTGTGCCCTGGAAGTTGGGTCGGCCCCTTGTGTGGGACGCAACTTGCGTCGACACATTGGCGCCGTCTCATCTGTCTTTGACACGGTGTCGGGCTGGAGCGGCGGCTATTATTGCCGAGCATCACAAGAGACGCAAATATTCTAACCTCGGCCGAGGTTACATATTTGAGCCTTTTGGAGTCGAGACTTTGGGGCCGTGGGGTCCGGGAGCCCATACTATTTTCCAAAACCTCTCGGAGCGCTTGGTTGACGCGACGCATGACCAAAATGCTGGCCTTTTTCTGGCTCAACGTATCAGCATTGCCATCCAGCGTGGTAATGCGGCCAGTATGTTGGGCACGCTGCCCTCTGGTAGTGGGCTGGAGCACTTAGATTATCTTTAGGCTTTTCTAAAGATTTTCTAAGTGCCCCTATTTGTAGTAGTTAGAAGTAGTATGTTTAGTTTTTCTTCCCTTGTTTTTATATTTTATTATTGTAAATAAAGTTTACAACGCACAAATATATGATACGAAATCCACAAACTAAAAATTTTAAAAGGGTAATAGTATTCTTTTCTAAAAAATATTTTGCAAGGTTTTTGTGTCTCATAATAATAATCTATAATAAATATATATTATACATTGAGTCAACTTGTTTCTTAAGCTTCTTAAGCCAAAAAATCAGAAAATTATTGACTTGATTCACTGCATTGACATAGAGTACTAATTCACTGTCAGTTTATTATTCGTATCTCGATGTCTGTGTCACTGTCAAACTTCTGTATGACAACTGGAAAGCTTGTTATTCATAACAGTTCATAACGTACAAGGCAAAAATGGCTTTATAGCACAACAGCGTACGTACGGTTCTGGCGTACTTGAACAGGGAGATGAACGGAAGTAAATTAACTCTGGACGTATGAATGATGCGAATTTAATTGTAATTTGTAATGTTTTCAGTTTTGCCGCTCATCTCAATTTCCTTGTATCGTTGTTGTCTTATTGTCTATCACAAATCAATAACTGTAAAAAAAACCTTCCAGCGCAGTGTGCAGTTCCATAATATCGTTTATCGAATAGTTTATTAGTATTAACGTAATATGAAGAGCGTGACGCTTTTCGCCGTGGTTACGGTTTGTGCGTTGTGCTTGTATTCAACGTGCTCCGGTTCAGACGAGGCTCCGCCGGACGATGAGGAGAAATGGCCGACCATCGCTATCTCCATTTTAGTACAAAACAAAGCACACTCGCTGCCCTACGTCCTCACCTGCCTCGAGCAACTGGACTATCCTAAAGATAGGCTATATGTCTGGTAAGTTCCATCAGATTATATACACCATATTACTAACCCGCGTTCTAATGTGTTTACCGCCAATAAGGGAGCTCCCATATGAAGACTCATCTATAAAAGCAACCTTTTTCTCTCTTAAATTAATATTATTGCAGCATAAATTCCTTTCCTTTGTGAATGCTCAAAATCAAAAGTTTGCATTATTTGGTTATCTTTCTATATCATGATAAAACAATGAAACATATGGAAGGACTTCAAATATGGATTTACCCATTAAAAAAATCTTTCCTTTGGTACTGAACAATCCTAGCATACTATTGTTGACCAATATTCAAACAATTTATTGATACACTTAAATTGGCTTAGAGCACTGTCTATTACTGAATGTAAATGTTCTTTGAAAACCCAAAATGGCTATGTTATTTGCATACTGGTGATAAAAATTGTAGATATGACAGGCAGAAATTGTGACCCATTAACCTGTCAGTAGGTAGGAGAACTGAGAGAAAATGAATAGATAAAGCTATAGTATACTTGAAAAAACTCACTCTGAATAGGCTTTATAAATTATGATAATTGTTTATACCTATTTTGTAGCCTATTTAATGTCTGAATGATTAATTTGTTTGCAAAGTGTGTCTAGAATAGTTTACCTAATAGGTATAGCACTTTGTGTATAAGACCATATCTGATTCACACATGAATAACTCAAAAACAATAACATATTATATACAAAGCTTATACATCAAGCATAAAGGAACCTTAAAACCTATCATTACACCTGAAAGAATGTCCATATGACATCAGGAAGGCATTTATATTTGCTTATGAAGCTAAAGCCATTTTTGTGTGAAAGAGCTAAATATGAACTTTATGAGCATGAGCATGGAAACAGGTCCAGTCCAACAAACATCAAAATTGGTATCATTCTGATCTATATTTTATTATTCTACAACATTTCACAAACTAACTAACTCTGTAGTTGTTGCTCTTCAGCTTGTTCAACAAAGGCCTCCTCCAAAGCCTTCCAGAAGCTTGGGAAGCACCTTTATCAATTGGCTAGTGACCTAATTGAAGACAAACACCAGGAAAAGGCTAAAAAATCCAGTATTATGTGAGCACTTATAAATAGAGGTACACCTTCAGTGGGAAGTGGTTTTGAAACAGTAATAATCACTAAATACCTGAATTAGACCACACAGGTTGATGCCATGTGGAAAATGACCAAAAATCCTATTAAGATATTTCGTACCAGATAGAGGTATCTCAAATGTGTATGTTTGTTTCAGGATGTACAATGATAGGAGTTCAGATGATTCTCTGGCCATCATGACTGCCTGGGCAGAGAAGTACAAGAACCAGTACAACAATATCTACATCACTGGCGACAAGGTGGGGCCTGGACATGGGAAGAATTTATTATTATGGGAGTTAAACAGCTGTTTGTCAGTCACACTTGTTAGACCACACATTTTAGATAACTCTGGGGTGGTTCAAAACATTTTAACATTAGTTTGGCATAGGTTTTGAAGTTGCTGTTGTTAATAACTTGACATTTATTCTATGAGCCAGCAGTGTGTTAATCTTGGTCCAACTGACTTGCTTTGTGTGTATGTAGGAGGGCGCAGGGAACGGAGTGGCGGCGGCGGTGGAGTGGACGGAGCAGCGGCTCCGGCACCTCATCCAGCTGCGGGAGAAGGCCCTGAACTTCGCCAGAAAGCGCTGGGCAGACTACATCTTTGTGAGTCACTTGTTGTGAAAATGATTCATTTTGAAACTAAAACGTAGACAGAAACACAGTTTTATTTATTTATTTTATGTTATTATATATTTTATATGGCACACAAAACTGAATATGTTCTTAAATTAACTGAATATACATTTAATTATTTACATATTCCAGAAAGAAAAAGACAAACACATTTTGTTCATACACAATTTTTTTTGTTAAAAGTAAGCCTCAACTCAGCATGTGCTGAGTTGCTGAGTGACTGTGACAGTCCGCGCTGGTCTTCCGTTGAGAGTCACCGTATTACATAAATATCTTTATTTGGATACATTTTACAACAGCAATCTATCAAGGTACAGCCCAAACCAGTGGACCGATCATGCTGTAATTTGCAAACATATAGTTACTAGGATGTAGGCAATGGAGGCCACCAAGAAAGAACTTTTATAAATTCTGCTTCTTGTATATCCCCTAGAAGTGAAACTTTAATTGATAATATTACTTCATATCGAGCCTACGTCAGTGAGGCGACATCTGCACACGGTGATCACGGATATATCCGTTATCTAGTACCTATGAGACAAGCGTTTGCTTAGTTAGCATGGGGCTAGATGGCGCTGTGTGCAATGTCCCAGCTCAGTCCAGGCTGGTTGTCTCAGATGCTGGACGCCGACGTGGTGTTGTCGGAGCGGCGCGCGCTGGCGCGGCTGGTGCGCCGCCGCCTGCCCGTCGTCGCGCCCATGCTGCTCTCCGACGGACTCTACTCCAACTTCTGGTCTCTACCGCTCTTACCTACTCACTTACCCACAACTCATTTAAACATTTTTACATTTTCATATTGTCTCATAGAATTAATGTTGTGACATGCTTGCGCAGAGAATACAAAAAATATATATAATGCATTTGTGTTCAACCTATCACCTGTTTTTTTAATAATATCAATAAACTGTGTTAACAAGTGTATGCGTTTGCAGGGCTGCCATGTCGGACAAGTACTACTACGAGCGCTGCGACCAGTACGACGAGATCAACAACCGAGAGGCTCTGGGCTGCTTCGAGGTATGTGGCACTCAGGTTTTAATTTAATTTTTTAATCAGATAGGTCTCAATATGTTAACTAAACGGTTTTCACTCACGTGTAATTCGCGTAAGTAGAAACAGAGTAATACTTCACGTGTAATTCGAGTGAGTGTAATAGCTGAACATGCGCGGCTCTCGGATGTACAGAATTACGTTCGGTTTAATCAAGCTTCTGTGCTGGCGAGAGAGAAGTCTTTTATTCCACGGAAAGTACGAGAGGCTATAGAGATCAACCGCTACCCGAATTTCAACCGAGACCGTGGATGGGCGACAAAGGGAAGGATCATTGGACAAGCTTTGGATCAGGATACGGTCAGTTTAGTGTGCGCCGGTACAGCAGTCGATGTTGCTGTCCCTGGTGAAGCAGAGGAGCGACCCGAGGACGAAGCGGCCGGGAGTAGTAACATCGTCTCGCCTCCACCCCCACCACTCCAGGCCCCCGCGCCCGTGACTTGAGTCTACGGACAGACTTGAGTGGAGCCACGAATAGCGCCGAACGCGCCCGACTATAGCCGAGCGCATCGAGTTGGCTCCGCGATGGTTGATGCGAGCGAAACGGCGCGGGCGGAGCGTATGATTCTTGGTCCGAGTGCGGAGCTGTCAAAATTGATGTTATTGTTCAAAACAATGATTAAATTAATTGATTATGAATGTTAATAAGATAATAAATAACTCGTTAACAATTATTATTTGTTCTTGTGTAATATTTGCTGACAAACAGTTTATTATTTTATTAAAACTAAAAACCACTTGGAATTGGTTCATTGATTTTCGGACGGGTCCGCGCGTTCGATCAAAATGGTTCGCGCGGATCCCGTCGCACTTGCAATCGATTTTAATGATTTGTATTTTCGTTTCCACACCACTCTATGAAGTAGATAATATTGGCGAATGAAATGTTTTACCGATTACTTTGTTTTGAATTTACCTTTAATTTGTATAGTTTCAGAGAGTGTAGTAGTAGTGGATGTAGGCCTATCGAGGATACCACTATAAAAAACGCGCCAATATTATCGACTTCTTAGAGTGGTGTGGAAACGATAATACAAATCAATCGCAAGTGCAACGGGATCAGCGCGAGCGATTTTGATTGAACGCGCGGACCCGTCCAAAAATCAATAAAATCAATTCCAAGTGGTTTTAGTTTCAATTAAATAATAAACTATTGGTCAGCAAATGTTACACAAGAACAAATAATAATTGTTACCAATAATATTGTATTTATTTATTACGCGCGAACCATTTTCTAATTAATATTTATAATCAATTCATTTAATCGTTGTTTTAAACAGCTCCGCCGCTATCGCTCGTATCAACCATTGCGGGTCCAACTCGATGCGCTCGGCTATAGTCGGACGCGATCGGCGCAATTCGTGGCTCCACTCAAGTCTGTCGCGAGCATGAAGTTATAGATATAACTTCATGGTCGCGAGACTCAAGTGCGCCCGTGTCTCGGTGGCGCGCAGTCTGCGTGCTGCCGCGCGAGCAGAACATACGTTCTGAACATGGATGTCATAACATCCGAAACGCGTAAACAACATACGCGAATTACACGTGAGTGAAAACCGTTTAGTTAACATATTGATAAAATGTCTCACGAAAGTTTTAATATTAAAATAGATAGGTCTCATATATTTTTTCCTCCTCCTCTAGTCGTTTTTTCACTGCTGAGCATCGTGATGGTCCCGACCCACTTGGTGGACCAACAATCGCCATTTATGACGACCCGTGGCTTCGTGGATGGCTATACTTGCTTCCGAGCTAATATGTTGAGCCACTTGATCGGACCATCTAGTTGGGCTTCGACCTCTTGATCTTGTTTCTGCCATTTTTCCGGTCACTATGAGCTTCTCCAGATTGTCCGCTGGTTTCCGTGCGATATACCCAAAGTACTGGAGTATTCGCTTCAGACATACGGCGGACATATGTACCTACCTACTTTGTTTGATGTTCAGCTCTTTCAGGTTTGAGGCATTTGTCCATATTTTTTTTATTGATGTATGTTATTGAGTTACAATATTATCGTTTTGCCAGGTGCCGATGGTCCACAGCGCGGTGTTGGTGGACCTGCGCCGACGCGCGGCGGACCGGCTCACGTACGACCCGAGCCGGATCGCGGCGTACGACGGGCCGATCGACGATATTATCGCCTTCGCTATCAGCGCTAACAAGAGCGGTCAGTTTTTTTATTCATATTTTACAAGATTCTGACGCTTATGACTCACGAAGCGTTTTTTACCCTACCCGCCGCGGTTGCGGGCCCGCAGCCTTTGTAGAATACAGATATGTATGTAAAAAATTAAAGCACGTTTCACGCCCGCGGTGGTTGGGATTGTTTGCGGCTCCCGCTGCACCCGCGGGCATCTTGTACTAGCGGGCGCGGATCGCGATGCAGCCGCGGCGAGGTCCACCCTTCTTGCGATAATCAACCGCCAGGTTTTCGGGCGATAATCGCAGCCGCGGCGGCTGCGGGACCGCACAGAACTCCGGTCTCGTGAGTTTTGAAAATTAAACTCGATTCCGCCACCGCGGCGAGCGCGGGAAAAAAACTCTTCGTGAGTCCTTAGCCTTCATCGGGCGTTACTTGCAGAAATCCATTGCAGATAAAAGCTTAGGAGAAATATGTAGTGACTTTTTTTTAGTTCATAAACAAAATTGTACTACAATCAAAACTTATTACTAAACACACATATACATATAAATCGATATGTACGGTTCCTCAACAATGAATCTTGCTAATATAGTATATATTATCTCTATTGTATATATGTCATACATTGTGTGGTTCTGTATTTGCATATTTCCGCTGTTACATGTATATGTATAAAAGAAAGTGGTGTTAGTTACACCATTTATAACTCAAGAACGGCTGAACAGATATAGCTGAAAATTGGTGGGGAGGTAGCTTAGAACGAACGGAGACGGACATAGAATCCTTTTTTTATCCCGTGTTTTTTTAAATTGAATTGAATAAAATACATAATCTGCTTATTTATTGCCTCTAAGGCGGAACAGAGTTCGCCGGGTTAGCTAGTAATATAATATTAGGTCCTGACATATGAAATTGGCGTTTTTCCTACTGGCCACTTTAATGGCGAATTTCTCCTCTTTGGTAAGGAATTCCAAATTCAAATTAGTACAGCTCTACGCATGTATTTGTGCTTCGATGAACGTCATTCATTTGTTTTTTTCTTCTGTTTTTTCTGTTTGCGTCACTCTTTTTACAAAATGGAAATCTTAAAATATTGTATTATTTACGAGTACGAGTTCCGCCGTGGCACTAGTGCTGCGGAAACAACTCGAAGAGTGAGTGATGTCAGGCTATGGTGGTCGTGTTGCAAAAGAAAACACAGTTAGTTTTTGGTTTCAACGTTTTTGTTCTGGAATTTTCGAACTGCAGAACAAGCCCCGTGGACGGCCTGAGACCAAAGTTGATAATGAAGAATTGAAGGCTATTGTGGAAGCGGATTCATCGCAAACCACGTCCGAGTTAACTGCAGGCTGCGATGTTAGTGATAACACTGTTTTAATTCACTTGAAGCAAATTGGGAAGATTAAAAAGCTTGAAAGGTACCTCACGAATTGACTGAAGCAAACCGGCAAACGCGCGTCGACTGCTGCGTTACATTACTGAACCGGCACAATAATGAAGGTATTTTAAACCGAATCCGTGATGAAAAATGGATTCTTACCGATAATCGGAAGCGCTCAGCGCAATGGTTGGATCCTGGCCAGCCAGCCAAATCCTGCCCCAAGCGAAAATTAACCCCAAAAAAGTTACTTGTAAGCGTTTATAAGAATAAGAATAAAATACATTTATTGGGACACGAAACAACAAGAGATACAGAACACAATACAATATAAAGATGCGTTTGGTGGACTAGTGCCAGTACTGTTCATTACAGTTTTATCAAATCTGGCCAGACTATTACGGGTGATGTCTATTGTCAGCAATTGCAAACCATGATGGAAAAGCTAGCGGCTAAACAACCTAGGCTGGTCAATCGCTCCACGCCACTGCTGCTTCACAACAATGCTAGACCACACACTGCACAACAGATGGCTACCAAATTAGAAGAGCTTCAATTGGAATGTCTAAGACATCCTCCGTACTCCCCGGACCTTGCTCCAACAGATTACTATTTTTTTCGAAAGTTGGATAACTTCTTGCAAGGGAAAAATTTCAACTCCGAAGGGGCAGTCCAAATCGCCTTCAAAGATTTTATTGATTCCCGTCCGACTGTTTTTTTTTTGTAAAGGGATCAATGAACTACCTATGAGATGGCAAAATTGCATAGAAAACAATGGTTCATACTTTGATTAATTAAATATTAAATATATTATATAAAAAAAATATTCGAATTTTTGTTCCTCCCATACCTACTAAACGCCAATTTCATATGTAAATAAAGACCTAATATATCTCCAAAGCTTTTATCTATTATTTTGCAAACATAAGTATAGAGGTCTACACCCGTATTTGGGTGGCCAGTTAAAATAAATAGTTATTTTAACGTGACGATTTTGTTGTTAAATAATAATATTTTGCCAAAAAAAAGTTTTTTATCTCCCTAAGAGCCATGTATGATTGCAAAAATTACGACGATCTTTCCTTGACGAATTTCCTTAAAAATGACCTTATTAGTTACCGGTATGATGATGCGTTTATGATTAACATGTCGGCGACGGTGAGTCAGGTGTTGCGCTGACGGTGTGCAACGAGGCGCTGTACGGGTTCCTGCCGGTGCCGGTGGACATGAACCTTACGGTGCAGAGCTCGGAGGCGGACCAGTTCCTCAACGTCAAGATGGAGGCGTTGGCGCAGGGCGTCGTCATGCCTGTGGGTGAGTAGTTCTATTCATTTACCGTCTTATAATCATTATTTAAAAAAAGCGAGTGTAGCTCAGCGGTTCCAGTGGTTGCTTTTCATCCAGACGCACCCTGGTTAGAATCTGGCCCTGCACCAATGACTTGTATTTTCAAGTTATGTGTGGATTTGCACTCGCTATACGGTGAAGGAAAACATCGTGAGGAAACCGACATGTTTGAGGACCACAATATCTGAGGACATGTGTCTTCCGTGGAAGGACCTGGGCGTCCACCACAATCTATATTATTCCCAAAAGAACTCCCCTAACGAATTGATTCTGCGGGGGAGTCACGACCCTCAGTCATGAGGAAATGCGACTCAAGAGAGAGAATCAGTATTAAAGTCTCAAAACCTTTGCAATTTTATATAATTCAACGTTTCTTATTTTTCAAGAAAAAGCGAGTGTAGCGCTGTGGTGTACGCGTTCGCTTGACCTTCTGCAACACCCCTGTTCGAATCCGGTCCTACGCCAATGTTTTGCTTTTTATTTTGTGAATGGATTTATAATAGTTTTACGGTGAAGGAAAACATGGTAGGAAAACCTACACCACACCAAAAAAAAAAATTCTGTAAAAAACTAGCCAAGTCTCGACGGAGCTGCTTGTTTATCTCTAAAAAGTAATGAAATCTAGACAAGGTCGTGCCAAGTCTAAGGTTCGAAAATTTGTTGAAAAGTGAAATTCTCTCTTCAGTTCGTTAGAGTGAATTGGTTGTTAATCTGCTTCGTTCGTTCCCAGAGCCGGTATTGAGCAAGTTCGTGCAGTACGGGGCGCGCGACCGGCTGGGCGTGGAGCGCGTGTTCTGGATCAACCTGGCGCGGCGGCCGGAGCGGCGGCGGCTCATGCAGGCCAGCTTCCGCGAGCTGGGGGTCGACGCCACGCTCGTCGAGGCGGTCGACGGCAGGTACATCATCATCCACCGCTGGGCACAGGCCTGTCTTTGAACGTGCCAGCTGCGTCGATCTTGTGCAGACCTCATAGCATGCAGAGCTAGTTTTTCAAGCTGAAATAGCAAGCTTGTCTTTATAGCCTCGTCTAGACAAAACTGGTTTAAGAACTAGTTATCTTTGCTTGAAAAATCCTGGTGTCTCGGCCTTAAGTGTTTCGTCCAAATTGTAAGGACGGAGTATACGCCGTTCACTGGGACTTTCAATTATTTTCTACAGACTTACTGACATAGTATATTTATTCATTGGCTAAGCATCACGGAGAAAAAAAATATGTTTACTTGATCATTTACAAAGTGTGGCTAAACTACTATTTACACAAATGTGGTTTTTGTTTTATTATAAACATTTTGTTTTTCCAGAGATTTGGATCTTGATGACCTGTCGGAATACGGCGTGACTCTAATGCCTAACTATGAAGACCCTTATCACAAACGGTAAGTCTCTGTACATACCACACCATGAATACATATTACTATGTATGTAAACATAAGCGACGTGCACGGCCAGGCTTTGTTGTTAAATTCATTACCTAGGTAGACAAGCTTACGGGACGTGAAGCTATGTTTTTAAAAACTAATTTAATTAAAACACTAAGCCAATTTTGAGGCTTTAATAACTAAGGATGTCCGATATTGAGGACCTAGGACTAACTTAATATACGTGTGCTCGATATGGAGAGCTTAGACTAACTGCCGAGCCGGCCTTATCGCTACCTATATATTAACTACGCTACCTGGGTGGCATGACACCACCAGACGCAACGTAAGCGGAGTCATATTACACAGACTGCTGACGCTTACGCAGCTTCTAGGTATTTAACCTAATATATTGGAGAGAGGCGGGAACTTAACTCCTCCCTCCCTAAGAGAGGAATTATCGGGCGCACAAGTTTTGGGGCGCTTACGATAATTTCTCCAAATTACACATGAAATATAACATATTATCGTTATCATTACAAAAATCACTATACCTAAAGAGATATAAACTATGGCACTGAGGCTAGAGTCTTTTTCTCTATTTAATTCACTTTCGTACACTTCACTATTACGCTGCGCGTACGCCATGTACTTGACGTCATCGAAGTTGATCTCGTGCATGTTGAGTGCGCGTGCACTGGATAGATTCTCCGTCGTCGGGAACGGCGGCAGGCTAATGATGGGTAGCGGGGCCGTCTCGTCCAGCTCGTGGTACGCGTGGTGGTGTCGGGCGGTCTGCTCAGCTACCGTGACGTCACAAGGCTCGTCAATGGTCATTACGTAGGTGCCAAACACAGGATGCTTGGAGGTCTCATCGTTACATCGCTTCGTCAGCACCGTGGGCGCACGTGTGAACAGGATCCAGCTGTCATCATCAATCCGCTGAAGCTTAACGGCTTCCAGGTGTACAGGAAACTGCTTGCAGCTGGTCAGGTGCGTGTCATAGCTGAGGAGTTGCTCTTCGCAGGTAGGACCGCTATACGGTGCTCGGTTGTCGTCTGTGCACAAGAACTGGTCTCCGGCACCAAGAGCGTGGCATTGTGTCACGATCGGTAAGTACGCTGTACCTTTCGCCAATAGGTAGGGATACTTAGGAAAAATGGCCAAGGTTTGGTTCAAGGGTTCGTGGAATATAGGAAGCATGTACAATTTATAATAACTATACGTAGAGTTATCTACGAGTGGAATTTCTAAAATAAATGTTACTTGATTTTTCTTTACATACGATTTTACAGAAATAGTTTCCTCTATTTGTACTAAATTGATTTCAGTAGGCTCGTATACCAGTTTACCTACTTTAGCTATGAGTTGGAGATGACGTAATAACTCGGTAGAGTTTACAATTGATTGGTGTAGAACAGAGCTTTTGCTTAGAGCTAGTGCGGTCTCAATTTCACTTAATCTTATAAATATAGAGCGGAAGTTATTCATGAAGAGGCTATACAAACCAAGTATGTATGACGCTGTGGCTATATTGTTCTCTTTTTCGAGAGAGGCCTTAAGGGCAGTCTCAATTTGTTTAACGCGGCTATCAATGGTGAGAGAATTTTGGTGAAGGAATTCAGTGATGTTAACAAGGCTGTTCAACATTTTAGAGGTCACTGTGAGCTTCTTCGAATGGATTATTTGATCATGAGAGATTTCGGAAATGATTTTGTCGTATCTAATCGCGTCATCGTGATCTAGATTACCAGTGATAATTTTTATTATAGAGCCCATCGGGTTGAGGATACCTCGCTTAAAACGCTGAGGCATTAATTGCCGAAATTTATTAATTGTTATCTCGCGAAGATGGTCTGTATGCATGAGTATACTTATGAATTCGTGAGGGAACGTTTTGTTTTTTATCAGTGTTTCAAACTCGCTGTATTTTTTTATAACTAGCTCTAGGTCGGTTTGTATGTTGTCAAGGTTGAGTGTCTTAAGGATTGTCCATTGGTCGTTTTGCATAAATGCTTGGCCTTTTTTCACTGGGAGTATACCGGGGTTGTCTTCAATCTGTTTCAGCTGAAGCGCTGCTACTGCTGTGGCCAGCATTGCCACGCGCCACCTGTGGAGGGCGTTTGATATTTTTAATCGGCGCCTTTGTGTCTCGTCTCTCTGTCTCTACGTTAATAGGCACTACGTTTCGGGATGTTTCGCCTATCACTTTTGCCTTTTTGTATCGCGCCTTATCTTTGCTCTTTCGTTTGTTTATGTCCTTGACGTAGACTGTGTCTCCGGGTGAAAACTCGATTTGATTTTCTCCGCCTTTTTGTTTTCTTGTTTGTTCTTTGGTTTTTGTCAATTTTTCTGCGATGTGTTTATACAAGTATTTTATTCGTTTTGCATGGTCTTTGACTAGTTTTTGGAGGTAGACTTTTTGGAAATCTATGTTGAAGGGGCTTTCTGTGTCTGTATGTCCGAATACTACCTCGAAAGGGGTGAGGCCTGTTGCTGAGTGTATTGTGTTATTATATGCCATAAGAGTGTAGGTCATAATTGCTGCGGGGTCGGTGCAATGTTGCTCTTGTTTACCTAGTCTGTAGATTTCTATTATAGTTGAATGGAAGCGCTCTATAACGCCCATTGAGTTTGGATTATTTATTGTGCCAATGTGTCGATTTATTTTATGAAGGCTTAAGAACTCTTTCATCAGTTCGTTGTTGAATTCCATGCCTGGGTCTGAGCTAATTTTTCGTGGGATTCCGTAAAATGAGAAATACTTCGTTAAGGCTTTTACTACTTCCGGTGTTGACTTGTTCGGAATTTCGATGGCTTGACCTAGCTTGCTGAAAGCGTCGATTAAGGTCAAGTAGTATTTACCCTCGATGGTGAATAGGTCGATAAACAACTCTTGGAAAGGCGCATCTTGTGTCTGCGTGAGTTGTAAGAAGGGCTTTATAGGGTGTCTGTCGTATTTCATTTTTTTACAGTCTTCGCAGGCGTTGATAACGGCGGCTACTGTTTCTTCCATTTTATCCCAACAGTAACTTCGTCGTAGTCTCACCAGTGTCTCTTTGATGCCTCTATGGCATGTCTTGCCTTGATGGTACTTAAGGACTATGTCTCGTTGTTCATTCTCGTCTATCACAAGTACTACTCTCTCAGTGCATTCGTGGATGTTAATCATGTCCTTCTTAAACAGTGCTATGACTACAGTATTAAACTGACGTCGGTGGTCCTTTTCCTCAAAATAGATGAAGTACTTCGTTTTCGGTCGGATGTATTCCTTCAGGAAGTCTTTCACTAGTTCCGGGTTGTTTTTGGGTAAAAACACCTCTAAAATTTTGTGTTTTCCGATGGAAATGTCTTTTACTTGCATTTCATTTTTGAACCATGGATGTACCAGGATTTGATTAGGCTTGCTGTCGATTGCTTCGTGTAATATCGGTATGCCTGTAGGCTCTAAGTCTTCAACTGAATGTATAGTTTGTGATCTGCTACTTTCGGATGGTATTACCGGTCGTTCTAGTTCATCTAATCTCATGGTGTCGTCTGAGTCCGATAAACTGATGTGGCTAGCGGTTGCTGTCTCACTTGAGTCCGATATTGTTATCGTGGACGAGTCTTGTCTTGCTTCCTTCCTTGCTGATAGTTTTACAATGTTCTTTATCACGTTGTCCATTTCCTTCTGAAGCTTCTTATCCTTCTTCCTATCTTGTACGTTTACAGCCATTGAGTCGGCGTCGTCGTCTGAATGTAAGGCGTTAACCTTAATTCGGCTCAAAGCGTCGGCATTGGTGTTTTGTTTTCCCTTTTTGTACAGGATTTCGAAGTTAAAGTCTTGTAGACGTAACCTCCATCGTGTGAGCTTGCTATTTGGGTCTTTCAGGGAATTCAGCCAAGCTAAAGGTCGTTGATCCGTGTATATGTAGAATTTCCTGCCATATAGGTAAGGGCGGAAGTGTTTAGTCGCCCAGACGATAGCGAGTAGTTCGCGCTCAATCGTACTGTACCTAGATTCAGTGTCGCTAAGCGTGCGGCTTGCGTACGCTATCGGTTTATCACTACCGACTTGTCCTTGTGATAGGACTGCTCCTAGAGCAACGTTTGATGCGTCGGTCGTTAAGATGAACGGCTTGTCGAAATCGGGGTATTGCAGTAGCGGTGCGTTGGTGAGCATTTCCTTGCAACGATTGCATGCGTCAATGAAATTTTGGTCAACTATTACTTTATTACGTTTTTTCAGACAGGAGGTCAATGGTTGCGTGACCTTGGCAAAATTTGGGATGAAACGTCGGTAATAGCCGACGAGGCCTAGGAAGCTCTTAATTTCGGTAACGGTTCGTGGGATCGGAAAATTCATCACCGCTTTTATCTTGTCATTATTGGGTTTCAGGCCGTTTTTCGTGATGGTATGCCCGAGGTACAAAACTTCCTTGCGTAAGAACTCGGATTTGTCTAATTGTACCTTCAAGTTCGTTTGTCTAAGTCTGTCGAAGACAAGTCTCAGTTTTTGTATGTGTTCTTCCAGGCTAGACGAGTAGATAATAACATCGTCTAGGTAAACCATGCAGTGTAGTCCTTGGAGGCCGCGCAGGACGTTATCCATTGTCCTTTGAAAGGTCGCGGGCGCGGTCTTTAGTCCGAAGGGCATTCTTAAGAATTCGAAGTGCCCGTTCTGCGTGCTGAACGCTGTCTTTTGTCGATCGTTTTCTTCTACCTCAATCTGATGATACCCGCTAGCTAAGTCGATGGTAGTAAAATATGTACTTTTACCTAGCTTGTCAAACAGGTCATTAATGTTTGGCAGCGGATACTTGTCGTCTACTGTGATGTCATTCAGTCGTCTATAGTCAATCACCATTCTGTATTTTGGCTGTCCTGTCGCGTCTAGTTTTTTGGGGACTAAGTGTACCGGTGCATTCCAAGGAGAATGTGACTCCTGTATTATGTCATCTTCTAACATTTTTTGTACTTGTTTGTTTATCTCTTGGGTCTGTATAGGGGCTTGCCGGTATGGTTTCACATAGATTGGATCTTCATTTTTGGTTCGAATTCGGTGTTTGACGTGATTTGTGAAGGTCAAGGGTAAGTCATCGGAGTGGAAGATGTCCTTGTATTCCTTGCACAAGTTGTAGATCTTGTTGCGCTCTTCTTCATTCATGTGGTCGAGTCTAAGTTTTTGTAGGTTCTTTTCTAATATTTTGTCTTTTGTCCCGTCATCTGTTTTGTCCTTCGTATAGTTTACTTTACAGTCAGTCTCGTTATGTTTTGTCACTTTTAGTGGTCGTGTAACAGTCATAATCATTGTCTCGTCCGAAGCGTTTTGTATAACAGTGGTGGCGTAGCCATTGTCACACTTTACAAGGGCGCTCGGCATTCGAACGCCTGTACTGAACTCTCTATAGTCAAGTATAGCGTCGCCTGTGTGGTAGTTGACAGGGAGCTTTACTCTTGTCTCAGTCCGGGGCTTCAACTCTACTTCGTAGTTCAAGTCCGTGTTGATGATTTTGAAGCGTGTGCTTTCTGTAGTCAGTATTGACCTGCCTAGGTCTATGGTCGCTTTCAATTGTTGGAGTAGGTCGTTGCCTATCACGCCGTCATAGTCTGGGTCAACCGTGTATAAGTAAAACTTATGTGATTTATCGGTTTTGAATGAAGGTGGGAGTGGTATGTCTATGACTTGGTCATGGAGGCTTGAAGCGTGTGTGCTGGTAACCTTGAAGGGTTCGTACTGTATGAATTGCTGATAAAGTTGGTAGGCCTTTTCAGGGTTCAGGAAGGACCTTTGGCTTCCTGAGTCAATCATAAATTTGGCGTTAATTTCGGGTACTATTATGTACGGTAATTTAAGTCGGGGGTCGCAATTAATTATTATTGTGGTCACTCGGGGTCTTGGTTGGAGGCCTCCGGGGTAAAATTTTCGAATTCTTGTTCGTCAGGGATGTCAGAGTGGTAAGGGTACTCCACTGTCTCTAAATTGTCATTCTGTTCGTATACGTCATAGTCGTACTCGAAGTCGTGTTGAGGGTCCGAGTCGTGGGTCATGAGTTCATTGAGTTTAAAACCTTCGCGTGGTTTTTGATGCGTCCTCATGGACACGTCAGTCTGTTGGAAGTGTGGGGGATTAATTTGCGGGGGTTTGTAACCGAATTGTTGTGGTTGCATAAAATTATTTGGTCGATAACCGAGTTGGGGGCGGTAACCTAATTGTGGGCGGTAACCAAATTGAGGGTTATTTAACTGTGGTTTGTAACCTAGCTGAGGGCGGTAGCCTGTTGGTTGTGTTGGTTGCACGGTTGATGGGCGGAAGCCCGTCGGTTGATTTTGTACGGCTGGCGTACCGAACCGTTGTTGAGGCATCGAATTGCCAAAGTTAAATTTTTGCTGAAATGGTAGTGCATTTGCCGGGGTCGTACCGAATTTGAAATTAGTTAGCGGCAACGGGGCGCTAGTTGTTACTGGCCGTGGTTGTGCGTGCGCGCGCCTACGCATATTGTATTGATCATGGAAATTTACCTCCTCTAACACAACACTTAGCGCGTCTTCAATTGATTTGGGATTTTTCAGGCGTACTATTCGTACCATATCTTCTGACAGATTATACAGGAATGTGTTTAGTGCTAGGTTATTATATATAATTGCCTTCGCGATTTTCATGTTTTGATCGGGTAATTCATTTACTTTTGACAGAAGTGAAGACCGTATGCCTTGTATTCTATTGCATAATTCTAAATAATTTTCATTTTGTTTCATTTTGACTCCTTCCAATTCTATGGCAATGCACTGCTCCGTCCGTGGATCTCCAAAATGTTGTATTAGCACAGTTTTTAAATCTGACCATGTTTGGATGTCTTCGCGTTCCGATAGTAAAGACGCGGCTTTGTCAATTAATCGGCTTGTTATAGAGTGGTAGACTAATAGTTGTTGGGCCGGATTTTCGATTCCTTTAAATTTGTCAATGACGTATTCCGCTTTTCTAATGAAAAGGTTTAATGTGCTTTTGTCACCATTATATTGCGGAATTAAACTCAAAATTTCGCGGGGAATGGGTGTTATTTCCACTGGTCTCGCCATTTTCTTGGTTTATATTTACACTTTTTATCTTAAAATTAACACAAATTATACAATAAACACAATATAACACACAATTACTTAATACTAAGCACAATCGATTTTGAGATAAATGCTCTTACTTTTGTTCCTACTCTACTAAGTTACTTAACCGTTCTATCGATTCTTATAAGTCTATGGTTTATTCTTATCGGCTAGACTAAACAAAGTTTTATGTTACAGTCGCCTTCTAACTAACGAAGCTATAGCGAGCGAGGATTAATCTCGTCTATAACAATTACATAACTCGAGGATGGCAGGGAGGAAATGAGGGAAATTGGCGAAAAGTCGTACTCACCAACCACTCGTTCCCATGCCGCTCGGGGTCCGCTTGACTTATTTGTTTGTTTGCGGAATCGCGCCGACAGAACTGTGGTTCTATCAGGAGCACCTGGAACACCTGGGGCACCTGGAACTTGCACAGCACTCGCGCGATCCTACCGTCTGCGCCAGACAAGCTTACGGGACGTGAAGCTATGTTTTTAAAAACTAATTTAATTAAAACACTAAGCCAATTTTGAGGCTTTAATAACTAAGGATGTCCGATATTGAGGACCTAGGACTAACTTAATATACGTGTGCTCGATATGGAGAGCTTAGACTAACTGCCGAGCCGGCCTTATCGCTACCTATATATTAACTACGCTACCTGGGTGGCATGACACCACCAGACGCAACGTAAGCGGAGTCATATTACACAGACTGCTGACGCTTACGCAGCTTCTAGGTATTTAACCTAATATATTGGAGAGAGGCGGGAACTTAACTAGGTAGTAAACCTTTATTTTGTTTGGTATAAGTCGGTTGAGGCGAACATTGAGTGTACTGTATTGAAATGGCTTCCAAAAAAGGTTGCTGTAAACTGTTAGCATGTTGGCAGGGTACCAAAATGTGTGTTAAAAAACTTGTCTTCATATTTTTTTTATTTCTAGAGAACAATATACTCGTAGTATTAAAATATGTAATTATTTTATTGTATTTGTTACAGGCCCATGAAGGCGGGGGAAGTTGGTTGTTTCCTCTCCCATTACAAAATATGGAAAGAGGTAGGTAATTTACTTAACAAGGCTTAGGATGAGAATAATTTTGATATAATAAATATGAAAGTATGTATAACGCGATGTGTATGTTACCTTACAAGGCTAGCGTAGTAACATTTGTTGTCACACAGCGCCTTCTAGCTCCGAACTCATACTAATAAAAATAAAGTAATATTTTCTGTTACCTATGTTATATTGTAGAGGTAGTCCCATGCACTCGTACATACATCTTATAGAAATCGATTTCGTTTTTCCTAAAAAGATTCAAAATAACTTGCTGTAACGCCTACAGAAAAAAAGTGAGAAACCTGACAAAAAATAACAAGTATTAACCATGCCGCTATACTTTATATTTGTTAAAGAAAAGAAAGAAAGAAAAACATTTATTGAGAGAGACATTTAGCAAATATACACACACACACATACATACAATAAATAAATAAATAAGTATGCTGGGGTATACTTGCCTTGACTGGACTAAACTGATTTACGAGTATAATAACTATCTAGGTAGTAAGATCTCATTTTAGACATTGTTACAAAATATGAGTAAGCAGCAATCGATACAACAGCTTCCTTGCTCCGACATATATTTTGAGCATTTTTATTCAAATAAAGGCTTTTTTTACTTTTACTCTACTAATAACAAACTAGTGTATATAAAAAAAAAAATGAAGTATAACTGATGGTACGTAATTGTGGAATTATAGTTGAACGCTTGTGTCGGTATATAGATATGCGCGCGCAACATCGGCACGGCGCTGGTGCTGGAGGACGACGTCAAGTTCGTGCCGTTCTTCCGGCGCCGCCTGCGCGAGCTGCTGCGCGAGCTGGCGCGCCGGGACTGGGACCTCGTGTCAGTACCCACGTATTATATTTATCACGTATTTATACATGTAAGACAATAGAAGTGGCACAATCCATGTGACATCTGCCACGATTGCGTTGGTTTGTCATAAATTCTCTAGAACCCGCCTCGACCGCTGGACGCGAAACAACATGTAATATAAGCATGTTATCTATACTACATAGACAATGTTTTCTAGACTATATAGACAATTTTTGAATACGACACCTCTTCTATCTTTTTGTCCGGTCGTATCCGATGTTCGGTCACAGCGGCGGCGGGAGTTTCAGACCGAAGACTGTGTATCTCCGACAGAAGTAGACGGTTCAGTGTGAAATCTCCCGGAGCATGACCGCGTGATGACGTGCAGGTACATCGGCCGCAAGATCCTGTCGAGCTCGGAGGAGGCGGTGGGGCCGCTGCTGGTGGCGCCGCACTACTCGTACTGGACGCTGGGCTACCTGGTGAGCGAGCGCGGTGCGCGCCGCCTCGTGCGCGCCGAGCCGCTCGCGCGCCTGCTGCCCGTCGACGAGTTCCTGCCCATCATGTTCGACCAGCACCCCAAGTAACTACCGCTCTATTCTATTTTATTTTATTTATTTATACTTTCCTGAAACATGCATTATCTTAATCTTGTTTATCATCAGGCAGGATGTAATGAAATGTGAGCTTATTCAGTGGTAAAAAAATCCTCCTCGCGTCGTGTTTCAGATGCGTAGAATGCACGAGGCCATATTTTCAAGCCAGGATAGCAAGCTAGTGCTAGTGAGCCACAAACCTAGTGTTTCTGACTTCGTGTAGACAAAACTGGCTTAATCTATACATATAATAAAGCTGTAACCGGTCTGTACATTGAAGATAATTAAAGAAAAAATAGTTGAGGGGTCTTCATTAATGCAATAGAACACAAAAATCATGTTAAAAAAAAACTGTTTGTCTGTAGGTATGTTTGTTCGTTATAGACTCGAAAACGGCTGAACCGATTTATCTACGGTTTTCACTAATATGTTGGTGCACATTTAGTGTTTATTTCATTACAATCGGTTCGTAAATAAAAAAGTTATGTTCATTTTAAACCTTTTTATCTCAAAATAATGCGAGCGAAGCCGCGGGCGTCCACTAGTCTACTATATAAAAATAAGTCGTGTTTTCCTTCCTGACACTATAACTCCAGAACGCACGAACCGATTTCCACGGTTTTGCATTCGTTGGAAAGGTCTCGGGCTCCGTGAGGTTTATAAAAAAACGAAGCCATCTGGTGGCGAAACGGAGTTCGCGGGGTTTGCTAGTAAATAATAAAATATACTTAGTCATTTCATTTTAGTTTCATTAAATACCTACTCAACCAGTTTGGAACATTATTTTAGAACGCTACGCAGCCGCACAGTGTTATTAGTCCAGTCAATTTACGACTGAGGATGGGAGAAATAAACATAAAATTCCACAGTTTGGGGATTATAAAGGGTCGGTCGATCGATCGGGGGGTGTTTTCTAAGCATATATTCCAACTTGAGGAAATCTGGCGAGGTCAGCTCAAGGTCATTTTGATGAAAACGCGTTTTATTCGATATCTCGAGAACGGTTAGTGTTAGGCAAAAAATGTTGAGACCTTTTCTCTTCTATTATCATTTTAGCGGTAGAAAAATAGTTATTATTACCTTAAACTTGATTGAGGTGTTAACATGCGCTCATATTCTTTATCTTCCCCTTATTACACTAGCTTTTATAAGTGTTTGAATCCGTTTTTTTTGCGTCACCATACAATATAACATGTTTTTTCGTATTATTTTGCTCAATATTAAAACGGTAACAGGTAGACGCTTTTCACAGAATATTTACTTGTACCTTCAAAATAAATAATTAAATAAAAATAAAGTCAATATTAAAGGGGGGCCCCATGCAACAAACGTAATATTTAAGCAATTTTTACTCGATTTTAATGAACACGATTTGGGATTCTAAACTTAAATATTTGTATAGAAATAAACTGTCAAAATAAATACCTAATCTAATGCATAAAAACTCACAAAATGAAAATAATCCATGCATCTAAACGCGGTGCGAGCGCCCGCGCCGCGCCGCTGTGTGGTGGTGGCGCGAGCGCGAGGCGGTTGCTACAATGGCCGCGCGCGCGGCTAGCGGGGGAGGTAACATCACGGAGCTAGCCATAGTCATGTATCAAAAACCTACCTATAAGTTTGCAATTTACCATTTGGAATTTCGTTGATTTCTCGTTATTTTATAAACAGAACTAAACTTTGTAGTATCTAGAAACGTGATTTTCTATTATAGATGATAGTACGGAACCCTTCGTGCGCGAGTCCGACTCGCACTTGGCCGGTATTTATTATTATACATAAATCAACAAAAAATATCTCTTTGCGGTGTCGAGTAAACTATTCATTTACAAATATCGCATATATAATCAACTAAAATTTTTAAATATTGATAACAAGTAAGGTAAGTAAACACAACTAAGATTTTTATAAAAAAAAAACTTAAAAAAAGAACAAAAATAATCATCCCTAAACTAAGCAACACAACATGAAAAAATCAACAAAAAATATGACCATGTATTAATTATTTTAAACACTATTGTTTAGAATATCAATATAAGGCTGTACAAACAGCATTAAATAATAATAACCCAAATATCACAGAATCAACATATTTTTATAAATTACAAACCAGATTTCAATAAGTACCTACCAACTATGATCTTAAATATCTAAATTGACAAAAATATCACGATTATTACAGAATCAACGTATTCAATCAATATATATATTCTCCAATAAACCTATTATAATTTAAATTCACTAATATAGGAACATCATCGCTCGTATCAAGGAAATGACTAACAGTTATTTCACCTTTAATTAGTTTGATTTGGCAGTCCATAATAAATGTATCTTTATCAATGGAATATTGCGTGCGTTGTGTTGGAAGTTGGGTGCCTTTAATACTACATATATGGGCAGCTGCCCCCCCCCCTAGAGATTCTAAAAAAGTTGCCAAATATAATGCAACCAAAGTCCTAAGAGTCTCTGAGTTAATTTGCTTGAAGTTCAAGCCTTGAACAATCATTCCCGTACAATGAATAAATCCCCGAAAATTATGTTTTAATTAACCTAATAGGTATAAACAAACGACGACCACTATAATATTAAAATCTGGTAATTTTAAAAAAATACGCTGTACACTTATTCAAATTCAAACTCCTTTTTATTCTATTTTTCTAATAAATGTTATTATATCTTATTTATAAGTTTTCTATTGCATAGTCAAGAGCTCGTGCTCGTGTAGCTTTACACATTGGACTCTGTACTGTCACAGAATATATATGTATGTATATAGTACTAAGATACTGTTGTTATTACAATCGCTGTAGATGTAAGGCTCGTAGTACAAGTGAAAAGCTTCATGTGCTGTCGACTTTACCTACAATTCATAAAAGTATGAATTGTAGTAGGTAAAGTCTACTTGATTTTTTTGTTTAAATGAGTATTTGTGGTGTGGTTCCAGTGAGACATGGAAGTCGTTCTTCCCGCGGCGCGAGCTGGTGGCTTACTCGGCGTCTCCTCTGCTGGCGCATCCGACGCACTACACGGGCGACGCGGGCTACGTGAGCGACACGGAGGCGTCTGCCGTGCTGCCCGCCGCCGCGCCCGCGCCGCCCGGTGAGCCCGCCCAGGTTGATACACGCACCACACTCACTACAACGCACTCCCAAATATACATACAGTTGCAAATCTACGTAACGACACTTTATTTATCGACAAACTCATAAAGAGGGTAACCAACAACTATTGAAAAAACATATTTGAAACAGTAGTTGAACATAGTTGTTGCCTTTCCTTTCTTCTTCTCTTGTGCCATGTAACAGGCTCACACCCGTATTCACAAACAATACTATGAGGTCTCACAGCGCGCGCGGACGCACAGGGTTCCAAAA
The DNA here is from genome assembly GCA_964023185.1 of Macaria liturata. Lineage (NCBI taxonomy): Eukaryota > Metazoa > Arthropoda > Insecta > Lepidoptera > Geometridae > Macaria > Macaria liturata. Next base: position 601,243 of record OZ026808.1, read on the forward strand.
ACCTATTCATAAACAATACTTGAGTGTCCTTTTAAACGCGCGCACAGCCAAGGGAGCTCGCTAGCTATTTTAACCTACGCATAGGGCTTGTCTTTATCATAGTTGTATGGCTGGTTACGTTAAGATGCTTGTTTACCGATTTTTGCAGTATTTATGAAGGAGTAATGAGTGGTATTCTCTTAGGTGACAGTGGTATGGATGCCAAACCTATTTATTAACACCAGTACTTCGGACTACAACAGATCAGGAAGAAAATTATAACAAATCTCACATTAAAACAAGAAACACTGTTGAAAGAACTCTATAGCAGTTTGGAAAATAATGTTTTCTTGCTTAACAAAAAAGATGGCAACAAAGTCGATATTTATTAAGTTTTCCTTAGTTTGCAAGTCAATATGCCATATTAAACCAAGTAAAATTAAAATTAAATACTTAATAGCAAAGTATTAACATAACAATGTTAATAATTTGTAAAGATAGTAAAACGAAATTTCTAAAATTTCACTAACCATCGCGTCCGTAATGATTTTTTATTTTATTTTGTGTTTCTAAGTGCTGCGACATTTTTAAATACAATACAATATAGTACAAGTGTAAGCTTATTATTCAATTAAAATTATCACGACAAATCGACAATGTTTCTAAACAAACAATAAGGTTATTTTTATTTGATTTGATTGTCATTTACTCCTGTCAAACTCGACCATGAACTTACAAATGGACCAATCACATGTCACCATTTTACGCAGTGCATTTACTTTGCCAAGCATTAGGTACTTAAGTTTTGTCTATGAATAGAAAGGCTCGTTGAATGGAACGCACTGAGAAGTGTTACCCTTTGCACAGTGCTGATGCTTTGCTTAGGGAAGTACCGTTTGTGAATACGGGTGTCAATGTACAACGTAAGCGCTCGTTCGTTTCAGAGTCCCGGCGACCATTATGAACTGTAGAGGGCGCGCGCGGGGCGGTGGTGGCGCGCCTGGTGCTCTCCCCGCGCCTGCACGTGGCGCTCACGCTGCTCATCACGGTCGTGACGGTGGAGCTGGCCGTGATCTGCAGCCACTTCCTGCAGCGGCCGCACGCGCGCTTCCACCTGTTCCTGGTACGCCGCCGCGTGCCCGCCCGCGACCTTGACATCGACCTCGCTCTCGTCGACCGCGCGCACCTTCCTGCGCAACCGCTGAACTACTCCGACGTGTTCTTCTCACTCTAACTATAACTGTACTAAACACTCCGTAGCAGGGGCTGAATACATCCGTTTCTTTCCTTTGTTCCGAGCATACAAACAAGCGCACGGCTTGTGATTGTCACTACGTTTTTATGGATCCGATTAGGTACTTAATTTTTGACATAATTGAAATGACAAAAAATATATATTTTGTCACCGAACTCTCGATTGGTCCCTGCAAACGGTCTTTTCCAAATATTATCGGATGTCAATTAGAAGTTTTATCAAATAATGAATGTATTTTCTATGTAAACGAAATATACTCGGAGTATGTCTGTATGGTTCTGTAAACGATGAATCAATGTAGTCGCGGCGCCGCCTCCACTCGACGTCGGCTCGATGAATAGCATTTAATTTAAATAAAAAAGGGCCACCAAACTATGGACCTGAATCCTCTTCTAATGGAAATTACAGTTAATAGAATAATTTTTAAATGCTATATTTAAATGATATGTTTACGTAAGATATTTGGCAAAGTCGGCTGGCTTTAGGATGGTGCTCAGCAGTTTTAGGACGCATTGTCCGAGGTGACTATATGTACATTATATTCAAATACAAGTTATAGTCGTAAGTCGATGTGATCTTAATTGATAATTAATTAAATACGAATCGTATGGCCATGGAATAACAAAATATTGCTCTTTTGAGCGCTCTAAGTAACCTATAACTTAGGTCTAAGATAAATCAATTAAATTTTGTACTGATTTACTTTTTCTTATAATGATATTAATTATTATTACAGTTTCCTTACTTTTATAATTTCTTGTTTATTGAGGTTGCCATTCAACGATTGATCTAGTTTTTATACCAGTATGCATTTACGAGTAGGTATGCTTTTAAACCAAAATGATATTTTTGATAGTCTAATTAAAAAAAAATAGTCAAAATACCAAAGAAAAATTGAAAACCCTTATATTACTTTGTTTAGTATACATATGTACTGTACGCACATTGCATGCTTACGTTAAATAACGCTTTATATTACGTGCCATACAAAAATAAACTAGGAAATTGTAACTTTATTGTCATTTAAGAGACTGACTGTTGTGTCTAATCTGCTTTATACTATGACATTATTGACCTACTTATTGTAAACCGTAATGTTGTTTTCCTGAGTTCATTATTTTATAACGCGGTTTTATGTTTTTTTTATGCTACTTCATATTTTGTAATAATGTTAAGCATTTATTATGTACTGATAGGTGTATGATTATTATGATTCCATGATGTGTGTCGCATATTATATAATAATAAATGGAATAAATGTCGCAATGTGTTGGTAGTTATTTTATCATCATCATCAATATGAGATCCAAGCTATGGCTCAGGAATGTGAGCCGGGTTTCAGGGCACCAGCTTCAGCGTCACTGGCGCGCTACGTAGCATATCGGCTTTATAGGGAGGAGGTTTACGCCTAGCTGTGGGTTCTAAGGACCTGATGATAGTGTTACGTAGATTAAGTACTCTTTGAGCGTAAGTGTGGGTTTCTGTACCAGACAGACATAATGATGTATTTTGCAAGAGAACAGAACCTAAAAAGTGTCGTAAATGTATAACATTTTGCCCGTGATATGACAATATATTTACCTAAAAATTATACTACTATTGACGACTATTATAAATTAGTCTAATAATATATGAATTGGGCCGTTCCTGACTACAATATTTGATTGTTCAACCTTCCCCGGCAGCATCAGCAACTAGCTGTACCTGCTGCTTGGTGTTCTCACTCGTACTCTCGTCGAGTAGTTGAGACTGAACAGGGTTGGCAAGCCAGTAGCAAGATAAGGGAGGTACAGGCATTGCCATAGGCCGCAGCGTTGCTTGAACGCTACATTGTGAGCTGCGACCTTGCTTTAATAGGCCAGCTTTAGCCAAGCATGAACCTAATTGACACGACTTAAAAAATAATCATGCGACACTAATTCTGCGGCTGTCTATCTATACTGTTACTGCCTGTTACTATGAACTAGTTTTTTGGTATTTACTGCGAT
>OZ026808.1:604664-675346 GCA_964023185.1 Macaria liturata
GGAAGCGGTAGCGGTGCGGCGGCTCCAAGCCTGACAGAACGAGCTCAGGGCGCGCCACCACGGGCGGCGAGGTCTGGATCCAGTCGGGTGCGCCGAGCCGGTTGCACTCGACGCGGTAGCCGCGCAACGGCGCGCCGCCGTCGCTGACGCCGGCGCGCCATCGCAGCGTGACGGCGTTGGGCTCGGCGTCCGCCGGTAGCGGCACGATCTCGGGCTTGCCGGGCGCCGCCGGCCTGCCTGCAACACGGAAGGGAACATCAGCGTTGACCTATCGTCGCGCCGACGACGCCGCCGCTTGGCATAAACTGCCTTTCAAAATTAGACGCGTGATAATCGTTACATGAACGCGGACGTTACGATTTGTTTTGTTATGGCACGCTACGAGGACTGCGGCGCGCTCTTTTTAAAAATAGACGGCTGCGTCGAGGGCTCGCGCGCGTGTGGCGCCTACCTGCCGACTTCCAGTGCACGTTCTTGCGGGGCCTGGCCGAGTGCGGCGCGGCGGAGTGCTGGTTGCCCATGGCGGCGGCGGCGCGCGCCGACACACTGAGCGCCCGCGCCCGGAATAGGTCGCGCGCGCCCCGCCCGCCCCGCGCCGCGCCACGCACGCCTCCCGCGATCAACATTACTTTGATCGATAGCTTTTCATTAACATCGAGCCGGCCTGACCTTTGGCTCATCGTTCGATTATGGCCTGCGATTGAAGCTGACGTGCAATTGCCAAAATGTTTGATTGATTTACTCGTTGAGAGGTTACATGCAGCAGACGGATGGGTGCCTGACGCTACTGCCAGCTGCTCGACAAGCCGCATCAGTGCGACGTACAAGCGCGGCGCGTGCGCCGGGCCGGCCGGGATGGCCGGCTCGCACGCCCGCACTAGGGGCGCTGCGCCACGGAATTACATGCGGTTCACCAACCGGCTAGTAACCCGTCGTTGTACCCCTACTTTCACAATCAAGCTGTATTTCTCTAGTCTAGGATATAGTACCTCGAAATCAAGAAACATTCACACACACAGAACCAGAACAAAAAAATATGTTTTATCTCTAGCTACTGTTTTATGTAAAGCGGTCGGCACATAACTCTAGCGGTGGCCGATACGTGGAGGGGATTTCTGCGCATGTGTACTGTCGCGCACACAATACATTATATGTTACTACTATTTTGGACTCTTTGTTAAATAGAATTATGCAAAATAACGTCTCACAATTTCTGTAACTGTAAGACTGAATACAAGGACGTTTAAATATAAAATAAAAAAATCATGAGTTTTAATTACAAATTCAGTTATTCTCGGAGTTCGGAAATTTAACAAGTATGAAAAGTTTTTCTTCCCTATAAATACAATATATTTAATGCACACCAAAATAAAAACTTTTAATCAAAAACTCAAATTTACAGTGTTGCTGTCCGAATGACTGAGCAAAGTATTTGTAGCTTCGTCAATCTCACTTTTGATTTGTTTCAAAGAATCAATTAATTCGTTAGATTCCTTTTTTTAAAAAACAATTCACATCGTTAATTATTTTCCTTGCCTGTCTTTTCAAAACAGTATTTGTTCTCCTAACTGGTGTTCGTTCTTAAGCGAAGATAGATCAAAATTACTCAGACATTTTACACAATATACACACAACATTCCCCCACACACACACACATACACACAAACACATAATTACCCTAGACTACTCATTGGAGATACCAAACATTCATACGTAATCTTTATAAACCCGCAGAAATCCTTGCATCCCTCTCATATCCATGTAATGTCAACACATTATCACATTATCTTTTTATTTTCTTGATGCAGCTTCAGGTTGTACATTACTGTTCTGTAACAAACAGTATCTGTACTTCTGTTGAATAGCCTTTTGCATTCATTTTTTTTTTCAATTTCAAAATAACTTTATTTCAAATAAAATTTACAAGGTATCTAAACTAGTGTACATATGTACTCGTATTCCTAGTAAAGTACAGCTTAAGATTAATTATTTTACGAGCCTTTTGTATTTTATATTATTAAATGTAATTAAGCCTGTAATCATTCAAAAACATTGTTATAGAAAACGCGAATGTGTACCTCAAATATGTAATTCTTTCCTGGGCCTCCGAGATACAGGCATTGCCTAGTTCAGGGTCCGCTAGAAACGCACATGTATGTACTAACATTGTTGATTGAAAAACGAATAGCATTGTTAATGCCATGTCATTTAGGTATTACTAGGGTTATTTTGTATTATAATGTACCTTGTATGTGCATGTGTGTATTTTATTTCTTTAGTTAATAAAAATTTGAAGTTGATTTGGAAATTTGAATTCTAATCTAGGGGTGCGGGTTCGATTCCCGCATAACACAAGTAATTATGCATATTAAAATTTGTAATTACTTGGTCGTTTTTATGTATAATAAGTATGTATTTACAAAAAAAGTATATATATATTATATCCGTTATCGAGTACCCATTAAACAAGCGTAAGCTTAGTATGGGGCATGATGGCGCTGAGTGATATGTCTTGAAATATTTATTTATTTATTTTATTTGTTTTAGGCATATTTACTTTAGTTACAAACAAACTTAAAACTCTAAATTTAACATACAAATTCAAACTTAACAAAAAGCAACAAAAATTAACAGCAATAACAAAAAAATTAATAACGCGACTGTACAACGGGATGTGCGTGGGGTGGTGTGTGTACGCGGGGAACGGCAAGCCACTGGAGAGCCAATCAGCGCTCCGCACGCCCGCCCTTCAGCCCGCTAGCCCCCCTCAGGTACCTTATTTTGTACTTCTGCGCAATAACGGTCACCGCTAGAGTTAGTTGCCGCGCTTTATACTTACAAAACATTTGCACAGAATATATATAGTAGTTAGTAAGACGCCGACAAACGGGACGATGGAATGAGCCAACAGAGTGACGGAATCGCTCACATTTTGTGCTTACAATAACACGACACTATTATACTAGCGGTGCAAAATAAATGTCACTCCGAACATAAGAAAAGAACATTTAATAGATATATCTCTGTTATATGAAGTGGTAGTGTGGTAGTAGTAGGTAGTTCTGCGATCATTTAAAAGATGTCTAGGTAATAAACTGAAGTACTGACTGGGTGGTACATGTCTTAACTATAAAATAGTTTAAGTCAATGTTTTGCTGAATAAATAAATACTAACACAAAATGTTTGTTCAGTGTCGAAATAAGACTTTTGTTAATTCTTAGTCATATCAATATACTTAAGGTAAATCTAATCGATTTTGCTTGTAAGGTTTCAAATAAGTATATTAAAAATATTTGATGAAAGCGATGTACAATAAGTAAGCAAAGTAAGTAATAAAAGTATAAGCACACAATATAAAATATACACACGAATTAAATAAGAATTTATAAAAACACTTACATAGATTTACTTCCATGTTTTACACTGATTACATCTTTAGGGTCATTCTTGCGGAAAATACTTAATTTAGAATTTATTTATTTAAATGAATAAATAAATGCTTACCAATGATCAAAATAAAGGTTTCTGATTTTGATAAATAAGTCTTTAAATAGGTAGGTACTTGACTAAATAATGCATCAAGTACCTAAGTCTAGGCTCAATATCACGATCAGGCCAATGAGGGCATCGATTTAGACTACTCGAGTTTAGTCATCTGATATCAATACCAATTTCAGGGCATACGATTTTTTATGGGTGATAACAACAGGCGTATCTTGCCAAGTGGAAATAGTCCAACCAATCAGTATTTCGATGTGACTTGTTGTGTAGCGCCACCTAGGATTTTCTTTCTGAACTTCTTAGCAATATTAGGAGTACAACACTCAACAGTATACTGTTGTGCTTTTCTTCGAGCATCTTTTAGATTCGTAGTCTCGCTAAGACAGCAGAGATGTCAGCACTCCAGAACACCTAATCATCTAATGATATTTTATATTTTATTTCGGCAAATTTGGCAAAAAATATGGTAATTTCTTTATATACAGTGCCGACTAAAATTCATTTTAATACGTAAGAACTAATAAAAAACACGACATTTGTTGTAAAATTCAAGTACATAGTACAGTTATATGTTAGTAGCGCCCTCTGTGTTCGTTAAGTTGTACTTCTTTGCGCGTTGCCTGATTACAAAAGTAAAGTCGTTACTTCAAGAGAAAAGATGGCAGGACTAAGCTACAAACTGTTCCCAAATAATATAACCATTACGTCCTATGATACCATTGATCTCCATCAGTACTAGTACTTAGTAGTAATGGAGGTCAGTGTATGATACACATTTACCATAATACTCTCCAATAATAATAAATAAAAAAAATTACACAACACAACACAAGACACAAGATAAAAAAATAATTATGTTATTACACATATTATATGTTACTATTTATCCATTCAAAAAGCTTTTAATAGCCTAAAAAATAATGTGTCTAGATGTTTTGTATTTCTTTCAAATTTGAATGTAGGTTTTAAAGAAAAAGAGTGTGAAAGAAGTATCGTTGCCCTCTGAAAGATGTCAGCACTTAAGAAAAAATATTTTGAGTAAATCATCTTTGCCTTTTGTAGATTTATTGCAATCTTTATCGACTTTCCTAGATAATAATTATAATTATGGATGTAAAAAAGAAATACTTTTTTCCATTTTTATGTAGGGAACAATAAACGATAAGAAAAGAACAATGTTAATGTAGGTATTAATAATTATGCTCAAAACGTCCCAAGCGGGATGTCCGTGGTCTCATGGCCCCCTCCAAAGATTTTTGATTAGGTAAGGTATTTCAGAACGAGCAGACGCTTTGTAAATAATGCCGCAAGTTGATGGGCGTGAATTGCTATTTGGAATTGCTTCATTAATTAATTTAAATACTACCTACCTATTTTTTTTGGGTTTTTATTTGGTTTCCAGGCATTTACCCCTTGGAACTATTGGTAGGTTTTTTACACCTTGGGTTATGTGTGACCCAAGGAAGGCGATACCTTAAAAACCAATATAATATTGATGAAACGTATAGGTATAGTACCTATGTTTATTATATCTTCGCATGAAACTTACTCATATTACCTAATATTGATCGAACTTCACTTTGCAAGTTCGTTTAATCATATACCTATTATATTTCGTAAATTTCATGCTTCAGATATACTTACAGATAAAGATAAAAAAGATAACGAATCTTTATTGATACTGTAAAGTTGTAACATACATAATGTAGGTATAGGTATAAGTACTAATATCATAGAATATGAAATTGAATTTATAACATTTAGTTTAATCAAATTTTAGAAGTTACAATCTGTATTATTAATAAAATAATGAAAATGTTTGTTCTTAAAATCATATAAGTAGGTACTTATAATAAACATGGTAGATGTTTAGAGAGCACAATTTTGTGTTTAATAAACTTATGCAATTAGCAATGATAGTAGGTATATTAAAATATACTATCATTGCTTAATTATGTTAGGGGAACCCCTTTAATATTTACTTTTTTTATTATTTAAGTAGGTATATTGGTTGCGGAACATTCGAGAATGGACCGGGATCAGAAGTGCCGCAGAATTGTTTCGCTTGGCAATGAACAAAATAAAGTATGCAGAGCTGACTGCCAGCCTTCACTAGTTGGAGAGGCACCATAAGAAGAAGAATTATTTATATTTGTTTCGAATGGTAAGGGTAAGGTCGGGAACACAGGCTCGGTTTTTTTCAGATGTTGAAATTATGAAGAAAAAGTAAAAGTTACGATCTAAAATTCACACAAAACATACTTTGGTTATTATTATTTCTCCCCGCATTATCACTTTTCTAATAAGTAAAATGCAAAAGGTGTCAGATTATGTTTTTTTAAAAATTGGGAAATGAGCCACTGTTTACCGGTACTGGGTCTACTGTGACTCGACCCTGTCGTACACAGTGACTCTTATAGTACACAGTGGCTCGGTAAATATGTATATTATAAAATTAAATATTCTGTGAAAATTTTAAGAATCTAGGTACCTGTTACCTTTTTTAATATTAAGCAAAAATATACGAAAAAAATCACGTTTATTGTATGGGAACCCCCTTTAATTTTTTTTTTTTAAGTTTCAGAATTTGTTGTTATAGCGGCAACGGAAATACATCTTATGTGAAAATTGATGTATTTCCGTTGCCGCTTTTTGGCTATCACGGTTTATGAGATTACAGCCTGGAGACAGACAGACAGACAGACAGCGGAGTCTTAGTAATAGGGTCCCGTTTTACCTTTTAGGTACGGAACCCTAAAAAGAATGAGGACGACATCCAAGATGGTTACCAAGATGGCTTCCAAGTGAAGTTAGAAGGACTTAACTTGACTTGTATTGACTATAGTCAAATCAGTCTCTAAAATTCGTGCAATGTTGCCTGTAGGATAAAAGTACTACCATGTTTATTATATCTGAAGCATGAAATTTACGAAATATAATAAAATATTGGTTCCAGTTCAGTGTCTTGATCATATAATCGTACACACTTCTGTTTTATAGAGAGCAGGTAGGTACCTACATGATATCAACAATTTTGTTTCGGTAACAAGATAATTATCTAAGTATATAAAAAAACTAAACTACTAGTAGGTACTAGTGGGTACTACTGGTAGGTAGGTAGTGGTAGGTACTAGTAGGTAGGTAGGTAGGTAGGTAGGACTGCTCTGTTAGCTTAGTTGGTAGTGGCTCTGCCTTCTAATCCAGGGGTGCGGGTTCGATTCCCGCATAACACAAGTAATTATGAATATTTAAATTTGTAATTATTGGTGTTGAGTCTGGTCGTTTCTATGTATAATAAGTATGTATTTACAAAAGAAAAGTATATAATGTATTAAGTATATCCGTTATCTAGTACCCATGATACAAGCGTAAGCTTAGTATGAGACTAGATGGCGCTGTGTGTTATGCCATGAAATATATATTAAATAATACTCAGGTAGTACTCTGGGGTGTAACATTTATTCAGAACTGTTTTATAACTCTCGACGGCAAAGCGATACTGTCATATTCTCAGAAATAATTCGTTTTTACGTATTAAGACCATGTAACAATGAAATATTACACAATAATGTAGATGAAAGAACAATTTGTTTGTTCGTCTGATGAGTAAATGAATAGGTATGAGGAATGTGGACTATTTAGTTGAAACAATTAAAATATTTGACGGCGGCAGCTGTTTCTTGCCGTTTGCCAGATCTATGTACTGTAACTACTGTTGACTTTAACGGAAGTTTGGTTTTTTGTTTAGATTTATTCAGAGTCATTATGGATATAATATTAGCGGCCTTTCGCGGGATTATCCGAGTTAATCCAGGGTCTAATTTATCTTCATACGAAATTTTCTCCAAATTGGATCTGATCTGCACACACACAGACACAGGTACACTTGCAAATTTGCATCTTCATAATATTAGTGGTGTGGGGTTCAGTACATATAATATCATTGGGTTCAGTGGTGATATGCAAGTTGGAGGACAACATAATTATAATTAGACTCATCTTATAAAGAAGAATGACAAAAAACATAAAGGGACGTTGTAATGGATCAATCTAGACAAGACCTTGGATACCGTCCAAGGAACACGGAATTAAAAAAAAAAAAAAAAACTGTGACCATTCAACCGGGGTACAACATATACCTACTACACAGTTTTGTTTTCGTGAAGGTGTCTCTTCGTCCGAGATTGATCACACTCTTGCATACCTGCTATGTGTACATCGTGAAGTAAGTAGGTAAGTCACAGGAATAGGTATATGACTGGTCGCTACTACAAGTACTAGCAAGTGATCCCGACATTGTACTCACCTTCCACATATCATAGGTACTTGCTAATTCTGAAAACTCGCCAAAACTGCGATCTGTGACACTTTGTTTATTCTGGGAAGTGACAAAGTGATTGTTTAGATGTACGAGATTCGTTTCAATGATTCAAGCCGATATTCATCTGAGAACAGATTTAGCTGTAGGGGCACGCTGTGTCAGGCAAATATAATTAGGACTTTATCATTGAAGTAGATCACCTTGTATAATGCTGCCGAGGATTTCGAAAATATTCCGGGACATTTGACGCGGGGCGCCATCTACATCCTCATACTGCACATACGTGGTGTTATCATATGTCGGAGCCCAAACCACATAATACAGAGTACAACCCATTCTAAGGAAACGCATACATGTATGTATAATGTATGTATAGGTATGTGCTATGGATACTCGATAATGGATATAATACTCATAATAAATACGTTATAATTTTGATATCATCATATAGATTATATAGACAGCGGCTGCTGCACCGCTGTAGTCTAAGGTGTAGCACGCTTGCCTAGAAGAAACCTATTTACTCTGGATTTGAAGATCCCTGGGTTAAATAATAAAAAAATAATCAATCTATAGATAATGCAAACATAAACAAAGCAACGAAAGATGTTCTAGTGAGCTATTCCTTTGTTTGAATAATATTTTTACGTATTTTGCAAGGAAGTACCCACATTTAGGGTTTCGTAGCCTAATGGCGAAATACGGAGCTCTTATAAACACGTCATGCCTGTCTGTCCGTCCGTCCGTCCCTCCGAACACTATATTCCGAAACTTTTTATTGAAACTTTGTCGATCAATTATTCTGCTAACCGCTTCTCAAATTTTCGTACAAATAAAAATAATAATAAGAGACGATATAACGCTGTATTTGTTATGGGAAGTAGATTGACGTCAATAAGGCGTTTCTTTATATTTGATTCACAGAATATGTTCGCATGGCGTCACGACACGAGTCACGACTGGATGAATGTGAAATTATATTTTGACTTTACAGTGACATACATACGAATTTTAGGTATTTCCCTCGAAGTGGGCGTTTTTATTGAAACCAAAAATTATATCACAGCAGTTTGTCTAGTGGCATGGTGGCAGGGTATTTTCTGTCATTATCCTGGCTAGCTGCCACCATCAAATGGTAAAAATGTTCCGGCAGCCTCGTTCGAGAGGCAGCTCTAATCCAAGCTAGCTTCAATAGACCTAGTGGTCGAATGCCTGACTGAAATGTGTAAATATAAACTCTCGTTACTCAAGAGCCTCTCTGCCCCACAAGCTAGCGTCGCACAATTGGTTGCTTGAAACGATACCATCGCGGCATCTCATGGTAACTCATCTTGTAGACACCTAATTATAATCTGGCAGTGAAGCGAGTAATGAACCATTTCACAGTACAAAGTTTATTTTAGTTACTTTTGTTGCTAAGAGATGGCGCCAGCTTTAGCTAAGTTTTGTTCAGCACGAAAATCATAAAATATACAAAGAATTACTGTTTTGTAATAATTTCACAGTTCAAATATGAACAATTTTAGTTTTGTTAAGTATGACCTACTAATTTATTAAATGTCATTTTATAATGGTATATTATTTTTACTTCCATCTAGGGAGTGATTTGTACTACTGTTTTTAAATATTTAATTTAACGCGGGGTGCTATGTGAAATCTACATTTCATAAAAATCAAATATAATAGTATGAATTTTTTTCGTCATAAACGTCTGCAAAACTGCTCAAATTGTGCAAAATTGTTTGCGTGTGGACAAGACTCGTCGGCCGGAGCTATGCGCGCGATGCTCGCCCTTGCTCTCATGTTAATACGACGTGGAATTGCATGCGAAAAAGCAACTGTAGGCATTTTTCCAAGCGCAAAGCGTTTTCGGGTGAAATATCGTGACCTTATCTATTCATACCTATAATAAAGCTGAAGAGGGTCGAAAGTCTAAACATTGAAGAAATTAAAAAAAAAATATTTGTAAATAAATACTTCCAATTGACAGAAGAACACATTCCAACTTTTTTCGAAATTTTGTCTGATCATAACGCGCATCACGCAAAAACGGCTGAACAGATCATCATGAGAAAGAAAGAAAGAAAGAAATATTTATTAAAATCATAAATATTACAAAACAAATAAATAATTATTATCATCATGTAACTTGTCATAATTGTTTTTACATACCTACATTCTTATAAAAATATTTAGGTAAGATTGTATCATATTATACCTTTATAATAAAAGAATAATCACAGATCTCATGATTTTTGGTATGTAAGTATATAGGTTTGGTGTGAGGTCTTAGGAGTGTCGTGTGAGTGTGTTAGTTAAATTTAATCCTGAAATAATGCAAGCGAAGCTGCGGGCGCCCACAAGTAAGTAGTTATAATAAAAACCCCATTTGACATGCAATTTTTTATGATTTATTTGTATGTAGGCTCCTCTTTCTAGGGTGTAGGAAATGGCAAGTTTGTAGGTGTATTAGAGAGATATGTGTGCCGCATGCAACCCGAGCTTGCTGGTAGACGTATGTGGCTCTGGCCGCTCGCCAGCTCGCCAGCGCCACACCAACACTCCTCTAAAATTATTTTCATGTTTTGTCACGAACCAGCGCTAAGCAATCCTCAACTTCGCGGCTAACAACTTTGTTTTTGTTGCGGGATCGGATTTGAGGAATAAAATTGTGGCGGATAAACGCCTCCGCTTCAAGGACACCTTAGGTGATTAAAATAGCACAATATGTGTTGCTAGCCGCTTAAATAGTATGCTGGTATCTGTTCAAATAAAAATAACTAAGAATTATTAAGACCTTCAGACAATTACTAAGCCAGAGAAGACGCATGTTAATCCGGTAACCGATAGACAGATAAACATTATACTATGTAGGTATTGGTAATATTACAACACTTACATTACTTCAGAGTTATTAATAAATTCTCATAAAATAAAATAATTTATAAGTTCGATCCGATCCGATATACTTATCTAATAAGGTAACAGAATATGTGGTAAGCCAACTTTCCATACCAAAATCTGTGCCAAAGGTAAAACAAAGCGGTTCAGCCGTTTTAACGTAATGATGGAACATGGAACATTATAGGTACTTACGTTAATCGTGAAAATACACATTTTGGACTTTCTGTCTCTAATCTCTGCGGGCTTGTGGCGTCTGAAAGCACTCGCTCTGTGTAAGAACGGTACTCCGAATTAATCGAACCTATAAGATCATAAAAACTGATGCAAATACTCACTGTGTCCTGGTACATAATTCCTTGCATATAATGTTCACTTTACCGCCATATTCCTTGGAACTGTATTGATGCCAACTTCTATGGTAATTGATATTAGATTATATTATGGATTTTAATATTAAAACTTTCGTGAGACATTTTATCAATATATTAACTAAACGGTTTTCACACGTAGTATTTACACGTGAGTGAAAACCGTTTAGTTAATATATATATTATGTATCTTAAATTTATATTAATGAACATTGTTTCAAGTGAGGCATGACTTAACATACAGCAGGACCACTAGCAGACGATGTCATGGTTTCTATTCTAAATATGATATCCAGTGTCGTATCGATTACGCTTGGAGGAGCTACATACTGGTCAGTGAAGGAATTAATGAAGGGAGACTTTCTGATCTCACTTAAACGCAGACTCATCGACATGTGCATCTTGCCTGTTCTAACCTACGGTGCTCAGACCTGGTCACTGACCGATTCCCAAAAGTCCAAACTTGGAGTTTGCCAAAGAGCTATGGAACGCAATATCCTTAATATCCGCAGGAAGGACAGAGTACCCAATAAGATACTGCGTTCCATGACAGGATTCACCGACGTTGGCCAGAAAGCAGCCAAATTAAAATGGAATTGGGTGGGTCACGTAGTTCGTATTCGTTTAGTTCAGTTCGATGCGCCCCGAACGCGGGGTGGGATCGTGACACAGTGGGAACCTCAAGGGCGACGTGGTAGAGGAAGGCCCAAGACCCGATCTAATTGTGAGAGTTTTCTCACAATTAGATACAGTATAGGTATAGGTTAATAAAAATAGTACAAGAAAAAACATTAAATTTAGGTACATATTAACATAACATGCATATGTACGCACACATTACGTTATGCTAGGCACTTGAACAACGTCTCTTAAACGCTATTAGCACCGGTTTACCCGGTAAAAATGGCTAAATGTGTTTTAGAACCGTTGTACAATCTGGTCTAGGAATAGTCTAGAAATCTAACTAATATAAAAAAAGTCATTTTTGGTTGTAGTATTTTTTTTTCTAAGCCTTATAGTAATTTTAACCTTTTATATCTTAAGTTTTTATATTGATATTAAGTGCAACCGACATTTCCTTGGTCACGCCCCTTGCCAGTTCCATTTCAGTATGGCTGTCTCTTTTTTCCATAGTAATACATACATATTATATGTATAGTGTACCAGTATTGCCTTTCTGTGATGATATTGGTTCAATTAGTGCATAGAATGAAGTGTGGAGTAGAGGAAACTGCTATTTTCGCACTGATCTCGATAAACACAGTGTTTTATTTTTGCTAAACATTGTGCAATAGCGTGGCAATTCGGATCGCACGCCAGCGGGTGTTTTAGAGAGATGTCGAGAGATCCGAGTAAAGATGAAATTAAATACTGGCATGAATTGAAATACTTACGTAGGTATTTAAAAAAATATTACAATAACTTTTTGGATAGGCTGCTATAATTTAAATTTGGTAGTTTAAGTGTGTGTTAATTTATAGTTTCTGATAAGTATTATAAAAAAATAGTTAAAAATATTACTAGCTCGTTAAAAAAATAAATACCTAGCGTGAGAAAACTATGATAATAAGCAACGACATTAATAATACTTATTATTAATGTCGTTTATAATAAGGTAGGTATTTCACAATAATATATCAATTTTAGTAAAGTAACATCCACAATCCAAACCCTATCCACAACGCATAGTAAACAGTAATTTTTATTTTAAAAATAACAATGAAATGAAAATGAAATGAAAATGAAAATGTATTTATTAACAAAATAAGTTTACATGTTAAAGACATATCTATCGATTGCTTCACTAGGCTAGAAGCCTGTACCGAAGCAACCAGTCACCAGTTGACAAAAAATATTTATTTACGCCACACAAGACAGATACTTATGTAGATTATACACAAACCAAGTACAGAATATATATATATATATATATATATATGACAAATTAAGTTATATAATTCAGTATGTGCTCTGTATCACTGTAAGATAAATTTTGCAGCCAAGATTTCAGGATTATTTTAGCGTCTGTTAATTTCTTATTTCTAAGGTTACAACATTTTATGGCTTGATTATATACATATATACAAACAAAATCACCAAACCGCTGGGCAAATGTGGTATTTACAATAGGAGTGAGAAATCTGTACACACGGCGATTGGCTATCGAGTCATAATCAGGTGATCAATTAATTTTATAATCCATTATGTTAGTGCAACCAGTGGGGCAAAACCATCTGCGTATGGTCCGATTTAAATAAAGCACTCACAACAAAACAAATGAGCAATGTAAGGCAGATTATAATTAGTCGGCTATTATGATAACAGGCAGCTGTGGCGAGCTGGCGAGAATATCTGGTTGAAACTGTGTCTCCCGCCGAGCGGCCGAGCCTAAACATTATTACTGGCCAGCAATCAATGGTCAGCAACGATAGCAACCACGGGTAAAAGAGACCTTAATGGAGAGTAGCCGCGACCAAGCTACCCAGAGTATATCCATACTACTATCAGATTTATAAAAAAAACACATTAGAAATGAATAAAAAAATGTACTGCACTATATACTTAAAGCGGCGCCGCGGCGGCCTTGCCACCATTCACCAAATATAATTATATACATGATCATACTATGGTTTTGCTTTATCTGGGATAGTAGTAGTACATACCTCCTTTATAAATCGATGCAGCTAGTTGTGGTGTGAGTGAAGAATACAACACAACCGGCTGAATCGATACAAACTTACATTCATACACACACAATTACACACGCACATTATCCACACATGCATACTTAAAAAATACCTGTATTAGTATGATTTGCTATGATATATACTAATTGGAACTCATGAGCGTAATTGTAGCGTAATTAACAAACAAACAAATCTAACAGAACAAGATAATTCTTTATTATATTCTGCCTGCTAACCATCGAAATAGCCGACCAAAAAAGTCAGTTATCGCAATGATTCCAGCCGCAAACAGCAGGACCATGTTTTTGCCCCGATCTATAAAATGTTAGCAATTTATAATTCTGGACCTGAAAATAAGTAGAAAGCTAGATTTTTGGGTAATCAGTTCAGTGGGATATCAACAAGTCCAGGGTACAAAGTGGCAGTAGATGGCAGAACTGGAGAGGTGCGGCTTTGTGTCGGAGGCCAGACATGGAGGGAGTTGAAGGAAACGAGGGGCCAGAGAAGTGGGACAATATCTATCTTAACACGTGACACCGGCCAAACCCGATTTTAGGATAAACTAGTTTCTCCTAAGTCAAACTAGTTCGTCCGTTATGCGATAGGATAAACCGGTATAAACTAGGCTAAACTGGTTTAGGTAGCCTAACAAGAATAAGTTCACTTCAGGATAAACTGCTTTGGCCTAGTCTATTCTAAAAGGGAATAATAAAACACCAGGACTTATAAAATCAAGATACATTTATAACATCAATGTCACTACTCGCAGTTAATTATTTTGATAACATTTGGAATTGCAGAGCACCTTTTTAGGGTTCCGTACCCAAAGGGAGCCTCCGCTGTCTGTCTGTCTGTCTGTCTCCAGGCTGTATCTCATAAACCGTGATAGCTTGAAAGCTGAAATTATTACAGATTATGTATTTCCGTTGCCACTATAACAACAAATTATTATCTATTTGTTTGTTTATATAGACTATTGTGGTTATTTTAGTGTCTACTTGTTGTTGCTGTAGTTGTTTTTCTTTCTGTACTTGTGCCTTAGTTTAGCTATAGTATGTATTTAGTTTTTATGTTCACTTGGTGTGTGTGACGTCACCGCCAGCCGCAACAGAATATCAGCGCTGGTGGCCGCGTGCCATCAGCATTAGGCTGAGTTGCGGCTGTATTGGGACATCACATTCTTAGCATGTAAGTTTAGTAAGTAAATAGGTTTAAAGTTTTGTGTGTGTCTCAATAAATATATTTTCTTTCTTTCTTTCTTTCTTTACAAATACGAATAATAATAAGAAGAAAAGAGAAGCGAGCTCAATAATCACATTAGTGACAAATTATCATAATAAATTTAGATTGTCCATCTGGCTGTGTTTGAAAATCAATCAAATCCACTTGACATCTGCTATTCATTTCAGTGTTGAAACGGCTTTGAAACTAATCCTCTCTTTTTTTTTTGGTTTTCTTTTGTTGATACACATCTCACATTAACAAATACAGGCTTATCATTTCTTTTGTGATATAAGCATATTTTTTTGATGTCTCAGCTAACATACTGTCACGTCCGCCGTGTCCAACCGCCACATGAGCTGCGTCAATCACATCGTAAAGCTCATCAGCCTGTAGATAGTATTTTATAATCCCTTCCCCCCGCGCTATAAGTTTTGTCAATTCTCCAATTATTAGTACCTACACAAAACACAGCACAGAGCGTAAATATACGATCGGGGGATTTCCCGTAAGCAGAGGTCTCGATACGTACTCGCTTAAACATTTTTGACTTGGCAACCTTGGCAAAACCAGTTTATCCTGAAGTGTACTTATTCTTATTAGACTAATCCAGTTAAGCCTAGGCTAAACTAGTTTCTCCTTTTAGCCATAGGATGAACTAGTTTAGCCTAGTCTATACCTACCAGTTTATTCTATCGCATAACGGTTTAACTAGTTAGGCTTAGGTTAGGAGAAACTAGTTTTACCTTAAATCGGGTTTCGCCGGTTTCGGGGGTCAGCCGTGTTACCGGCCAAACCCGATATACCGTATGAGGTCCTGAGATAGACAAAGGGTACTTTTTATTCCAGAATAACGCGAGCATAGCCGCAGGCGTCAACAAGTAGATTAAAGAAAAATATATAATACAACCTCTCCCAAATTGTCAACTAAGTCTATGTTATCCATCTATCTACTTATACCTACATATAATAAAGCTGGAGAGGGTCTAACTTGTACATATAATATCATTGGTCTAAAGTCTGAACATAGAAGATATTTAAAAAAATGTTTGGTAATACTTCGAATTGAAAGCAAAACACGTTCCAACAGTTTCTGGAATTTGTGTCTGTTTATCTGTATCTCTGTTTATTTAAACGCTCATCACGCAAAAACGGCTGAACGGATCATCATGATTTTTGGCATGTACTTAGGTAGTATGAGAGGTCTTACGAGTGTCATAATTTTTTATCCTAAAATAATGCGTTAAACTAGTTGTATTCATATTTATGTGAACCTACTACTGTTGAAACGCCTGCTAACAATAAGTAGTTACTTACATTGTATGATTATAGTGTCAACTGTCAAGCTTCTATCAAAGGTTTCTTTCATCAAGTACTTACTTACTTGAAGGTTAACAAGAGCACCACACAAAGTCTATTATAGGAATAAACAACGAAGTCTTTATCCAGAATTATTTCGTCTCTTGTTTTAAATACAGGAGTGTTTTACAGCGATATCTCTCGCAATAGACGACTAAGTAAGTTCACGTAAAAATAAATAAAAGTGACAAAGTTGTCACACCGCCCTAGGCCTTCCTCACCATGGCTTAACGACTTCGATCTATGTCAAACAGCCATAATTTAGATATTTTAATTATACCGAAAAATGCGACGTAGAAATATGTCCCCTTAAAAGCAAGCACGGCTTATAATTTACTATACTTATTAAAAAAAGTTACGCGTATAACTGCCACCTGTATTGCTAATAGTGTGCTGATAGGTCCTTCACCATGATTGCGTCATTTGCCTGGACGCTAATTGGTCGGTAGAACGGTACGGTTGACAGCATGGTTTGTGTAAAGATTTAACAATTAAAAATTAGAGGATAGAGTGATACAAAAAGTGTAAGTAGATATCGAAACAATTTCTTTATACTTTTTCTAAATTAAAAATAATGACGCATGATGTCAAACTTTATAGTGAAACAAAAGTTTATTATAGATGACTTTAATTTTTGTAATCACAAGAGAGGTGGTAATAGTCCCGAATAGGACGCCGCCGACATCTTTTATTCACTTTTTAGTCGGAGTATTACAGAGCAGCTGGTTTCCTTACCGTGTCCAAAGTTAACGATTTTGCGACAGTTGTCCAAATGTAGTTTATGGCGTTTCATGCAAGTTCCAAAGTTTATTATTGCCAGCTTACGACCAACAGTACTTTACTGTGATATTTATTGCTGTTTATCGCTGCAATGGTTTACTCAGCCGGCTAATTACGGAGGTGACGACATCGCCAGCGGACACTCGACAAATTTAAGCTTGTATTTTGTATATTTGATATCGTAACATACATAATATATAATAACGCTGAAGAGGGTAATAAATCTGAACACAGATGATATTAGAAAATAAGTCTGGGTATACATTTTTAGTCGATAATAAATCACGTTTCAGCAGTTTTTATAATATTTGTCTGTTTATTTAAACGCTTATCACGCAAAAACGGTTGAACGGATCATTATGATTTCTGGTATGTAGGTAGTAGGTATGCTGTCTTCGGAGTGTCATACTTTTTATTCTGAAATAATACGAGCGTAGCCGCGGGCGTCCACTAGTTTCTAATAAATCTATTATTGTTCTAATTTTGCCGCTAGCTATATATGAAGCTGGCACACTCAGTGAGAATGATGATAATACACATGAATTACCTAACGAACAATTGATCAGTACTTTGTCCTCCTCCGTCATTATTCAAACTATCAAAGTGAGAAAGAAACAAGGATCTGAATTAAAGACGGGCTGTCTACTAGATTCGTATAATTATAGTCACTGAATCTTTCGAAGTTTTATAATCTCTTCTGGTATTATGAGACAAAGTTTTATATCCTTAGTAGGTACCGACAAGCTTTCAATAGGCTTCAACAGAGTAGAATAAAACAAATCCACCATGTTTATACAAAGTACACAGATCGCAACGATTTCGCAATCCTGTTTATTATTGTAACGATATATTTATTTGTGAACGAATGGAGCAAGATCTCAGGTAACTGGAAGACGCAGATGAAAATAATCCACAGATGCATATCTTTTCATATGAAAGTCAAAAGGTTCAAATCAGACAGATCATCGCGGCATTGTGCTAGGTACTAGTTTACTAGTACTACTGCTACTAGTTTACTATATTTACCTAGTTGACTATTGATACTACATAATATTGTGTTGTGGTCTGCAAGCTTACATTGTTTACCCATATTTATACAGTATTATTGTATGTTCGGTGCCCATAGCACAGAATCCAGAAGTACAATCCATATCCGTGCATTACCATCTGCCATCTCTACCACCACACGTGCTGCATGCAGATCTGCCACGCCACGCCGCGCGCTCAGACTACCACGGAGTGTGTGGCGGCGCGCCTGCGCACACACCATTGAATTATCCGTGCCGCTATGTGCTGGAATAAAATGTTATCATACTCTAAGTTTGAGTATAGTTTTGTACTCTCACGTTTTGGTTTATTTGCCACATGTGTATTCGATTGTTCGCTACAATGAGACGTCTGCAAGGCGCGAGGGAGGTGCAGAATGAGTGCGAATATTCGCAGGTGAAGCGGTATCTGCCGCGCCGTGGGTGGCCGGTATTCTGGGCGGCGCCCACGGCTGGAGGCGAGGGCGGGCGGCTGACTACTCCGACAAGCATCTCTGACTAACCCCTTTGCGCAATACTCTGACCTTCTTTCGCGACCATTCTCACCGATGACCGAGTTTTTGGACTGCTTTTGGATTGTTCTCTTAGAAATTTTGCGATTTTGATATTCTTTGAATTATTTTTTTTCAGCTAAGCAGTCTGAGTTACTTCTCCGATGAACTTAATAAGAGCTATTCAAGAAAACAAATAAGAACCACCCACATCCAATTAATTACTACACACATATGTAATATAAAGCAAAGTCGCGTTCCGCGTCTGTCTGTTGTATGTATGTATGTTTGCTTAGATCTTTTAAACTACCTACTACCTATGCTACTACTAATGGAATTAGATGCAGTTTTTTTAATAGATAGAGTAATTAATAACATGCTTAATATATTAAAGAATCACTTACAATTTCAATATTTCTAATGTGAAATCGTAATAAACTCATTTCTATGTGCTTACATTGCATACGCTGGCTGAACTCGACGAGATAGACCAAAATAATGTACTAAGTATTGTGTATATTAAAAAGGTCTACAAAAAAGTCTACGATGGTGTATGTTTATCTCTCAGGAATAATTGCGTTGCTACACGCAGGGTGGCTGGGCGTCCGGGAGCGCCGAGGCCGAGACGAGGCCACTCCTGGAGCTGCCGCGCCTGAACGTGTTCTTTGTAGCACATTGTGACAACAAAGGCTACATATTATAAAATATGATAAAAACATAAGGTTATGCCCAAGATAATGAGGATGATAAAGATGAATAATAATGACATAATCACAGTGTGCACACATGACTTCAGAGAACCCACGTGGCTCAGACATGTGGGTCCTCGGTCCGATACTCAATTCAAGAATGCCATTAATACTCGGGCTGTGATCGATATCGTGTTCCACAAACAGGCCAGTACGATACGAACACTATCAAAGTGCGAGCAACAATGATAGCGGGTGAAACTCGACGCCGCTGGATTTAGCCGCTTATTAATACCGCATACCTACCTGTGCACTGGCGGCAGAAATAGACGCCCCACACACTTACCGCCAAAATACAGCGTTTTATCGCTCCATGGGATGACTAACATCTGCCTACCGAAACACATTTATTCACAGAAAACTTTTTTATTTTATTTTGAAGAGGTACGGTTACGTAACTTATGCTACTAAGGCGTTTATAAATATAACAAAGGTATAAACTTCACTTTTGTGTTTACAGAAGTTTAAAAATATTAGTACAGCTTCGTTATCGTAAAAGCTAGGCTAAAAAAAATTTAAAAAAAACATAACTAATGTAAATTATCTGTCTATTATTATAACCGTACATACATACATAACACTGACTGAAAATTATGAAAAAATATCAGTAAATCACAATAATAACTTCTTTATGAAATGAAAATAAAATTGCAAATTAGATCGTCCGGCCTGGACGGTGCAGCTGGCACATACATAGGAAGTTACCCAGCAGTGGGAAAACTACCACATTACCACTTTCTATAAGGGTAAGTTTAGCCCACAGACTTTGTCCACACCACACGTCCACCTCTAAGCTACTTGCAGTAAACCTGACTTGCATAGGTTTATGGAAATTTACTCAGATTTTGTAGCCGGATTATGATTTGCCAATACGCAAGAGAGGAGACCATTCTTAGACGAGAAAGTAGGTGTGAAAACTCTCGGTCAGACAGTAGACCATGAGATCGCACCCGACGCGCCGTCTCTACAGGTTGTTGACATTTGGAAACACGTTGGAGACCACTGGCTGGCTAGAGAAATGGAACGCGAAACATAGACGAGACCTGATCCAGAAATGTCTGGACAAAATTGATAGCGGTAGATTCCATTATATTTTTTTCAATGAGGATGTGTAAGACGCATATGATTAATGGAAATCATCACGCTTCAATCAAGCCCGTGGGTGCTCTGAAACAACATTCATACGAAAAGACATACTAACAGATCTGGCGAGTAAAAGCTTCTATAACCATGATTAATGGCACAATTAGCAAGGAATGATAAAGTAGGGCAAGTGCATTCCTAATCTCTGTTTGAAATATGTAGCCCATCCGTTGTGGTGGTTATGTGAGGGTGGCCATACGACGCGCACTTGATCGGACGACTTTAACGAGACTTGGCCCGCGCCCAGTTTAGTAGGAACATCGCACACCGACACTGCTCTGTTTCTAATGGGATGTTGTAGTAGATGTGTAGGACAGTAAGGTATTTGGGATAAATAAGGTGCAGGTGCAGCATATGGGTGTCAAGCATGGCGGCTGGATAGAGTGTTAGATACTTGTCTTAAGATAAACTATATAGTCCAGTCAATAAAGCCCAAAACCCCCAACAAATTAGTTACTCGGCCAAACTTTGTGAATTTGTTCAGATGGGTAAAATAAGTGACCGTGTGAGTTTGCACCCTTGTAGGGTGTACGGAAAGGGTAGAAAAGGGGTGAAAAGGGTTTTTTATCAATAACATTGCCAAAAAAGTTAGTTACTTTGTGCAAATTTGGAATTAAGTTTTTGTTACCGTTTTCTAACATGTATCAAATTTGCACACTTTTGCAACATACGGAACATTGTTTATTATTAAAAAACTGATTATGGTTAATAACACTAGTGAAAAAATTAGTTACTCGCTGCAAATTTGGAATTATGATCTTTCTTTGGTTTTCTAGCATGTATTAAATTTGCACACTTTTGCAACTTACGGAACATTGTTAATTAATAAAAAAAACATGATATTCGCTGATAACAGGGATAAAAATATCTGTGAAGGGTTGAAACTTGGAGTAACTGTGCTTGACAAATTATATACAACGTGTTTTTTGGTTTTTTTTTTCTTAGAACACTTTGTATATACTTAATTTGTCTAGCACAGTTACTTCAAGTTTCAACCCTTCACAGATATTGTTATCCCTGTTATCAGCGAATATCATGATTTTTTTATTTAGGTGTCCGAGCCTCCGATTGACTTACTTATTGAGATAACATCTTGGATTTTGTGGCAACACTGTTTTGCTCTATGGCGCCCCTTACATGCGTCGAGTCATATCGGCTCGACTCGGTATCGATCGGCTCCCCCCTCCCGCACAACGCTCGCGTAGCGCCGGGCGGACTCGCTTCCTCAGTACGTCTTGGATTTTTGACGTGTTAACACCACTGTGACTCCTACGAAAATGTAAGTGAACAATAATTGTTTTAATAACCTTTATTTTTTTTAATAAAGCAGGAAAGCCCTGTTAAAGTGCATTATGCACTTTTAAATGCGCAGGAAAGCCTTGTATAAACGCATTTTGCACCTTTTAACGCACAGGAAATACCTGTCTAAATGCGTGGTGCACCTTCTAACGCACAGGAAAGCCCTGTCTTAGAATTATGGTGCTAGTTAGACTTCTCAGGAAAGCCCTGAGTCTAATCTAACGTTTGCTATCAGGAAAGCCCTGTATAAATGAGAGACGCAACAGTCTAAGTTTTAATCAAGAACTTGTTAAGTTGTGGCTCTGTTGGTAAAAATATTCAAATATGTAATATATGGGCCTGGAACACAGATAAAAAACGATCATGACCCAGACGGACACCAAAAAAGTCATCTACATTATCTTTGGTAGCCTACAAATACATCAGCAAATGCGCTCATAAGCGCGCTACATTCCAAGTCGATAGGTACAGCTTTTCCTTAGCCTAATTGCTTCTAAAATGGCCACTAAAAGAAGACAAATATTGAGAATGACGTCTCTGACACTGGAGACTTTCAATAGACCACTTTGCGAGTGCAATTTGCATTCTTGTGTATTCTGTTTAGTGCTTAAATAAAATATAGTTTAGATATTTTCTTTCACCAAAACTAGTGCCTTGCATCCTACATCATCTAGAGATGATTAGAGGACTCAACCTATTTGTTGTAAAGGAAAAGAGGAAAAGACCATCTGCAATGCATTATAGAATAGACAACAATATATCTATCTAAATATCAATATTTTTATAGCTATCTCAGAAAACAGGCCTCTTATCTTCTGGAAACCTCGTGGTAAAGTCGACCTTACGGACTGACAAGCTCACGTGAAAGAGATGGATAGACTCATTAAGTTACGGTTACTAGTACGAACTAGCGGAATATACCCGTAGAATTCTGTCTTTGTAAGTAAACTCAACGAACACCCATTGATTTGCCCTTCAAGACGGCTTACTTGCCGAACAAGTTCAATCCAGGAAATAAATCTGTAAAGAAAACAAATTTATACTTAAACTGCAGTATTATCCAAAAAGCTGTAGATTTCGCATTGGTCCTTTTGACTTCGAGCATAGCGTGAGAATAATAATTTAACGTAAATATAATACGGCAAAATGATTAATCTAATAAAGTTTATTTCTTATATTATTTACAATAATAAAATATAAAAACAAGGGAAGAAAAACTAAACATACTACTTCTAACTACTACAAATAGGGGCACTTAGAAAATCTTTAGAAAAGCCTAAAGATAATCTAAGTGCTCCAGCCCACTACCAGAGGGCAGCGTGCCCAGCATACTGGCCGCATTACCACGCTGGATGGCAATGCTGATACGTTGAGCCAGAAAAAGGCCAGCATTTTGGTCATGCGTCGCGTCAACCAAGGTAATAGGTGTCGATTTGTCGAAAATCTGCTTTATAGTTTTCCTTATCTCATCATGGAGCAGAGGTAACTGGCTGAAATAACGCTGGTTGGTAAAATTCATACCGAGATATACGTCGGTTTTGGTTTAGATTTAGATTACGTGGAAAAGTCGACATGTCATCTAAACTCGCAAAATGTATTTTACTTTAATGAATTAATCAGTATCGTGAGTACCATACCGCTAGTATTTTAAAGACCTTCCAGCTCATGGTTGGTCGTGATAGGAATAACTTTAGCATTTGGTGCAAGCCATCAATTTAATTGTCTGAAATAAGAAAGGTAAAAGGTTGACGCACAATCTCGGCCTTGGACATCGAAACAAAGGTCCTTGAAATATACAATACGCTCCAAACAATACGCTCCAAATTCGGTTCCAGAACCAACGGTGTGACCGTCTCATATATTGTCAATCGGGACAGAAATTCGCCTCTAATGAAAAGTTATAATCCAACTGGGTTCACCGGATTTAAATTGTAAACGATAAATCGATATCACAAAGATCTTGCAAAATCAATCTGACAGCCAGTATCACGCAATTATGTCTAGATGAATACATTAATTAAACATCCTCATTAATTAAAGACGCTGGTATTAGAGACTTGCCTGGTAACTTTGGATCCGCTGGTGTAACATCGTAATGCGACGTGCGTAAATAACATTGATTTAGATAAAGTCTTAAATTGATGTATCTGGAATAGTATAGATACGTTCTCAAACTCTACTTCAAAGAAACTAATAGTCCTAGAACTAGCATAGTAATCATAATCAAAATATTCATTTATACATAAATACATCACTTTTTTACTTATGATTTATATTCAATATAAATTCATGTATATAAATTTATAAAATCAACTCGTATTATTTGAAAATTACATTTATGTTAAGTAATAGTAGCCGACTCTTTCAGTATTCAAGTAAATATAACTGGGTTCCACCTAAGTTTTAATAAAAAGCAGATTGTGCTAACTGTATGAAGTTGTTAATTTGGTAACGATTTGATTGTTTAAAACAATTATTTGTTTTTGGCTCAATTATATACTCTTACCTATACATACATATGACTATGGCTAAAATATTATTATGTTAGATATGATATGATTCCCATAAGTTTATGTTCACTTACTAACATTCCAAATTACTTTATAGGTTTAATTCAGGAATGTTCGTCACAGCATTTAAGCGCCCTTGGCTCTATTCTGCACAGTACGTCCCGCAAGCGCAGCGCCAGCAGAAAATAAACACTTCTCAATAAGTGGGTCAAGCGAAGGCTCGGACACTTAAATAGCAACGTTTTTCTCCCGAAGGGTAAAAAACGTATATTTAGGTTCCAGCCGGAGCTTGACCCACTAAGATTTAACAATCTTGCTGGCTTGAGAGTACTGAGGAAGCGAGTCCGCCCGGCGCTGCGCGAGCGTTGTGCGGGAGGGGGAAGCCGATCGATACCGAGTCGAGCCGTCATGACTCGATGCATGGAAGGGGCCCCATAGAGCAAAATAGTGTTGCCACACGTAAAATCCAAGATGTTATCTCAATAAGTGGGTCAAGCTCCGGCTGGAACCTAAATATACGTTTTTTACCCTTCGGGGGAAAAACGTTGCTATTAATAAACAATGTTCCGTAAGTTGCAAAAGTGTGCAAATTAAATACATGCTAGAAAACCAAAGAAAGATCATAATTCCAAATTTGCAGCGAGTAACTAATTTTTTCACTCGTGTTATTAACCATAATCAGTTTTTTAATAATAAACAATGTTCCGTATGTTGCAAAAGTGTGCAAATTTGATACATGTTAGAAAACGGTAACAAAAACTTAATTCCAAATTTGCACAAAGTAACTAACTTTTTTGGCAATGTTATTGATAAAAAACCCTTTTCACCCCTTTTCAACCCTTTCCGTACACCCTACAAAGGTGCAAACTCACACGGTCACTTATTTTACCCATCTGAACAAATTCACAAAGTTTGGCCGAGTAACTAATATGTTGGGGGTTTTGGGCTTTATTGACTGGACTAATAGGTATGAGAGTGGTTATTAGCCAAGCTGTAACCTGCCATAAAGAACTCCGCCATCACACTATGAATCAATGCCTTGACATACATACATGTCAAAACGTTATAATTTAAAGAAGAATTTGGTAAGTATATAATGTTTAGTAGTTTGTATCCCAGTGTGCGCCTTCCCGAGTGTCAGATCATCCGCTATCTTTAGTAGATATTGTCGTAAAGGCGATCACAGCTGCCAAATGAAACGCAACATGTGATTACAGTTCAGACTGGTGTTGCTGCCATCATTTCTCGACTTTACAACACTTTTTTATCTACAACAATAAAATATAAGCATTCAAAGGCACTTTCATCTCCATTCTAGTTTAGGCATGATCTACCTTATGTCATAGCTAGTTTAAAAAATCTAGCAGACTAGATTAAGTAATTGGAAACAGGAATATGACAGTAATTATATAAAATAAAGATGTATAACTTGGTACTTATGTACAAAGTATTGCTATAATTTTATTAGAGATCCATGGCATGTAAGACAATTCTTATTAATAAAAAACTTTAACTTTAGGTAAATATGTTAGTATCACCACAGAACACATAAAACGAGTATCACAATATGAAAAAATGTTACACATTTATTTTTCCCGTGAAACAAATAAGGTAGGTATCGTTTTTGGCCAAGTAACATCTTACAGAGATACTTATTAAAAGGATTATAATATTTTCTTTACGACATATACAGATAAAGGGGTTCTTCTATGTTGTTTTGCTTTCGTGGTGCAGATGACCATTTTGATAAAAAGAAGAAGAACCTTATGAAGAAGGAGAAGACTTTTTTCTTCTTCTTATCGAATAATGTCTTTCAGTGGCCGACTCTGGTGTAGAGTTTTTATCAAGCCGCCTTAAGGGCCTCTGACATGGCTTCATGACTGCCTTACTATGACAAACCCCGGCTGTTTGTCATAGTATATATATTATCTACAGTTAAACGTGTCATACAATATGGGATGCCAATTTTTGGTCACCCAGCCAAGGTCCGACTCCACAATTGCTTAACATTGGGAACCGAATGCGAGTACCGCTGCTAGCTGAGCTACGGTCGCTTCGCTATCGCTAGATGGATTCGAGCAGCACTGCAGTTCAATATGTTAATTTTTTTTTGGTTCCTGTAATTACAACGATTACAAAAGAATCATTGTGATTAATGAATACACATTTTATAATTTATTTTATTAAGTTTCTGTAAATTTGCGACTTATTAAGATTATTATTTCCAACGATAAGTAAGAGTAAATAAGCAGTCATTTTCCGCAGCAGAAACGAGCATTTCACATAAAAGGGAGAGAAAACTCACGCAAATGAGTATTCTTTCCCATCGCTAACAATGGCGAGGTCAGTCGACATTCATTGAACCGACACTCTACGGCAGGCTACGCAGCCGAGCTCATTGATTGATTTATCACTAATTAATCGCTAATTCACTTTCATTGTCTTGTAAATAAGCCAAGATTTTATGTTAAATCTCCTCCAATTCTTCTATGCTCTATTCACTTTCACTGCGTTCACTTATCGTTATACGTAGATGTTTACTTATTTTCTGATCAACATAATAAATCATTACATTTTGGGAGCTTCCGTGGGTCCCGGCTATTAGTGCGGCGTCGTTAAGTGATGTCAGATGCCTTTACGACGGTTTGGAAACTCTGACACTAGAGTTGACCAATCTCATAAAAATTTACTGAATTTATCTATTTGCCCTGAGTGTATGTTAGATTTGGGTGACATTTGAGTACGATGATCTGATACTATCTATGATGCTCCGGCCGGTTGCTTGATGTCAACTTAAGAAATGTGTGTTTGAGTTTAGAACAGTGTAAGTTTCATGAAGTATTTTCGTATTTGTCTATTCGGCCAAGTAGCGCCGCAGGGCATTACTAGTATCACATACATAGATAATTAGATACAATGCAGTGATAGCTAACTCGCTTTATAATATTTGAATGCATTTTCAAGACGTGCGGAAAGATTTGTTCCACTCTCGCCAAGAGTGACGTTATCGAATGAGCAAGCGCAGTAAAATAAAAGGAATTTGCGCACAGCAGCGAGAGTAAACATGTTCGTACAATATGTACATACTAGTGTATATGTACTAAACTAGCGAACACCCGGGGCTTCATCCGCCTCGTTATGGGATTAAAAGTAACCCATTTCATTAAAAGATAGAAGGAAACATAGCATTTACGGCGACAAATAAATAGAACATAACAAAAACAACAAGATATACTGATGGGACTTATCCTACTCGTATGTACCACCACATCAAGAACTACGATGATTCTTGGCTCCAATGCGGTAGGAACAAACAGACAGACAAACAAAGCGACAATCTCACTTTCGCTGTTATATAATGAGTGTGTATGATAATCTAATATAATGATATAAATACATGATTGATTCATCAAACTACAATGTCACGACTATGCTCTGTAATAGGTTCGATGTATACCATAATATCCAATTATGCGCGAAGGATAAGAAAAGAGAATATACCACTTTATTGGTCCTTTAAAGTTAAAACACAGAAGTAAAATTCTACAAATAAATTACTCGGATGTTCAATGTTCAATGTTCAATGTTCATTTATTCGTAAAGATTATTTACACGTCAAATTCCATACATTCATATAAATTACAATATTAATAAATTGGATAATTATAAATGTCAATTTGTATACAATTAATATAATATAAATATATAGTACAATGTACTTTGATTTATTCATCTACTTTGTAGAACTCTTCAAATTTATAAAAAGCCTGTTCTATGAGCCAGTCTTTTAATTTGTGTTTGAAGACATGTACACTAGTGGCTGCTGTGACTTTGTCCGGTAGATTGTTGTATACGGTCGGAGCCATGACATGAGTTAACTTAGTCGACTTCACGAGAGTTCTTTTTACAGTTTTAAACTTGCTTCCGTTTCGCGTAGGGTACCGGTGACATGAGCCACGTGTGGTGTATTCGTCTAGGTTCGCTCTGGCATAAACTGCTACCTGAAAAATCAGTAAAGCAGGCAACGTTAGGATCCCCAGATCTCTGAAATAAGGGCGAGTGTGGGTGTCCGGGGGGACGCGCGCCAAGCAGCGCACCGCGCGCTTCTGCATGCGGAACACGCGCTCCCAGTCCGCAGCTCTAGCCCATATTTCAGCACCATATTGTAGCTGTGAGTGTACCGTGGCAAAGTAGCACGTTCGCGCTACGTCTCCAGGCACTACTCTGGCCACTCTCTCCAGCGCGAAACAGGCGCTCCCTAGCTTACCACAAACATTTTCAATGTGGGCTTCCCACGTCAGACCGCGGTCGATCTCAAACCCTAGGAACATTGTAGACTGCTGTTCTTCTATTCTCTCTCCATCCACCAGGACTGTCATGGGTCTCAGTGGCCGACCTGACAAGCTGAACTGGATGAAGTGAGTCTTCCCCAGGTTGAGAGCGAGCCCGTTCATTTTGAACCATGCTGACAATTCAGAAGCCGCACAGTTGAGCTTCCTTTCCAGTTCTTCAGCTGATCTTCCTACCAGAACTGCTCCAACATCATCGGCATACATGAGAACTTCAGCACTGGGAACAGCTCCAGGAAGGTCATTCATGAGAAGAGAGAACAGGATATTGGAAACAGATGAACCCTGGGCGACTCCCATATCCGACGACATGGGATCCGATCTGTGCTCTCCCCCTCCACCAACTACTACCTGCGATCTCTCCTGCATGAGGCTGGTCATCAAGGAGTGTGCTACCCCTCGTATGCCATAGTGGTACAACTTTTCTGCCAGCACCAAGTGGTCCGCCACATCGTATGCCTTAGAAAGGTCGCAGCAAAGAAGAGCAACATTCTGCTTCGTTCTGCTATCCCTGGCGGCAACAATGCGGCGGACCACCTCGCGTGCCACCATCGTAGTAGAGCGCCCCCGCCGGTAAGCGTACTGTCGATCTGACATAGCATTTGTTTCCGTTAAAAACTTAACTAGTCTAGAACTGAGGCCATTCTCCAAAATTTTTGCGAGAGCAGGAATTATGGAAACTGGCCTGTAATTATCCACGCTATCTCGTTTGCCCTTCCCTTTATAGAGCGGTGTCACTTTGCTAGTTTTAAGCACGCAAGGAACGACGCCCTCTCTTAAGCACGAGTTGAATAAGTCCGCTAGTATTGGGGCGAGGGACATTATCGCTTCGCGTACAAGTTTCATTGACAAGTCATAGATGTCCTTCGATGCCTTCGGAGGAATGCGAGTCATTACAATACTATATACTTCGTCGGCAGTGAAGCGCAGTAATCTAAGCGAGCGGTCTGCTGGCGCACCTGCGCTGGCAAGCGTATTCTGAACGCCTGTGACGTCAGCGTGTGGCGCGCCGCACGCAGCCGCCGCTCTTACGAATCTAGTATTAATAGCATCCACTGCCGATTTCGCACAATCGTACCGTGATCCATCAGGCGACCTCAGCATTTCTGTGAAGTCGACATGCACCGAATTGTGCTTACCTCGCTCAGTGTTAACTATTTTCCACATCATCTTGGACGCATTATTCCCCGAACCAACTATTTTTTTATAGTGGTTGGATTTGTCATATCTGATATGATTTCAAATTTAAGTATAGAATGTTGAAATTATAAACGAACATATAAGTATAGGTATAGACTTTCTTGAATTTTTTTTAGTGTTTTTGAGTGGTTATAGTATAGTAGTAAGTTAGTTTTCTCTTTCATATTCGTGACAGTATTTTTTTATGCACGCCAAAATGACAATAATGTAGCACTCTAAATGAAGTCGCATAAAACCGGTCAGTACGTCTGTTTTATATTTGTGTAAGATCTCGGATCTCATTGAGTGGCGACGATGGCACGGTGTGAGATGGTGACGCACGCGGGTTCTATTCCCAGCCGGTGCAGGGGTGCTCTGCGTCTGCGTGCGACTTAGTTATATTTTAATTTAATTGCATATTTCATATAGTTACATATGTATGTCTAACCGTATCTACTACATAGTACGTATATGTGAAAGAGAGTGTGTTTGTTTGTTAGTAGCTGTTTGTTCCTACTGCATAAGATACTACGATATTTATTACGATGAGTTTTGGTGCAGAGGTATCGAGTCTCGAAAGTGATATTTGCACTATTTGTCCCGACCAAAGGTTCCCAGGGACGGGAGAAAGTACGAGAGTGGATGCGGCAGTCTCATGCAATGAGTCCCGAGTACGATTATAACCTATGACTTGGGGTATTAACATCGGACGCACATAAATGATGACTTATGTCTTATTTTGTCCCTTACTCATGCCTTATTCAATTATTTACGAGATACATTTGACACATATCTTACTAATCCCAGTTGATATAATGGGTTTTGTTTCTCTTTCACGATTATAAAATGGGATTAGAAATTGAGTTATGAATATAAGGTAAAAACATTATATCATTACAAAAACACATCTTAATATAAGAAGATACAGCGTGTTGGGCACCCAGGTCATATAAAGTACAAGTCGGGGTTATTCTTAAGTAACGTAAGTATATGTAGGTAAATACTAATACTAATTCTTAGTGATACCATGGCAAACAGCTGATTTAATTACCAAGGAAGTGATCAGATGGATCATTAATGTAGCATCCGTGCAATGGCGGCGACAATCGTTGCTTAGCTTTGCTATTCGCAACATACATCGTTCTCCTTGAGTTGTATTCCTGAGGGTTGTACTATCTTGCAGAATGAATCCAATGAGGCAGTATTGATATTGAACCGGGTTACATTAGATTGTAAGGCGGACGCTTCCGCACCGAGCCACACTAGCTTTATAATTACTTAGGTAATACATAGAAACAGTTTAGAAGCGTTTAGCAACGACCCGCGTGACCTAGGCCGTCTAAATCGATACATGAAATAATAAAAATAGTGATTCTGTGAACATCTGTTTGTTATTGAAGCGCGGAAAGGATACATTCCAACCGTTTGGCTGTTTGACAGAGTTTTGTATAAGTAGGTATTTATAATATTGCCGTGTTTACTGAGCGAGGCGAAACGTTCTGAAAACGTGTTTACTAGCTGTTTTCCGCGGAGATGTCTTTGAGTTGTATTCCTTATTACTGAGGGTTATAATATCCCCTCAGAATTTATTAATTAAGGGAGCTCTCTTGGGGATATATGACGACCAGATTACACAAGTCCAGATATTATGGTCTCCTAACATGTCGGTTTGTTCACGATGTTGTCATTCACCGCTGTGAGAGCAAACCCACCTCTACGAGTACTTACGAGCTTGCCGAAACATATTTTTTAACTATATTGCCACCTGCCGCCTTTATTTAATTTGTTAAAGTGTATCCTGTTTGTGTGGCAGATACACTTTACGAGTATGAAGGTGGCTACCAGGCCGCTAGGCAACCAACACACACTTTACAATGTAGATATTTTTATAGCTATTTTAAGTTCTTCTAAAGAAAGTTCCAAATGTTTAGTAGGTACCTATTTTCCTCTTATTTAATCCATAAAGACACTCTCTTCAAATAGTCAATGTTGTAACATATCAATTTAGATTATTTTTGCGCTTCCATTTTGAAATAATAACTCTTCGCCAGAAAAGTGGATATGGAAACATAATGATATTACCGATGCATGACGTAAGATAGACCTCTTTATCAATATTTTTGACAGTTTTTTGTAACTGAAAGTATGTGACATCTCAAGAAGCATGCAATTCGAGTGGATTGGAAGGCGGCGTGTTTTCAAATCGCACTCTTACCCGGGGTCAACGACACCACGACACTTTTCTTATATACATACTACAAGTGCTCGTGCCACAGCAGACTGTGTACTCATTCACGATTGCCACAGTTCAGCAACTGTTGTCGCGGTTTTTCCTCTAGATTATAGATCGCCCGCCGATGGAATGGAGAGGGTTACGCTACTGCATACGATATATGTACATATTGTACATACATACGTACATATATGTATCTACAAAGGTAACTGGGTCCGAAGGAGTTATTCCGGTGTAATATCGAAAGTATTATCCCACCAAAAACATTCTGTAAAAAACTAGCCAAGTCTCGATGGAGCTGCTTGTTTATCTCTAAAAAATAATTAAATCTAGACAAGGTCGTGCCAAGTCTAAGGTTCTTTACTGCGATTTCTTTATTATTATAGTTAATGTTATATGACTGACCGTTGAACATTTTTTATACGTTAGATAGATTTTGACTTGAACTATATTTGCATGTTATTAATATTTGTGATCCATGATGGAGCGTGCTATATACGTCACTATGTTCTAAGTATATATTATACCCTGGTATTTTATCAGCTTGTCGACGACCTTGTAGTGAAAGTGGCCCAAGTCAGTAGCGTGGCGTGTTGTACTGTACACGATAGAGAAGGGCCCGTGAGGAGGACGCGGAGTGTTCCGCTCGTTGGGTGTCAAGATGAGCGGGTTGTAAATGCAATAAGTGTAAGTGATGGCGCGGAAGCAGCGAGCCATGCGAAACCCGCGGGGGAGAGAGAGCGGGGCGCGGGGCGGCGCCGCCGGGGAGGGGGGTGCGCGTGCGCTCGAAATAGCCCGCGTATTTCGGTCGGGCCGCGCAGCGCGCGCGTCCGCACTATCCGCTGACTATTCGCAATCGACCGACGTCTTGGTTGTTGGACTTGGGTTATAATGACTTGACTTCTGCTAAATGAACCCGTGCACTAGTATAAGTTTTCCGCAGTGGCGTATTTATTTATTAATCGAGCGAGCGAGCGTGCCGGCGCGGGCACGACACGAGTACGGACAGTAGCGGCGAGTGACAGTTACAGTGGTAGTGCAGCATGGAGCAGCAGTCGCGCTGGGGCGAGCAGCGCTCCGAGCAGCGCTCCGAGCAGCGATCCGAGCAGCGCTCCGAGAGGCAGGAGCGCGTGCAGCGCACCGAGCACCACTACTCGCGCCAGATGTTCTCGCAGCAGCAGCTGGGTGAGTCTCTATCCGTGTGCCTCAGTACCATGTCCCATGCTTGCCCTGCGCTGCGCTGCCCCTGCGAACGTCCCGGCGCCGGCGGCCGGTGGGCGGCGGCGGGCGCCCGCCCACGCGCGCCTAGAATAGCCGCGCTGTCCCGCGCCGGGAAAGCGCTATGCACAAATAAAGCTACGCACCGGGAAGAAATTCTATCCAGTCGCGCACCGCCCGCCGCGCCGCGTGCACCCCTCACCCCGCACCCTCCACCCCCCGTATTAAGGCTGTGCGGCGAACGTACTCACGACTTGTTTACATATAAGGCATGCTCATAACCCTTATAAGGAACCTGAACAAATATGTTACCATTCAAGGATTAATTCAACCTAACTTAAACCGCTTATGAGAAGCAAAAGTGGGACAGATGGTAATGAAGGCGAGGTCGGTGCCGCTGTGGCTCGCGCCTGACCACTCGCTCCCGCGAGTACGCCGCCGCTGAGGAGCCTCGAGGAATGCTCGCGCTCCATCTACTATCTAAATTAGATCTAAATTGGATCTTGCTTGTCAAATAATGACGCGTGAGTTATGATGGAAGGGGCTACCGCGGGCGCTCTTCCATCCTGCTTCTAATATTACTAAACAGAGATGGCATAATATATACTATAGATGCAGCAGCACGGTACCCGCCGGCGCTGCACGCGACCGCAACAAGATCTCAACTACACAATCAAAATAAACAATATTTACCAATTAAGGAATAACTTCGTACAACTATGAGAATCACACAACAATATATGAATCGAAAAAAAATATAGAATTTTACGACATTCGTAGTTTTTTTAGGAATTGGTAATTAGATACTTGAATTAAATTCACGGCACACCTTAAATACATTTTTGTCAAACGCTTTTAAGCCTGAAATGTGAAAATTGCGTAAATGTAATATTATTCAATTACAATTAATTATCTTTTTCCATCACGGAATATAATGATTGCTTCCATCACGCAAATTTTGGTAAATTACAAACAAGAACTTTAAAATTGGGTCAAAAATATTTTTGGCCATTACGTAAAGTCAGAATACATTTATTTAAGAACTCTTTATAAACCATAAATTTGCATACAATGTAAATGGTATTTAATTCCTGAAGCATGTGGTTAAAGTTCACAATGTTTGTCTGAAGTTAAATCGTATAAAATAATGATAATCTTGTAAGTGTTGTTTACAAGCGCGCCATATGGTCCCCGCGTCGTTGTCCATACTGAGAGAGTCCATACCAAGTTAGAAGTAGGCATCACAAGTATATGTATATACCTACATGCATCACATTATATACTTACTATCTACTAGCATAGTACCAGCAGCCCTTGACATGCATAACAAGTACTTTTTATATGTCGGTAAGAATTTTAACTTTTGATACATTTTAGACATAATCTTAATACACAACATACACAAAACAGTTTTAGTACCTAAATCAAAATTACAAACGTCGAAGCTTAAATCAAATTTTATTCATTTGGGATTTAATTTGGGTTTTTTTCTTATCGAATGAGAGTGTTGTCGAGAGTTTATCAATGGTTTGATAAACTCTCGACACCCCTGAGGCCAATTATTAGTTACTTAGAAAATAAATAAATATAAATAAATAAGTTTCAAAGATATTTTAGCGAAATACATGTTCACACTTGAATACAGCCTCCCTACCTATCTGTAATCAAGCTGATACCTACATATATCTATATGATTTTGAATCTACAGTTGGAATTTGCATTCATAGATAAATAGAAGCTTAGAAACTCTGCTATTGATAACGTATATTATTTTGTTCGTCCAGAACTGCGTTAAATAAACTTTTTATTCCTAAGACAATATTATTTCTAAATCGGAGACATCCAGATTCTAGATCATAGTTTGAAGTAATACATATACACTTCATTTACAATAATAAAATATAAAAACAAGGGAAGAAAAACTAAACATACTACTTCTATATTTTATAATATTAGTTTGATTTAAAATTGAACGTTCTTAGGCTTGGCTTTTTTTTCTTGAGACTTAGTAATATTTGTAAGTAAACCAATAAGTAACAAGTACCAGATATAGTTTTGATTAGAATGTAAAGCAGCTCAGGAGTACAAGGAGGCGCCGCTTTGACCGCAGTTGTTCAAACTCGAGCATTGCGTGCCTACAGCTGGTATTATATTACATATTACACGACCGCCATGAATATTCCACGCAACTCGCTTTTTACCGACATTATCTACTGTAAATGCGCGCACGCATCTAGTTGTACTCTATATGGCTAATATAGTCATTGACTGTTTTCTTTTCAACAACTTTTATAGCTGGCTCTGCGAACAGTATACACGTACATTTTTAAGGAGAAACATTTTTCTACATTTATTAGCTGTAAATGGAAGCTTTATCAACTTCATATTTCAGTCACCGATTGACTTATTTGTA
Organism: Macaria liturata; assembly: GCA_964023185.1. Lineage (NCBI taxonomy): Eukaryota > Metazoa > Arthropoda > Insecta > Lepidoptera > Geometridae > Macaria > Macaria liturata. The sequence continues at coordinate 640,437 of OZ026808.1, forward strand.
TATGTACTCGTAGTTTATATTCAAACTATCTCTTGAATAATATTTCTATGATCCTTCAAAGCGATGTATAAAAAAAATAACAACTCGAGAGAGGCGTACCGATACAAATACTAAGACGATGTTAGCCAGGTTGTTGAGAGCCGCTGCGCTCGCTCGGTCAGTGGGCGAGTACTTGCAGGCGATGTATTTCACAGATAAATCACACAACAGTTAGCGGGTACTTAGTTGAACAGTTAGCTTTCTTTGCCAATCGTAACATAAACCTATTTGTGGCAAGCAGTAACGTAGAGGAAAAAATCTGACGTCCTTCGATTTAACTATACTAGGGATATAAAGATCCCAGTTAATTAAAGAAGCGGTCGAAACCATTCCATTTTTTGGCACAAACCAAGGAACTGTATTGGTATGAATGATTTTGGCTGCTACTTAAAGAACATCTGTAATGAACCGGGTAAACTATAGCAGCTTATATATTTCTAAACAGGTGGTAAGGACCACCTGTTTAAGAAAATTAGATGACTATAGCCATACAAGGTAAATAACATGGCTTTATAATTTGAGCCATGCACATCGACTATAAATGTTAAGTTTGTCATTGCAAGAGACTAAACTTACGAGACAATCAAACCGATAGCAATGCCAATGTAGTTTTACACTCATCAATAATTATCGGCTTTCTATCTACTGGGAACCAGATATAATGGCACTCGGCGAAATCAAACCATCGCGCTTAGCACATTCGATGTATACAATAATTCTGGTTGTTGCCCAGAGAGGTTCTACCAGAGTTGTAACACGAGCGGCCCAGTAACTGATACTAACTAATACTACACAGTAAGCCCTGATGATCTGTATATCGTCATATTTTTGTTTAAACTTGAAAGGCTCACGTTTGACTACAACTTGTCTGATGTTAAGCAACGTTGCAACGATGTTGTGACATTGTAACCATAAAACTATATTAGAGTGTTCTGAGAACTACGAGTACATTCAAGCTGGTGAACAGCAATGTAATTTTAAATAGCAGCTAGGCCATGATGAAGTGGTCTACAATTTAGCGCATTTACCTAAACGAACCGATTTACTCCCAATATGAATCAGAATGAGTATTGGTAGCGTGTCTGTGACGAGCGCGCAGTTTTCACTCTCAGTATAGAAACTATACGTCACCATTGCAGTGGTTCTGTTTTTGTGGTCGATTTATTGAAGTCTGAATGGATGCCGAGAACATGGCACTCGGCAAAACTTTATCAAAACAAATATCTGACACAAAAACTGAACTTCATCTGTTCTCAAACGGCGGGCTGGAAAAACCGCTAACTGAAAAATTAATCACAATAGTTCGACTAGCTAAGTAAGTAGTAGGTACTGTGTCGTCGCAAATGTAAGGTATATTCAAATTGTAATCCAGGGTTCTTCAAGGCTAGAGTAATTGGTATCTTTTAGGTAGGCGTGTTACGTCCTAACCTTCAGCAATGCTTTACATCAGGTGGACTGCAGTCAATCGCAAACCTACTTATGTACTTGACAAAAAAATAAACCTATGAAGTGCAGATTCACAAAAACAGCATTAAAAATATTATAACGGTTTATTAAAACCCCAAATCATTCGGAAGTGTTTTTTAAAAGCTAACGCGAAAATAGTAAAAATAGTCGCGCTTACATTTGTACATTTAAAACTTCACACTTTCTGCTCTCTGGTTTGTTTTAGAAAATAACTACACGTCGGTAAATTACTCGTATCATAAAGAATGCGAGCCTCCTCACTCGAGTGCAATATTAATACTGCTTTCATAAACTTACGAGTACATGTTTGGAGCTTGTATACTACACTCTTGAGTTTAATTTGTCTCTGCTACACTACTACTTCTTTTGTGATCTTTGTAAAATTCTAATACGAATAATAATTGAAATTATATTCTAATACGAATAATAATTGAAATTATATTTTTGTTAAAACATTTATAATATGGAGTATGTTTCTATGACGCCGTAAAACACTGTGTTATTAATTAGTAATTAAAATCATTACGGCATGATCTCAACTAAATTAGAAAAATAAATCATAAATCAGATTTTACTATTTAATAACCGTTTATTTGTTAATTTCGTGGACATAATGCTAAGAAATGAATAGAAGATTGAATAATTAGTAGGTAATCTAAGGTCAGTGTAATATGTAAGTACATATAATATACGTGCACTGATTACTTCACACGTCGCGTGTTGCGGAACCCCGTTCAAGTCTTTCGAACCGCAAAGGCCGCGTTTGGAGCGAAGACATCAACGCGGTACTGCACTCAAATCATGTAACTAATTTGTGATTGTCTCGGATCATACCATCGACAGTAGTTCTGCAATTACCACTTGCGCTTTCAACAGCTATTTGTAAACATGTAGGTATGTATGTATATTCATACATAATGGCGAATAGATTACCGATATCTCTGAGTGCAATACAGAGGTAACATAGATACTTATACTTATATGTGCAGACGCATATAGCGCACTATCGATCGGAATCCGCAATACACTCTCGTAAAATGTTGAACGCAATTTTAATTAAAAAATTATTTCTGCGCAAGCCTGTACCTACATATGTAGGTGTAGTTATGTGTACAGCACACGACAGCGATATTATATGATCCTCGTTAGATATGGAGTTATTTCAATAAAATAATTATTATTATATTTTATAGAGCCATTTTCCACATTCGATACATAATTTGGATATTAAAAATTTACTCTTACCTCTTGTAGTATGATAATGATAAATAGATGCACGTAATTTTATAACCTTTGTATATAATTTTGCTAGAAATTATAGATTTAGATTAGTTACGTATAAAGGTTTCACAAAAAAAAAACAAATATTCACAGTATCAGTATCAAATTCTACATTTACTGGAATTGGGCTTGTCACAACATTTGGCAGAGTAGGTACCTACATACAATTTAGGTTAGGTTGATGGAACTATACTTGTAACTAATATTTGTAACTTTGATGTAGTTATGTAGATTGTATTTAAGGGGGCCCTTCTTTATTTCTTAGTTTAATTAGCCGGTGTAGTGGCTCGGTGTGTGGAGATGCAGAGATTACGCGGCTAGTTGTAGACAGGGCTGGGCAAAATACATGCTTTGCTTTAATTGAAATACTAATTACAAAATACTGTATCACAGGTAATTAAAATATAAAATACAAAATACTTTTCAGCCCGTGCTGGTCTAGATAGTAATCTAGCTCGGGGTGATAAGTAGAGGAATACTAGATTAATTCATCAGTAAAACCAGAGTTTCCTTTCATTAACACGAGACTTTTAAATGTGCTGTCAGACAAACAGCCTCTTGTTGGAGAGTGAATAAAACCTGCTAAAGAAAACAATATTTCTACAGGTCCTGATGAGCACAAACTTGTGTTAAATTGTATGAACACATTTTTTATATTTGTAATGTTAAAATGTATTTTGAAGCCGCAGGTATTTGAAATACGAATTACAAATGACATTGTAAGGAAGTAATTGAAATACAAATACTAAATACGTATTTGTATTTCAATTACTTATTTTAATCACAAGTAATTCAAATACAGCCCAACCCTGGTTGTAGAGCAGGCGCGCTGCGACCGCGACGGGGTACAGTTAGCGTCACGATGCGTGCCCGCCGCCCGCGCCTGCGCCGCCCGTGCCCGCGCCGCACACACACCACAGGAAGGCTGGCCTTGACAAAATAATCATAGTGTGGGATTTTTAAAATCTCTACTTCATATAATACACAATCGCATCTGCGGTTAAGGATTATGTATTATGTGGTTAAGGTTTTAAAATCCTCCATTTGTCCGTTCATACTTGGTTAGAGGACAGCCGAACACCTCGTGCTGGACAGTCTGCTCGGGAGCTCTACCCTTCCGGCCTCTGCGTACGAGAATATCATCTCTCTCTTGGCACCTACTAGTCATACCTTTGTACATATGCTCAACAATGTTTATTGTGATTTAATTATTTGTAATTATCTCTAAATCTAAGGGAGAGCCTAACCTCCGCAACAACAGGTACATTACATCCTAGTGTGGAGTGCAGCACACAGAATTGTTAATAAGAATTTAAGATTTGCAATTAAAGTTATCTTTATCCTCTCCAACTATCGGCTATCAGAAGGTGACGCATATTTTTTTATTAAGTGTTATAGGTTTGCGTTTGACTACAGCTTGCCTGGTGTTAAGCGTTGCTGCTACCTAGGGTGTAATAGTGTCTATTTTATCCAGATTATTTGAAAATGATCCACGCGCTGCGCCCTGTGTCACACCTGTGTGCGTAAAATAAAAAAAAATAGATAAGGACAGTCCATAAGCGTCCTATGTCAATGCTCCTCGCATCCACCTAATATGTATAGTGTAATCTAGCATGGAATACATTTTGTATATCCAGTCCATCTGTAATCTGTATGTTAAATTGATTAATAGATTAGTATAAGTTAGGTTATTTGAGTGGCGAACTCAGGAGTAGAATATACAAGGATAGCATATCCTAAGAACACGTAAAATGATTTGTTTGAGTTTACATAAGACATTTTACCAACATACGAGTACCTATGTACTTCCAACAAGGAGTGTTTGTGATTTAATTTTCATATTTTAATTATAAACCTTAGAACATGTAAAGTTTGGCTATGAGGAAGACATGGAATATAAGAAGTTCGCACTATTCAAAGCAACGTAAACATCAGCATAAAAAACTGGCCAAGTGCGAGTCGGACTCGCGCACGAAGGGTTCCGTACTATCATGTATTTTATGTATTACTTTAGGTATTTATTTTTATAGTTAAATATTTACTTACAAATATTCAAGTTTCTACCTGTTTATTAAGATCGAGTAAAAAATACGTATGTTTTATGAGAGCCCGCCCCCCTTTAACATTTGCTTTATTGTTATTTAATTATTTATTTTAAAAGTTATATACAAGTAAATACTCTGTGAAAATTTGAAGCGTCTACCTGTTACCGTTTTTAATATTGAGCAAAAAAATACGAAAAAAAACACGTTTATTGTATGGAGACCCCCTTAATATTTTATATTTTTTGTATTTGTTGTTATAGCGGCAACGGAAATACATCATAAATATTTCAGCTTTCTAGCTATCACGGTTAATGAGATACAGCCTGGAGACAGACAGACAGACAGCGGAGGCTTAGTAATAGGGTCCCGTTTTACCGTTTGGGTACGGAACCCTAAAAAGTAATAAATACAGGACAAAACTATACATACAAGCACAGTCCAAATTTCGCGCAATTTACCTACGTAACTTGCAATGAGTTTGCGACATTGAACATTTTTAGTACAATTATCTGGTATTGTAAGCTTAATCTACCCGCCACCGGTTCTTACGAGATGGGTACTTGAAGCAAGTATTTACTTTCGCCGTGACAAGAAGGCATAAAAAACTATATTAAAACATTGTGTCTGTCAGTTTGTCTGTAAAAAACAAACAAGTATACAAAAGTACATTGGGGAATAGAGTTATAAGACATAAAGAATCTAATTGATTAATGCGAGTAGTTTATTGGTCGGGCCAATATAATTAGGACATTCCAGACCAGAGTATACCAGAATCAAACCAATTACCTATTTTATTGTGGCACCTGGCACCTGGCCCCGCAGTTAGCTGAGTACTCACCGTGTAACATGACAAGCTCGAGACCAGCTCGGAGGTTACATTTGATGATGATGCCATGAAATTGATTGCAGAAGATTAGTGGAACATAAATACTGCTCCGTTACCTGCGCCGATGATGCGATATAACTGCTGACTAGTAGCTTCAAGTTTTAGTACTGTGTCTCGAACTAAACTTTCAAGACAGATTCCAATAATATGTGTTGTTAACTGCAATTTCATGACAGTTGAATATAGACTATACCAATTAATAATATCTGCACTACTGGTTTATGAAGTCTCTAAAGCGTCCCTAACTACCTAACCTAACACTATCATATATCTTAATGCAACCATCCAAACACATAATAATACCCTAATATTATTAATCCATTTAATAATACCTTCTATAATTTCTACTATTGAAAATAGCGTAACACTGATGTAACTAAAGGCACACAAAAACCTTAGGTCACATATTTGTAGCACTCTGGACACAGAAATAAGTTAACAAAACCCAAAAATGAACTATTGTTACATGTTTCTCTAATGAATAAATGCGGACGTTACAGATTTAGGTACGCATCTTGTATAAGTATGAGTAGTGACGCTAAGGCCTACCGTAGATGTCTCGCTCGTGACACCGGGCTAGCGATAGATCATACTAACTACGACCTAGTCTGTGGTCTATCACTGACTCGTGTGCTATACAATGTACCGTTTCAGTAAAAGTTTGGCGCCTTACGAACTTTTCCAACTCTTCAAAATATGTATACTCTGGAGCTTGCCTCTCGGAATGTACTTTATTATTATGGAATTATTATATTACAAAAAACTTAATTTTGCTTAAATCTAAATGGAATAAACCAGGATTGGATAAGTAATTGCTACTTAGGCTATGTCAGGCATAAACTAGTGAAATCTGTTTATTAGGATAGGCCTGGTACGTACCTAATCGTAAAACTTATGCTAAGATTAGATGCTAACTTTTTTGCGAATTCAATTTGAACGAGTTTACTATCCAAAGGCACCTTCTTTTTTTACGTGAGATAGGCTCACGCTTGACTACAACTTGCCTGATGTCAAGCAACGTTATAATCTACGATTTAGCGCGCTTGCCTAGAAGAAACCAGTTTACTCTCGACTTGAAGACCGACAAATTATAGTTCAAGGGGAATAGAGATTGGTGCGAGTCACCTTTATACAATAATAATCAAAGGCATCTTTAATAAATATAAATAAATAAAATAAAAATAGCCTTTATTTCCCTTTGAAGTTATACATGCATGTTGCATGTCAAAATGTTTGCATTATTATTTCTGCGCGTCTTCAGGGATCGTCCAGTGTTGGACGAAGGCCTCCTCCAACTGTCCAAAGGCATCTTCACAATATCTATAATAGTCGTTCCGACAATCATTTGACCCAGCCAGCAGTGATGTTGATCATACCTTTATGTTAAAGCAAGTGTTATTTGTTACATACGCTGCAACAGATTTTTTTGATGTGGTGTGGTGGTATTAAAAGGTAAATATAATTGGTTAATACCAATAACTGATATACCTAGACAAAAGGTAATTACTTAGCATTATCATTAAATATATTTGTACTTGAAAATTTTCACGAAATAGGTAGTTTCGTAATCATTCTCATCTTAGTTTATTCACGTTAGTCTATGGTGCAAGATTTCAATGCGGTAATGCTTTCATAAACCCACCTCATTGTTCACGGGGACACTGCTATTAGAGAATATCTTCCCTGAGATCGCTTGGAGGTAAGGAACGTGGAACAACTAATTATATAAACTAGTAAATCTAATAAAAAACGATTTTGGAATAAAAATAACGCTTCTATGTCAATCATCATCATCCACAGTCTTTTCTATCCCACTACTGGGCATTGACCTCTATTTGCATGTCTCTTTATATGTAACTGCAGTAGCAAAATCACAGTACATATGTATATTATACAGAAGTACAGCCTTAAAGTTAAAGGGAACAAACCTTAAATAAACTATCACCATTAAATGAATCCGTTAGGGGAGTTCTCTTGGACAGTTAGGTACATCGTGGTGGCCCCAGGTCCTTCACAAAGAAGGTTAGTTTTATTTTTTGTGAAACAAGCTTGAGTGTAAATAAACGCAAGCAAGTTTCCTTTATGGAAGCCGCCGGAGTCCTAGACCTACATTATATTCTAGCCAATATCATCTAGAATCTAGATTGTAATTCACAGAAATCAATGAGATACAACCAACAATTTTACAAACCCAGTAAATATTTATCAAAACTTTATCTCCTTACTTTTGAAAAAAAAAATTCAATAAAACTAATTTTTAATTTTTAAATAAAAAGCCCATTGAAAACACGACTGTATTATACGAACAAGCAACAAGTTTGTAATATTCCAATTAATTTATCCACCATACTAAGTGTTTCTATTCGGTCAATTTATAATAGTCTCAAATAAATTGTCTGTAAAGGTCACATCATCCAAGAATCGATTCTAGCTATATTTTTATTATCATCATCAATATCAGCCTATGTCTGCCACTGCTGAGTATAGGCCTTCTCTCCAGCGCCGTAATGTTTCTACGTCAGTTATTGCCGCTGTGTGACGACATCATCCGAACACGGCTGGCGGTCTGCCTCTGGTTGATCACATTTTTGTAAATCTATCTCTATACTAATATTATAAAGCTTAAGAGGTTGTTTGCAAAAAATAAATATGATTCTCAAAATAACTATTCCACGCGGACGAAGTCGCGAGCATAGCTAGTAATTAATATAATGATAATAATACAATCTCAGCCCAACAAATTCAAATACAATTCATTGTTCAACCAAATATCGTAGGAAGAACACAATATTATTTTTATTTCATTTGCATAGAGATAGTAACGTAAAGGTAAAAATGTTCGCGTCAGCTTCTCGTAGAAAGTGAAATGAAATGCAACAAGTCTTTAGACTCTACACTTGATACTCGAACGAAAGAAAGATAGCATTACATTTGCTTGTGTTAAAACTTGTACAAATCGGCAATGATCCAGTCTAGATAACTGGCGCCCGCTCGCGCTGGTTGTCTGCAAAGAGCGGTTGTATTTTGTAAATAAAACAGGTAATACCTGCAGTAGGAAGCAAATGATTCACTCAGTTATTGAATCATTATTGTATGCTCGCAGAGAGTAAACTGTTGATACAAGCGTTGTTATTTTGTCATATGTTACACAGTTTTTAACAATAAACAATCTGAATCTGTTGAAATAATTCAAGAACCGTACGAAACGTTTGTATATGTGTACGAGTAGGCATGACTGTATTTAGACATCGCCGACAGTTAATTATTGCTTATACTTACAAAGATTGTTTCATTTGTAAACGGATTTACTTCGCTTGATACGCGATCTTGTCATAGCGGTTCATGTCGACCACATTTACGACATTTACTCGTATAACAAAATCATAAACACCAAACAGTCTGCATAATGAAGTTGCTTTTAAGCTACCTCTATAAAAGTGATTTTTCATTACTCATACTCTGAAAGTAGGTCTGAAGTAGCCTGAGGAGCGGGTTGAAAGTCATACTTTTCATTCCTAGGGAGAATCGCTTTCAACTGACAGCTGTCAAATTAACATGTAAAAACTCTGCGCGTGACTGGCGGCAGCACTTATGCCAAAAATTGGCCTCTGATGCAAATTGCAATCAGAACATTTTAGTTCCAATTTGATCCGCGCGCAGAGTTATCTTGAACTCTACTAACTTCTTTACAAAAACAAATAGTTCCTATACCTATATTCAACAAAAGAGTTCTTATACCTACATTTAACCAAATAGTTCTTACACCTACATTCAAAGAAGTGCTCCGTCACAATACGTATAGCAGAGATTTTGTACCTATAAAATGAGTTCATCTGATTTTAATATAAATTTAACGCCTGATTTTATAAAAGAAGAGGCTAAAGCGGTAGTGGAAAATCATCATACGATTTGAGGTATCTTTGTTTTGATTTGGGTGGTAAAACAAAATTTACTCATATTTTCTTTAGCTAATTCATGTTTTTATTTTTACTTTCCTCGTATTTGTAATGAAAAGCACAGTGTTTACCTCGGGTTAAAGACTTATTTAAACCCCGTCTCGGGTCTGAATAAGTTACTTTCACCCCTAGGGTAACAATGTACTATTATACAGACAACCACTGCAACTGGGTGGAAAAAGAGTTATAACAGAAGTATTTTTAAGTTTCATATTATTGAAATACTAGAAAAAAACTATGTTATAATGACGCTCCCACAAGGCAGTGCGTGAGGCCGGCGACCATATGGCACACGATTTTTAACTGACAATCCAATATAACCCTTATTGCCTTATAATAGAGCTCACTTAGTCAAAAGAAAGTAGTCCCGTAGATCTACCGGACCATTAATATTTGTACCAATCAGTTTTTATATATATTTTTTTGTCTTCAAATGTCCTTTTTATAATTTAATTGAAATATTTTTATTTAAAATATTCACAATTTACCTGTAAGTATACAAAATTAAACATAATCCACTGGCGGCAAATCTGTTAGCGCGGAGCTGAACATGTCTCATCAGATTTATTCCGTGCAGGAATGTGATATTGTAAGCCTAGCCTTCAATTTCCTACATCATTCTAGAGTTTAAGTGAAATTGGCTCTACATAAAATTTGCTAGCTATTGCCAACTGACTGCCAAGCATTTTATATATAAATTTTTTTGTCAATAAAAAAATATTTCAAGAGATAATATCACAATATAAGATAAGATCTGTATACATTGCTATATTAAAATGGTGATCAAATGAAGGAGAAAGCAGATGTCATGTATAAATATGGAGGTCAAGGATTTGACTGAAAGACTCACAATTAAATAGCCCGCCTCTTAAATTCAGATTGTGATAGATATTTTGCATATTTTTTTATAAAATAAGTGAGGGAAAAAATATAGTTAAGCTAAGTTATGGATTAGCAGTCACCGTTACGAACGCCTGAGCAGATTATTTAAATGGATTACATGTTTCAGAATATTTTAGTTTTTTTCTCTGTTTATCTATCTGGTTTCTGTGTATTTTGGTTGCGCATCACACAAAATCGGCCGATTGGATCTTCATGATTTTGGTATGTACCTAGATGGTGTGAGATCCTGAGATAGGATACTTTTTATTCCGAAATAATGCTAGTGAATCTCCGGGGGACTAGACGGGAAGGTGTCTCTGAGTTGGACATTTATTTATCCCGAACAGTTGAGCGTGAACCCCGTGCCTGTCCAGGGCCGCTGGCTCTGCGTTGCACAACTGTGTCCCGACGGAATGCCGTTTCATAATGCATGAGAACCTGGCCACTCGCCAAACATACTGCTACACCTTTCTACATCTATTTACAGAGCTACTGCATGCATATGCACAGTCAATGTTTTTTTTTCGTGGAGGAAATACATTTTCGCATCTCCGCACTCTCCCCGGGGGGGACGCAGCGGGGTATGTCGGGCTCGCAGCTAATGAGACTCCACTACCGACTAAACCTACCTATCCCTTCACCTCGGCTCGGCAAGGACGGGTTTCGCGGGCAAGCGAGCAATACTCCTCCGCTATTCCTGTCCCAACAGGCAGAGCTAACCTAAATTGTATCACATTAACCTGTTTACAAATAAATAAATTTTATCTTTATCTCATCTTTAGTACCATATAGCGGGCAAAATTTAAAAAAAAAGTTTTTTGAATTAATATGAAATTTAAAAAAGATTTGAAAGTACCAAGAACTTCGACAGTCTTGGTAAACAATTAAAGCTGAATCTAATTATGTAGTAGGTATTAAAATGTTAATTGAGTACGTTTTAGATATACTCGTACCTAGTCGATTCTAAATGTTATCCTAACTAGCCCTGTATAGATTGACTTTTCTATTATTGCGCGTGTGGTTCGTACCAGAGAAAATAACTGCTAAAATCAAATTGAACTACTCTACTTTCAATACGTAGACGGATTTTATTATACTCATGCACTTCGTAAATACTTATTAGAGGAGAAACTTAAAAACTGCATTAATATGTTGAGCATGAGCCTCGATAATTTGATCATTTTCAGTACTGTAAACACTCGAACATTTTTTTTTGTTAATTACTCTAAAAATATTTAAAATTACTGCGGTACGCTGATTTCTGATCCGACATTATGACTACAAAGGTATATCTACTTACCTAAATTGCAAAAGCGAATGTATTTGTTTAAACTTGTTTTGCGAATTATTTTAAAATCACTCATATAAACATTTTTTTAGTTCAATCATTTGTTAATATTTATTGTACTTATGATAGTGTTTTGGAAATAAAGAAAATTTTACGAGATATTATATAAGATTAAAACTATATTTTGCGATAAAAAAGACATAATAACGAATGTTAACCATATAATTAGATGCATTCATCAATTAAGGTACTTAGGACAAATATATCCAGAAAAAAACACGTAAATAATGCAATATTGCGATGAGAATAACTCTTCCAACCCTGACCTTAGTCAATGACCTTGACCTACAAACCGAGGGACCTTGGAACCTTCCAAATAGAACATTTATTTTATAGATAATAAACTTAATGATTGTTTATTTTGTAAACAATCTTGTATTTTACTTCTGTTCATGAAGGAGATAGCTTCCTTTAAATAAAAACCTTTTAGAAAAAAGATTTTGTGAATTAATTTTGTTAAAAGTTTACTTTCTTACCCAATTACCAAATTTTAAATAAGTACACGTATAAAAGGTTCTACAACACGAGGTATCGAATGAATGTATGCAGGTGTCAGTGTATTACTATAATATCTGCGAGGAAGTAGGTCGGGCGTCGCTCGCTCGGAACCGGTCTGCAGGCTTGCCTCCAGCCTCTTCATACATAATATGTATCTATCTACCTATATGTATGTGTACACTGACATGTACTTGTATAAGTTACGCCACTAAACTATAGATACCACACAACTTTGACGTGAACGGTACGTTTAGTTTAGTAATCGTCCAGGGATACAATACGCTATAAATGTTTGTCTAGTTAAGCAACATATTATATACTGTAACACCTTAGCAACTAGTTTCAAAGACCAATAAAGCATTCATTCATTCATTCATTCATATTCGATCATTCATTCATTCATTCATTCAGGGTGCTCCGTCCCGGCTTATCTATTGTTTTTTTTTACTGTATGAAACAGCAGCGACCTGCATTCTGATCCACAGAAACGCCCTTTAATTGTCCCCCTGAATTGTCACTATTTCATTTCGTGTTGAATAAACACCCAAAAAGGGACTACAAACTTTGGTAATCACGAATGAACCGCTATCGTCGAGCGATGAGTTCCTGGAGCCGGCAGTATCGAGTGCCTAGTGTAGTGTAGAGAAGCAGAGTGCAGCGCCCGCGCCCGCGGTGTGAGGCGAGTAACAAGATCCGCGAAGCGCCCGCCCGCGCCGCCGCCTGAAATAGCGGCTGGAGCCGTGACTCAGTCGCGCTCCTTCCACGAATCTCTTATTTATTACACAACTATTTCGGGCGCTACATTATTTGTGCGCCGGCCAATTAGATCGCGACGTATCCTGCGCGCCGCCAATAGCTTACACTCCGCATAAACATGTTGACCTGACACGCATTCCGCCGAATCGTGCCCGCCATTATTCAAACCGAACCCGACGTGGCTGCTAATGATAACGGTACCAATCACAACCAATCCTACGGGCACGGACGGTTCGAACGGACTTTTGTTAATTTATTTTTATCACTTATTTGTCTTGTTTGCTTGTGCGATGATTATCTTAAGCTAGTGTACATATAAACTGCAAGTTTGTCTACTAATTGCCTCTGCGAAGATCACTTAATAAATGACATGTAATCACATCGTTTACGTTTTAAGAAGAAAGTGCGTCTGCGATTGTTACTATTAAATGTGTATCTTTAAGTGCTTGCAATACTCATGTCATCATCATTTTCTCATGCTGTAAGTAGGTGAGTGGTTCGCAATAAGTGACCGTGTCGTTTGTCGGTTGTTGCAGTTGAGAGCTCAGGCGGCGCGGTGACGGCGGGCAGCACGGCGGTGTCGGGCGGCACGATATCTGCGGGCAGCATGGCGCTGACGGCCGGCCGGCCCGGCGAGCCCTCACCTCCCATCTTCGAGCAGATCTTCAAGAACGCGCGGTTCGCGCAGGGTGGTAACGCCAAGTTCGAGGGCAAGCTGCGCGGCAATCCCACGCCCGCTGTCTCCTGGACGCGCAAGAAGGCGCCGCTAGTAGAGTGCAACAAGTATAGCATGAGCTACAACGAGCAGACGGGCGATGTGGCGCTGCTCATCAAGCAGATCGGACCTGGCGACGAAGGCGAGTACACCTGCACGGCACGCAACCAGTACGGGGAGGCAATCTGCTCCGTATATATCCAGCCAGAGGGCGCGCCTACACCCGCCCCACAACACGCGGCGCACCAGACCTACCGCCACTCCAGCGAGACCGTGGAACACAAGTCCTACGGCTCACAGGGCTTCTCAAGCGAACGCCAGCATAAGGTAGCCTACACCAACGGCACCAGCGATCACTCCGCCATCGAAGACTTCAAGGTAGATACCTTCGAGTACCGGCTGCTGCGTGAGGTGTCGTTCCGCGAGACCGTGACCAAGCGGTTTGTGGGCGAGAGCGATGTGGTGTTGAGCACCGAGCTAGAGCAGGCGCTTGGTCCACCAGCGCCACCCAAGGTGGCGCAGAAGCCGCGCAACTCCAAGCTTCAAGAGGGCGCCGACGCCCAGTTCGCCGTACAGCTCTCGGGCAACCCGCGGCCGCGCGTCTCCTGGTTCAAGAATGGCCAGAGGATCGTGAACTCCAGCAAGCACGAGATCGTGACCAGTCACAACCGCACCTCGCTGCGCGTCCGCAGTACTCAGCGCTCGGACGCTGGCCACTACACGCTGCTAGCAGAGAATCCCAACGGCTGCATCGTCACGTCAGCGTATCTCGCCGTTGAATCGCCACAAGAGGCATACGCTCAGGACCAAAAATCACAGTATATCACAGATACTCAACAAATAGAGACTGAAGCAAGATTAGAAGTAAGTGAAAAAGCGCTCGCTCCGCAATTCGTGAAGGTCTGCCAAGACAGAGACGTCACAGAAGGGAAGATGACGCGATTCGATTGCCGCGTTACCGGCAGACCTTACCCAGAAGTCACGTGGTTCATTAACGACAGACAGATACGGGACGATTATAATCATAAGATATTAGTAAACGAGTCGGGTAATCACGCGCTTATGATTACAAACGTGTCCGTCGGGGACGGCGGCGTGGTGTCGTGCGTCGCCCGCAACAAGTCGGGCGAGAGCGCGTTCCAGTGCCGACTCAACGTGATTGAGAAGGAGCAGGTGGTCGCGCCCAAGTTCGTGGAGCGCTTCACCACGCTGAGCGTTCGCGAGGGCGAGCCCGTGGCGCTGCATGCGCGCGCCGTGGGCACGCCTACGCCACGCATCTCCTGGCAGAAGGACGGCGTCCCAGTCATACCCAACCCACAACTACGAATCATTACCGACGGTGGAGCCTCGACGCTGGACGTCCCGCTAGCCAAGGCGTCGGATGCGGCGTGGTACCAGTGCACCGCCCAGAACGTCGCGGGCTCCACGGCCACTCGGGCCCGGCTCTACGTCGAAGTACCCAAGGAGCCGCCGCCCGAGCAGAAACGCCTGCACTTGCCTAGGCCTACGAAAATAATCGAGCCAGAGTAAGTATTCTCCTACTTTCTTTTGGTACTATCCTGTAAGTTAGTAGTATTGTATGTGTTTTGTATGAACATACCAAATTTTTATGTTAATCGACATCTTTAGAAAAAGGAGTTGAATTTCATCTGTAGGTATCTAGGTATGCATATGATACGAATATTGACATTAAGAGGCATTAGTAGGTATGATGATCAAATTCGGTTTCTAACAGGAGATGAATTACTTATAAGTAGGTATATTGAGTATGGTAATGTAAGGCTGTATTTCTACTGATTTCTGGAAAAGTATGCGCCAATATTTTTCTTTTAGTATCAGATTAAGTACGTTTCAGAACTCAATTGAGAGTAAAGAGTTTAATTACGTTATTGTGCATTACAGGCCAGCCCCTGGTCCGGAAATCATTTACCTAAGGCACGTGGAGAGGGCACGACCCTACATTCCTCCGGGCGAAGAAGACCGAGTCTATCCTCCCCCGCAGTTTATCGTGCCACTGAAGAGCGTCTCCGCGATGGAAGGTGGCAAGATACACTTCGAAACTAGGATAGAGCCGGTCGGCGACCCAACCATGAAAATAGAGTGGCTGAAGAACGGACAAAGTATCGAAGCAAGTGAGTAAACCTCTCCAATTACCGGTTGTTTCTTAAAAATAGTTTGGTTAAAGTTGTATTCCTTTTTTAACTAAAATTATTATTTTCGATTGCAGGTTCCAGGTTTACCTCAATATTCCGCTTCGGCTACATCTCACTCGACATGCTCAGTCTGAACTTTCAAGACAGTGGCGAGTACACTTGTCGGGCGGTGAGCGCCACGGGCGTGGCAGAAACGAAAGCCATGCTCCAGGTCACCCCCAGAGCTACCATCGAGAGGACCAGCCAGCATCCCGAGAGCCTCCAGTACATCCAACAGCTGGAAGACTATTCGAGATACCAACGCCAAGAATCTATCGAGGAACAGATCTCTCAGCGGCCTCAGTTCATCCGGCCGCTGCAGGACCTTGGGGAGCTGCAGGAAGGCCGCAACGCACACTTTGAGGCGCAATTGACGCCGGTCAGCGACCCCACCATGCGGGTGGAGTGGTACAAAGACGGCCGGCCCATCACAGCCAGCTCGCGAATCACGTCAATCTTCAATCTCGGCTACGTCTCCCTTAACATCATGCACCTACGGGCTGAAGATGCAGGTTCGTATACAGTAAGGGCTGTGAACAAGCTGGGCGAGGCCGTGAGCACCGCCTCCATCCGCGTGGCTGCGCGTAGCACGGTCACAGGAGATCTGGGTATCCCGGAACAACGACGATACATCGAAAAGACTGAGCAGTTAGAAGCATATCAGCAACAACAGCACCAAAAATACTACCAGGAGGTTCCTGAGAGCACTCAGAGGCCAGAGTTCAAAACACCGATTAAGGATCAAATCAACATCAAAGAAGGAGGATTCGCCCACTTCGAGGCTCGTCTAGAGCCTGTGGGTGACTCTACGCTAAGAGTGGAGTGGTTGAAGGACGGTCGCCCCGTCGAGGCGAGCTCCAGGATCACCACGTTCTTTAACTTCGGCTACGTGGCGCTAACCATCAAGTCGGTAACAGTGCACGACGCCGGCCACTACACATGCCGCGCGTACAATGCGCTCGGACAGGCCACCACCGACGCCAACCTCTCCATTGTCACCAAAAAGGACATCATCGCCGAGTCGCAGCACCCCGGCGGCCTCGAGAAGATCCAGCACCTGGAAGACTCCAGCAAATACAACCGCCGCATGGAGGAAGAAACCAGAGTCACTCAAAAGCCTAGGTTCCTGGGACCGCTGAAGGGAACCAATAAGATCGTGGAAGGCCAGAGTGCGCACTTCGAGGCTAGAGTGGAGCCGCAGAGCGACTTGACAATGACCATCGAGTGGTACTTTAACGGCAAGCAGATTACGAGCGCCAACCGAATTGCCACATATCACGACTTTGGCTACGTGGCGCTGGACATCGGCAGTGTGCGCGCGGAGGACTCCGGCGTGTACACCGTGGTGGCGCGCAATGCACTCGGTGAGGCACAGCTCAGCGCCTCAATGGCTGTGCAAGGTAACTACTCCCATTCATGTACCAACTTGTATAAACAACCATTTCGCTCGCTTGCATTTTTAGTAAATTTTTTGAAAATATCGTTTCAAAATGATTTTTTTATAAAACGTATAAAATTTAATTTGTAATAAATAATTCTTATTGTTATTGTATGTACGTAATTTCAGTCTAATTTTATGTTTATTTTTCCAGCTCGATCCAGCATTGACACATCGAGCATTCATCGCGGACTTTACGAAAAGACCCGACAAATGGAGGAATCCAAGTTCGTCGAGCCTATGTATCAGATCGAAGAAATATCAAAATCTAAGCCGGTGTTCGTTCAGCCTTTGTCGGACCCCGCCCCGGTGTCGGAAGGCAAGAACATTCACTTGGAATGCAGACTAGAGCCCATGGGTGACCCCACAATGCGCGTGGAGTGGTTCCACAACGGACGCGCCGTGACGGTCGGCTCCAGGTTCCGTACATACTACGATTTCGGGTTCGTGGCTCTGGACATCATTCACGCCACGTCGCTGGACACGGGCGAGTACACGGCACGCGCCGTCAACCACCTGGGCTCAGCACACACGTCCGCGCTCGTGCGCGTCATCGAGCGCTCTGACGTGCTCACCGATACACAGAACGAGCAGGCTGTCGAACAAATCCAGATGTTGGAGGACGCCGCGCGCCGTTCGCGCCAGACGCACGAGGATATCACCGTCATGCAGGCGCCGCAGTTTTCCAGGGCCTTGCACAACATCGAAACTGTCGAGGGAACAAACGTCCACCTGGAGTGCCGCCTGCAGCCCGTCGGAGACCCCACCATGCGGGTCGACTGGTTCTGCAACGGCAGGCCCATAAAGACAGGGCACAGATTTAGACCGGCGTATGAATTTGACTATGTGGCGCTCGATCTTTTGAGCGTGTACCCGGAAGACTCCGGCGTATACACGTGCCAGGCCACCAACCAGCTCGGCGAGGCTGTCACCTCGTGCGCGCTCAGGGTCATCGCCAAGAAGGACCTTATCTTCGAGTCACAGCATCCTTCTGGACTCGAGAAGATCCAATATTTGGAAGATGCATCGCGTTACAAGAAATCCGATGTAATAGACGAGTCTATCAACATTAAGCCTCGCTTCGTCACTAGACCAAAATCTATCGAAAACGTGAAGGAAGGACAACATGTCCACTTCGAGTGCAAGCTAGAGCCGGTGACCGATTCCAACCTGAAAGTAGAATGGTTCAAGAACGGGCAACCAGTTACTATCGGTCATAGGTTCAGGCCGATCCACGACTTCGGTTACGTGGCTCTCGATATCATCGATTTGATCGCTGAAGACTCCGGCGTGTACACGTGTCGCGCGGTCAACCTCGTCGGCACCGACGAAGTAAGCTGCAGACTGACCTGCCGCAGCACGCAGGATATCATCCGAGCCACCCAGAATGAGGCTGGTCTGGAACAAATCCAGCACCTGGAAGACAGGACCAAGTACCAGAGGAGCGACGTAATTGACGAAGTTACCACGCAGGCGCCGATATTCACCACTTCGCTCAAGAACGTCGAGATCAAAGAGGGACAGAGGGCGCACTTCGAGTGCAGGCTGATCCCCGTATCCGACCCCACCATGAAGGTGGAGTGGTATCACAACAACAAGCCCCTAAAGAGCGGCTCGCGCTTCACAGAGACCAACAACTTCGGATTCGTGGCGCTCGATATTATGTCGTGCCTGCCCGAGGACTCGGGCACGTACACGTGCCGCGCAATCAACGCGCTGGGTGAAGCGGTGACGTCGGGCATCTCTGTGGTGCACTCCAAGAAGTCCATCTACCTGGAGTCGCAGCACGAGGGCGCCCTGCCGCGCCTGCACCAGCTGGAGGACACAGGTCGCTACCAGCGCCACGGTGCGCCTGATGAGAGCGTGACACAGGCGCCTGTGTTCACGATGCCCATGAAGGACCTGCGCGTGGCCGAGAACCAGGCTGCGCACTTCGAGGCGCGCCTCATTCCTGTCGGGGACCCCAAGCTGCGCGTCGAGTGGCTGCGGAATGGCGTGCCTATCGAAGCATGTAAGTATACAAATTCTAATATATAATATCGGTGTGCTGTACATTTAACATTTAGAACATTTATATTGATTGGGTATTTTCACCCAACGATTGACCCTATATGTCACGTTCCAGCGAACCGCCTGACTACGATGCATGACTTCGGCTACGTGGCGCTGAACATGAAGTACGTGAACCCGGAGGACTCCGGCACCTACACGTGCCGCGCCATCAACGAGCTCGGCGAGGCAGTCACTTCCTCCACGCTCTTCGTTCAATGTAAGTTTTACACATTACACTCAGGTATTTGGTAAAAAAACACCTGAAGCAAATGTGTTTCAATAGATGATTAAGCAACTCTATGTACCTATGTATATAACAAGTTTACTGATGGACACCATTTTAATAAATGTCAATATCTACATAATACTAAGACATAATATCTATATTGTTCAAACCAAAGATAAAATGTTTTTCAGTAAGTTTGCAGCCCGATTTAGCGTCATACGTGGTCACACGTAGTAACACTTGTGTTACGTGTCAGCTTGTCACGTAACTTTTAAAACCTATTGTCTGTGACATATGTCACGGTGATCGAAGTTGCTCCAGAAGCGGAACTAACTAAATTACCAGAAAACACACTTTAGCTTTAATTAATATTTAGCCATGTTAAAAGTAGCTCCCAATCCAGCTAAATTATTTTAAATTAGATTGGAATCCGTTGTAATTTGATATTGATGTGTCATGCTTATCTTACAGCCAAGGCGTCACTGCAGCTGGAGTCGCAGCACGAGAGCGCGCTGCAGAAGATCCAGCAGCTGGAAGACTCGTCCCGCTACCAGCGCCGCGACGACGAAGAGGTATCATCTAATTATACGTAATACCCATCTGCCCGGCTGTAGTCAAACGCAAGCCTATTTCAATTTAAAAAAAGTTCGTAGGATCTATCTAATTATTACTCAATCATTGATATTATTTCAAAATCGCATCATTAACATATGTATATTTACTTAAAAAACAAATATTAAAAAAATAATGACATTTATAGGTGTACGTTGAAGTAATAAATGTTCGAATTGAAAAGGGCCAATGGCAAAATCGCTGGCACTTTCTTTACGCGTGAAGAACTATCTTACGCGGGCTCCAGTTATCCAAAACTATAGTGAAAGATATTAAAACAACTTTTTTGAAGTGATAAATAATAATAAAAAAAACAGCTACGGCTCTACTGATGCCTTATAAATACCGGGCGTGAAGGCCGTGATTCTGTAATAATAAATAAAAAAAATAATAATAATAAAGTTAATAGAAATAATAAATTTTGCAAATGAATTAATGTCTAATGGAAGTATACTGAAGAATATGTGGTCACTGTGTCCAGGTGGTGGTGAAGCAGGCGCCGCGGTTCATCACGCAGCTGAACGGGCCGTCTAAGCTGGTGGAGGGGCAGAGCGCCCACTACGAGTGCCGCGTCGAACCCTACCCGGACCCCACGATGCGCGTCGAGTGGTACTTCAACGGAAAGGTACCTAGCTACATACTTTATTATAATTTTCATTTACAATAGTAATACATAAAAACAAGTACGTAAAAACTTGTTTTTATGTATTGAAATGTTTTTATGTATTAGAAGTTAGTGTACAACATAGTAGTATGTATACTACTTCTAACTACAACATAAAAAAGGCCACTTAGAAAATCTTTACAAAAGCCTAAAAATAGTCTAAGTGCTCCAGCCCACTGCCAGAGGGCAGCGTGCCCAGCATACTGGCCGCATTACCACGCTGGTATAAAGTTAACATAAAGTTTTTATTAAGGTATTTTTTAAATTTATTTTCTTGATACTTCATACCGACATAACATCGCCAGCCTGGTCACGCCCTTACCACTACCTCTGCAGAACCGCTGTCTCTTTTTTCATGCATTGGACAAACAAACAGCTGTTTAACAATAGTAACAATGAAAATTGGCTTCTCTAAGCCTTATCTTGTTCAATACTTTCCAATACATACTAGACTAGTGGATGCCCGCAGCGTTGCTAGCTTAACCCTACTTATAGTCTCCCAGTAAAATCAAACTCTACGTTAGTTGCGCCTTGTACAGATAATAACATAAATAGCAATAACTTTTCTTTTTTATTTATGAAGTAATTTAATAAAATTGAAAACACTAAATTTTGAGGGAAGAATACGACTAAACATTAATGAAAACCGCTTCAAAATCCGTGGAGTAGAAGTAACAAACGTGGTTACATATTGGTGCCATGACTACTTTTTATTTGTTTGTAGGTGCTCCAAAGCGGCCACCGCTACCGCACCGCGTACGACTTCGGTTTCGCCGCCCTGGACATACTGACGGTGTACGGAGAGGACTCGGGCGAGTACTCGTGCAAGGTCATCAACAGCCTGGGACAGGCCGTCTCTTCCATCAAGCTTAGCGTGCAGTGTAAGTCACATGTACACATACACTACCTATGATATCGAATCCTATCCGTCGATGGCTATTGGCTTGACCTATGCTCTCCCGTGCAGAGCCAGCCTGACAGATACTTAATCAACTGACGGAGCCGAACTTCGCCATGGAGACGGTCACGCGATGGGATCTATCACTATGTCACTTCAGAGATTGGACGTATCTAACACTAGTTTAGTAAATTCGCGTCTGCTGCTAACCACTCTCAACATAAATTGCATAGAAATGCCTATCAACATTCTTATTCAGGCGGACTTCGTGAAACAGTTGTATCATAGTAGGTACTACAGAAATCAGTAGCAACAGGGTATTCTACGAAAAAAACCTGATAGATACGGTACAATATGTTGAACATGTAGGTACAACAACACACTTTAAACTCGTTAGTCACAACTAGGTAGAAGTGATCTAACAAAAGTGTTACATTTACAGCCAAGGAGTCGATAATCCGCGACACGCAGCACGAAAGCGCCCTGGAGAAGATTCAGTACTTGGAAGACGACAGCAGGAACCGGCGCGTGCAGCACGACGACTCATTTATCGCCGAGAAGCCTCAGTTTGGCAAGCCACTGAAGAACGCCGAGGTGTCGGAGGGCAAGCCAGTCCACCTGGAGGCCACGCTCACGCCGGTCAACGACCCCACCATGCGCGTGGAATGGTACTGCAACGGCCGGCCCGTACCCCAGGGACACCGTTTCAAGACCACATACGACTTCGGCTACGTTGCGCTGGACATTCTGTACGCGTACGCAGAAGACACCGGCACCTACATGTGCAAGGCCACCAACGCCGTCGGAGAGGCCGTCACCACTGGCTCTGTCAAAGTTACCGGTGAGTGCACTAGTGTTGACCACTCTAAACTATCATCATACGCATTCTGTTATACTTCAGGCGGTAGATACACTTGTTCAACCCATTTCATTCCAATTCATGACGAACGACTATAGTCACTTAAACTTTGGAACAAGGCAACGCCTCTCAAACAATAAAATCTATTTATGATATATGTTATGTAATATATAACTATATATGTATATCACTTCGTATTTTATTTTGTTCAAAAATCTATGATTAATTTTATATTATAAAGGTATATTATGATATTGAGAAAATTGTACCGAAATATTTCGTAAGAATGTACCTACATGGCATACATAAAAATTATGACAAGAAATCATATTGTTGCATAATGCATAAAATTATTTATTTATTTGTAAAGTATATGTTTTCTATAAATGTTTCTTACTTTCTTTTATATAAGTACATAAGTCGGTTATAATTTAGTCGAAGAATTAATTTGTTTTCTTTTCCTCTGCAGCCAAATCTGGTTTGTACCTGGACACGCTGGATGAGCAGAGGCTGAAGAAGATCCAAGAGCTGGAGAAGTACGAGAGACCGAAGGCAGCGGAGGTGGAGCAGCCGGGCCAGCGGCCCGTGTTCCTCACCGCGCTCACCAGCCTCGAGCACCTCAAGGTAATGTACACAGACAACTCTTTATTTAGTTTTATTTTGTAAACGGCCAGTGCCAATAGGCCTAATGTTCTTATCACAAATATAAATATTCATTATTCTATGGCATGAAAGGAAAGATACTAATTATCTAGTGTCAAGGTAACAACGCTGGTCGTCGATGATAATGATGAACCTAGGAGCGAACAGTCGAATAAATTTATGATAATTAATATTATTAATTAGTTAATCACCAAATTTTTTTTTTGCTCTTGAAGGAGGGCGATCGCACGCACTTCGAGTGCCGCGTGGAGCCCATCAACGACCCAGACCTGACCATCGAGTGGTTCCTGAACGGGCAGCGCATCCGCACGGGCCACCGTTACCGCACCGTGCACGACTTCGGCTACGTGGCGCTCGACATCCTGTACAGCTACGCAGAGGACTCCGGCACTTACATGTGCAAGGCCACTAACAAACTCGGGGAGGCAGTCAATACCTGCACCTTGAAGGTTGCAGGTTAGTCACAATACCGGCTCATTATCAAAAATTAGTACTTAGTTTTCCGCTGCAATATTATGTACACAGATTTCTTAAACAGATGTGGCCTGCTGCTGGTAACAGTGAGGAGTAGTTTCTATAAGTAATAAATAATTAAAATAATGTGATTACAGGGCATAGAAGCATCATCCTGGACACGCAGCACCCCAATGGTCTAGAGAAGATCAGGCAGCTGGAGGCAGGCGGGCGCCACCCTCGCATGGAGGTGACCGAGCCGGCTGTGAGCGCGCCGCGCTTCGTGAGCGAGCTGCGCGGCACCACGCACGTGTTCGAGGGCCAGACCGCGCACTTCGAGTGCCAGGTGGAGCCCGTGCACGACCCCAACCTGCGCATCGAGTTCTACCACGACGGCAAAGCCCTGCAATCTGCTAGCAGATTCCATATCACTTTTGATTTCGGTTACGTGTCACTCGATATCCAGCACTGCGTGCCGGAAGACGCCGGTGAATATTCCGTGAAGGCTATCAACGCCCTCGGCCAGTGCACATCCGCTATCAACATGACAGTAACCGCAAAAGGCAGCATTATTTCGGAATCTCAGCGTCCCGAGGGACTGGAGAAGATCAAAGAATTGGAGTCAGCCGAGCCCTTCAGGAGGCCGGAGGTCCCTGAGCCGGTGACTCGGCAGCGACCCGTTTTCACACAGCCGCTGCAGAACATAGACAACATCCAAGAGGGACAGACGGCGCACTTTGACTGCAGACTCATCCCCGTCGGAGACCCCACGCTCAAGGTTGAGTGGTTCAGGAACGAGAAGCTCATCGAAGACAGCTCGAGGATCACGAAGACCAACGACTTCGGCTACGTGTCGATGATCATCACGCATGTGCGCGACGAAGACGAAGGCGTGTACATGTGCCGAGCCTCCAACTTGCTCGGCGAGGCGGTTACAACGGCGGCCATGAAGATCAAAAGTGAGTGTTACACTCAATCGATACATCTCAAATCTATATTATATTTTAACAGTAAGTTTAATAATACTTGTTTAATTTTGCAGCCAAAGCAGCAATCCAGATGGATACGCAGCACCCCGAGGGCATGAAGAAGATCCAGCAGCTGGAGCAGCCACTGGCAGCACGGCCCGACGAGCCGGAGCGCGAGTTCGAGAAGCCCATCTTCACGCAGGTGCTGACCGGGCCCTCCGAGCTGTGGGAGGGCCAGCACGCGCACTACGAGGCGCGCGTCGTGCCCGTCGGAGACCCCAGCATGAGGTTCGAGTGGTACATCAACGGAGTCGAACTTAAGATGGGTAAGTCATATTTTTAATTATTGGTAGCATAACACGATAACAAAACAACTGTGCTATTGAAAGATTGAAAATTCAGCAGTAGTTCAAACCAAACTCAAAAAAGTGGCCTACAAACAATATAAATATTTTTTTTATTATTTCATTAGTATGGATACCTAATTATGGGATTTCACATACATTTGACTAATTTATTTATTATTTATTTATTATAAGTCTACAAAACAGGCACTTAACTATAACACATATAATATAATAGAAAATCAAAATAAGTTGCACTAGCTTAGCACTTAAAGCCCTCTTGGAGCAGACCTAACTAACAATTTTAAGATAATTATTTACGGAATACATACACATATGCTACTTTAAACAAAATGATATATGCAGAAAAGAAAAATACATAATATACAGTTAATGGCAAATTATGAGCACACAATACATATTATTGGACCTACAAATTTAAGCTGAGTTATAAAAAAATATATATAACCAAAACAACCAAACTGGACTAAAAACTTTTAAATAAATATAAATCAGTTATTACTCTGTTAGTAAAATTAAATAAAAAACAAAGCAATATGCAAAAAAATCAATGTTTTGTCATTGAAAGCTGATTACCTATGTAAGTACTAAATGATTTTTTTATTGTTTTTAGGATCGAGATTCCGTACGACCCACGACTTTGGATTTGTTACATTGGACATCAACTCCGTCGTTCAATCAGACGAGGGCATCTACATGTGCAAAGCCATCAACAAGGCGGGCAGCACCGTCTCTTCTACGTCTCTCAAAGTAAAGACGAAGTCTACCATTATCGACTCTTCCATGAGGCCGGAAGCGTGGGAACAGATCCAGCTTAAGGAGGCCGCTATGAACAAAGTACCGGAAATGTTCGTGGATACCGGTGTCCAACAGGCACCCATCTTCACCACCCACCTGCAGAGCTACGACAAGCTGGTTGAAGGCCAGCACGTGTACTTGGAGGCACAGGTCGAACCAAGAGCCGACCCTAACCTTAGGATCGAGTGGTTCAAGAACGGAGTCTCGCTAACCACCGGCTCCAGACTTAAGAGTACTTTTGACTTCGGTCTGGTGACACTGTCTGTCAACGGACTTAGGATTGATGATTCTGGCATCTACACTTGCAAAGCCACAAACTTGCTTGGCGAAGCTGTATCCACGGCATCTATCAAGATCGAGGATAGGCACTGGTTACTTGGAGAATCTCTTCACCCAGAATCACTAGACAGAATTGGTGCTCTAGAACAGCCTAAAGCTGGCAAAGCAGATGCACCTGAACCAGTATACGAGACACCAGTATTCATCTCGCACCTGAACAACATCATCTGCAAGGAAGGTGACAACATTCACTTCGAGTGCAACGTGGAGCCCTCACGAGACCCAACCCTCAAGGTCGAGTGGTTCTTCAACAATAAGCCTCTGCCTTCCGGTACCAGGTACAAGAGCACACACGATTTTAGTTACGTCGCCCTTGACATCACACACACATACGAAGAAGATTCCGGTGTGTACACTTGCAAGGCGACCAACGCCAAGGGCTCCGCCACCACCTCTGGCACTCTGAGGTGCACCGGTGATAAGAACATCTACTTCGATACTCAGCATCCACAAGGCAAAGCTGGTCTTGAAGCGGTGGAACAAGCAGAGGAAGCCAGGCTAGCTAAGGGCAGGAAGTCATCTTTGCCCGAAGCGGAATATCCTAAACCAGAATGGGTGGTACCGGTAGCTCCCGAACATCAGCTGATCGAAGGCCAGCCACTACATCTTGAGGGAACAGTTGAGCCCAAGAATGATCCTAACCTAAAGATAGAATGGTATTTCAATGGCAAGGTACTCGAACACGGTTCTAGGTTCAAGTTCACAAGTGACTTCGGTTTCGTGACGCTTGACGTCACTGACGTGTACGAAAGAGACAGCGGCATTTACACGTGCAAGGCTTACAACAAGAGGGGAGAAGCTTTCACTTCCTCCACTATTGTATGTACCAGCAAGGAGAACCTTATTGAAAGAACTCAGCATCCTAAGGGTACTGAGGGATTGGAGAAGATTCAAAACCTCGAAGACGCTTTGCACAAAGAGCCTAGCCAGAGACCAGATGACGACACTGGGAGGGCACCTGAGTTCACTACCGTATTCCAAGATATCGTCGATATTGGCGAAGGCCAGATCGCCCACTACGAGGCTTCGTTGATACCAACTGGAGACCAGAGCATGGTTATCGAATGGTTTTACAACGGTAAGACAATTGAAGCTAGCCACCGCATTCGTACCGTGTATGCATTCGGTATGTGCGTACTAGAGATCCTTGGCACAAAGGAGACCGACTCTGGAGTATACTCCTGCAGAGCCACCAACCGCTGGGGCCAGGCGGAGATCAGCTGCAAACTGCATTGCGTCGACAAGAGCAAGGGCATGAAGCCGAGGTTCACCACTCACATCCAGAACCTCGACGACGTCAAGGACGGAAGGTCAGCGCACTTTGAGTGCACATTCGTGCCCGTCGACGACCCAGATCTGAAGATCGAGTGGTATCACAACGGGCAGCTGATGCGTCATTCCAATAGAATCAAGACCGTATCGGACTTCGGTTTCGTGATGCTGGACATAGCGTACACGCAAAACCACGACAGCGGCAAGTACGTATGCCGCGTGTTCAACAAGTATGGTGAAGACTTCACCGAGGCCACCATCAACGCATACGGCCGTAGCGGAGTGTTCCTGGAGAGCTTGCAGCCTGACTCGCTCGCCAAGCTTCGCGAGCTGGAGAGCATGAAGGGCGCGCAGCAAGCGGCACCAGCCACGCGCTCCGCCGAGCCACCCAAGTTCCTCACGCAGATCGAGGACGTCACCAAGCTGGTGGAAGGCCAAAGTGCCCACTTCGAAGCGCGTCTGGTGCCAGTGGACGACCCCGATCTGAAGGTGGAATGGTTCTACAACGGCAAGAAGCTGCCACACGGACACAGATACAGGACGTTCCACGACTTCGGTATCGTCATCTTGGACATCCTGTACTGCTACGAGGAGAACTCCGGCGTGTACGAATGCGTGGCAACCAACAAACTCGGCACGGACACCACCAAGGCAACGCTCAAATGTACATCAAAGGAAAACCTAATCCTGGACTCGCAACTCCCGCGGGTAAGTTCATTATTTTACTGTCAATGTCTTTATCTCCTAACACATGTGTTGGTTGCTCTATCGTATTCGCAGAATTATTGCATAAATTGAATTTATATTTCGCCATCCACATTTCAATTTTCCACGTCGTATTTTTGTTTGAACAGGGCATGGAAGGAGGGCTAGAGAAGTTGCAGACGCTGGAAGATTCGATGGTTCGCAGGAAGGACACTACGGTGGAAGAAGAGCGCGGTAGAGCGCCAATGTTCACTGTCCCGCTGTCCAACATCGACAACCTCAGAGAGGGTGAGAACGCCCACTTCGAGGCTAGACTCACTCCCACTGACGACCCCAAACTAAAGGTAAGCCTTTTTCCATTCTAATTTGCAATTTGAAAAAATCCTTCAAGGAAAAAAATTAACGATAAGTATATTAATTAAAAATGTAATTCCAATGATGGGTTCTATAAATAATTATCGATAGGTATATTTTACATTATTGTATATGATGGTTTTTTTTCACTTCTTTATTTAATTATATCTTATAATTTGTGCAGGTCGAATGGTACTGGAATGGCAAGTCACTGAAGACTGGTTCAAGGTTCCGCACATTCTGTGACTTTGGATTCGTGATCCTCGAGATCTCTCCGACGTACCCTGAGGACTCTGGCGAGTACTTGTGCAGGGCTTTCAACGACTACGGCGAGGCTGTCACCACCGCCGCAATGAAGGTGGCTGGCAAGCGCAATATCATTCTCGAATCACAGCTGCCCAAGGGCATGGAGGGTACCATCGATAAGATCGCCGCGCTCGAGGGCTACGCCGGCACCGCTGACGCCCTGACGCCTGAAGCCGAGACCGGCAACCCGCCAGAGTTCACCACCACACCCTCGGACCTCATCCTGTCAGAAAACTCGTCAGCGCACTTCGAGTGCCGCCTGATCCCAGTCAACGACTCCAGCATGAGAGTAGAATGGTTCCATAACGGCAAACCTCTCCTGACTGGCTCTAGGGTCAAGACCATCAACGACTTCGGCTTTGTCATCCTGGAGATCGCAGGCGTATATCAGCGTGACGCCGGCCTGTATACGTGTAAGGCTACCAACCGCCACGGCGAGGCCACCGTGTCCTGCAAGCTCCAGGTGAAGGGACGCCAAGGAATCATTCTCGAACCTCAACTGCCATCTCACTTCAAATCTGGCACTGAGAGCATTCAGAAACTGGAAGAGACGCTACACAAGCGCGAGGAGATTACTGAAGAAGACGAAAAACCAAACCCACCGAAATTCGTCGTCGAAATCAAGGACAACTTGGACGTACCAGAGGGTGGTCCGATCCACTTCGACTGCCGCGTGGAGCCTGTTGGAGACCCCACCATGCGGATCGACTGGTTCTACAACGGACGTCCGTTTGCCACCGGATCACGTGTGCACATGCTTAATGACTTTGGTTTTATCGCACTCGACATTGACTACGTGTATGCACGAGACGCGGGCGAGTACGTGTGCCGCGCTTCCAACCGCTGGGGCTCGGCCACCACCGTGGCTAAGATCACGTGCAGCGCCAAGCGCGACATCGTGCTAGACTCGCAGCTTCCGCAAGGCATGAGCGGCGAGAAGATCAAGGAGCTGGAACGCGGCCGCGTGCTCGATGCGCCCAAGGAGGAGCCCGTCGTCAGCTCGCCGCCACGGTTCGTGACGCAGATTCAGTCGCACACCGTGGAAGAGTCGGAGAGTGTGCGCTTCGAGTGCCGCGTGGAGCCCAAAGAGGACCCCAAGCTGCGCATCGAGTGGTACCGCAACGGCAAGTTGCTGCCGTCGGGCCACCGCTACCGCACCGTGTACGACATGGGCTTCGTGTCGCTCGACATCCTCTACGTGTACGCGGAGGACTCGGGCGAGTACGTGTGCCGCGCCGTCAACGACTTCGGAGAGGACTTCACCAAGGCCACCGTCTCCTGCAAACGTAATTATGCTTCTACACACATCTGCCCATTATTAATACTTATTATATTACGAGTAGCTATACCTACATAATATATTTAAATTTCAATTTCTTTATTAGCTTAAATGTTAAATTTACCCTGTTTATAGGGGAATTAGGCCGTATTATATAGTTATTATAATCTTAGCTTACATAAAAAAGAAATATTAATTACTAAGCAACTTGTAAAAAAATAAATTGCTTGATATGTTTCTAGAAAAAGTTATAACTCGCTTACTTAAATTACTCGTACTTAATACATTTGTGCGTCGCAGAGCTGCCGGACATCATCCTGCAGAACCAAGTGCCGCGCGGCATGAAGAAGTCAGAAGCACTGACACAGATGGAAGCCACCATCAAGAAATACACATCCGAGATCTTCCTCACGGAGGAGGACCTGTACGACGCCGACAAGAAGCAGCCGCCGCGCTTCGTCACGCAGATCCAGAGCCAGACGTCGCTGGTGGAGATGAACTCTACCAAGTTCGAGTGCCAGTTGGCGCCCGTTGGAGACCCCAACATGAAGGTGGAGTGGTTCTTCAACGGCAAACCGCTGCTGCACAGTGAGTTACTTACTGTAGTAATCACTTCTTTCAAATTAGTTTACTTAGTTAATAATATAGTAAATTTCGAATCACAAGTTGATTGGTTACATTAGGAATTGTAAATTGGAATTATGTTAATAATATAGTCACATATTGAGATTAATTTAACCTTTCTATTTGCGTCTCGTTACATTCGTGATGAGCAGTGATACTTTCCATATTAAAATGCAAGACTCAGAGTCAATATCGTGATGCTACATAATAAATGACAGTATTTGGTCACGCATGTACTTCAAAGACCATAATGAGACTCAACATACATTTAATAGCTATTACAGCAGTGGTTAACTCAACGACTCTATTGACAGAGAACCGCTTCACGCCCATCTACGACTTCGGCTATGTGGCGATGAACTTCGGCTGGGTGTACCCCGAAGACAGCGGCGAGTACCTCTGCCGCGCCACCAACTTGTACGGCATGGACGAGACCAAGGCAATCATCAAGACCGCCGGCAAGCCCGGCATAGTGTACGACTCGCAGCTGCCTAAGCACATGAAGAGTATCGAGAAGATCCGCGAGATGGAAGCCTCCTGGCAGATGTAAGTACACACCAAAACAGTAGAAGTATCAGTGACTAGCTGTGCCAGCGACTTCGTCCGCATGGAATAGTTATTACCATAAAAACGGTTCTAGTGAGTTAACTTTAAAAGATAGACATATGCTGTTGCAGATATTTTGTTAGATCATTTCAAGAGAAATAATTATTTCTTACATATTTTTTTGATATCTTGAACCGTTTTTGCAGCACACGCAACGGAATCTCTCAAAGATGAATATTTTTCCCCGTTTTTTTTTACATTTTCCATTGTGTCTTCGCTCATGTTAGTTGCAGCGTGATGTTATATAGCCTAAAGCCTTCCTCGATAAATGGTCTATCCAACACAAAAATATTTTTTCAATTCCCACCAGTAGTTCCTGAGATTAGCGCGTTCAAACAAACAAACAAACAAACTCTTCAGCTTTATAATATTAGTATAGATTGTTATTGTAAGTAGGTTTGACTTTGAGGAGTAAATAAAAATACATTTTAATTTCAAGTAACCGATGAGAGAGATTGGTAAAACGTTAGAGGTGGTTTTTACGATCTAGACGTAAAAATTAGGTTCGGTAATTTAACATTTTCTAAACCATCGAAGGTTTCGCCAGCCTGGTTTTGCTGGTAGGAGTCGTATTGTATTTGTTTTTAGTGACAGGGTTGTTAAACTTAGCAGTAGCTTGATGTTAACTATTGTCTTATGTTGCAGGGTCCCGGAGGCGGCGGTGGAGGAGGCCAAGGCGCGCTCGCCGCCAGTGTTCGTGAGCCGGCCCGAGCCAGCCACCGTGGAGGAGGGCGAGTGGGCGCGCTTCTGCTGCCGCGTCACCGGACACCCCAAGCCGCGCGTCATGTGGGTCCTCAACGGAAACACCATTGTCAACGTAAGTATATAATGTCTACTGCTTAAAACAACTGTAGGTTTAGGTCTCCTTTCTAGCACTCTGCACGGTGCGCAGCCAATCTTAATTGCTAGTTTACATTATTTAATATATATACATTATATACATTTGACGTTTCAGGGATCGAGATATAAGCTAACATACGATGGAATGTACCACTTCGACATTCCAAAGACGAGACAATACGACACGGGAAAAATCGAAGTGATCGCACGCAGCTCGGCGGGTGAGGCACTCGCCTCCACTGAGCTGAAGGTGATCCCGAGACACGACGACTACCGCGGAGTGCTCAAGAACGCACCACGACGTGAGTACCGCTGTGGGACACCCAACGCGCCCAACGCGGCCCGTCCGCAGCCCCCGCGGCCGCGGGCGGGCGCGCGCTTCGCTGCACTAACACACCCACACCAAGCACACCTCCACACACCGCTTCTGCACAAAACTCCCTGCTGCCCCTCTTTCCCCCTATCTCCTCCCAAAAGATGAAATGCTACGTCACCTGCTTCTACCGGCTTTGCCATCGGATGCTGAGAGAGGTATGTCTCGAATGCGGATACTCACACTGTATACACCTGCTTTAATTGTTTTATTGATGTTGCAGCTTGGTATGATGAAACCACGCAATACCAACGTGGTGACACCGAATTAGAAAAGACCTTTGAGGAAAGGCAGACTCTGCAGCGTCAAGGAGTGATAGATCACAGGCCCGAGCTGAAGCCGAAGGTTATCAAGGAGCCTGAAACGGAGTGGCAGCACGCGGTCAAGAAGAAGAAGAGAGAAGAATATTACAACAAGCTCCAGGAGCTAGAGAATGAACAGGTTGTCAAGGAGAGCAAGATCCGCGAGTCCACGCACCAGTTTGCCATCCCCGGGGAGAAGATAACGAAAACATCAATCGCCAAGGGAATGGCGCAACGATACGAAGATAGCCTGTGAGTATTTTAGCAAACATTAACATCAGAACCGTAGTTCATAGTTGCATTGTCAAAAGTATGTTCAGCTATGTAGGAAGCTACGACAATCAATGTAGGTAGGCATTATCTCAGCATCAAAGCTCAGTTTTTGACTGCCTTGTTAGCTTAGTTGGTAGTGGCTCTGCCTTCTAATCTAGGGATGCGGGTTGGATTCCCACATGACACAAGTCAAATTTATTTGCTTGTGTTGAGTCTGGTCGTTTCTATGTATATTAAGTACTAGTACTAGCCCGCGGCTTCGCTCGCATTATTTTGAGATAAAAAGTTTTAAAATGAATATAACTTTTTTTATTTACGAACCGATTGAAATGAAATAAACACTAAATGTTAAGTTAAGAACGCACCTACATGTTAGTGAAAACCGTAGACAAATCGGTTCAGCCGTTTTTGAGTCTATAACATACCGACAGACAAACAGACAAACATATTTTTTTTTGTAACATGATTTTTGTGTTTTATTGCATTAATAAAGACCCCTCAACTATTTTTTTTCCATTATCTTCAATGTAATTGTGTGTCTGTGTTGGAGTTAGATGGCGCTGTGAAATTTATATGTATGTCCTGAAATAAATATTTATTTAGGTACTTTTCTTGAAATAAATATGTGATGTATGTTTGACGACATACTGTTTGTGCATTTCAGGGAAACGGAAGAAGTTACCGATGAACAGCAGGTGCAGAAGAAGGTGGTGAGGAAGCCAAGGATCCCAGACCCTATGGAGTCCACAGTGCACGGCAAGGAGGTGCACGTTGCCAAACAGAAACAAACGCAAAAGGAAGTTGTGGGCGACAAGGAAATCACGCGCAAGATCACTTCCACTGAGACCACAGAAATGGAACACAAAGCGCAGACGCAAGAGCGTGTGGTGGAGGGGCCCGTAAAGCCCAGCAAGCCACCAGTATTCACCAAAAAGATGCAGCCTTGCCGTGCCTTCGAGCACGAGCAGGCCCGCTTCGAAGTGGAGTTCGACGGTGACCCGCTGCCGCAGATCAAATGGTACCGCGAGAACTTCCCCATCAAGAACTCGCCTGACTTCCAAATCCACACTTTCAGCACCAAGTCCATTCTCATCATCCGGCAAGTGTTCGTAGAGGACTCGGCAGTGTTCGCGGCCGTCGCCGAGAACCGCGGTGGTACTGCCAAGTGCAGTGCTAACCTTGTGGTAGAAGAGAAGCGGCGCCAAGGCCGTGGCGGAGTGACGCCGCCTAGTTTCACGCTCACCACACAGAACGTTAATGTGGCCGCAGGCCAGTTGGTGCGCTTCGACGCTAAGGTGACCGGCACCAAGCCGCTTGACGTGTACTGGCTCAAGAACAGCAAGAAGGTGCAGCCTGACATTCGCAACAAGATCCTCGAGGAGGACGGCACCTACACGCTGCTCATTCTGGAGGCGTTCCCGCAGGACTCAGGCAAATACGAGTGCGTTGCGCTCAACAACGCGGGCGAAGCACGCTGCGACGCCGAGTGCGCAGTCAACGCGCCCGCCGCTAAAGACAAACCCAAGACGGCCAGCAAGTCGGCCAACGCCCCACCTGAGATCGTGGAGCCACTCTC
>OZ026808.1:675546-834536 GCA_964023185.1 Macaria liturata
CGATATTCCCGCTGGGTACGCTAGAGCAGTATGTGACCTGGTACGCTTGTTGCAGATGATCCACGAGGGCAGCAATGCCGTGCTGCTGATCGGCAGCACGTTCGAGGAGGACACGGGTGTGTTCACGTGCCGCGCCACCACGGCCCGCCGGACAGGCCGAGGTCTCCGCCAAACTAGTCGTCAAAAGTAAGACATAGACACAGGCAGGCGCGCACTTAATCTATTAATGTAGTGTTTCTGTTTCACTTCTACCTATATCTACCAGAGATCGGGTGAAAACTACTGTTAAAGATAGTTGACAAGCGAATCGATACACCACATACGGCTATTCGAATGACAATCGTAGCGGTCCCCGCAATAACGTGTTCCACCCGCTTCCTTCCCCCTGGCACGGCCCCGAGCGGCTAGCGCCCAGCCACCGGCTCCCGGCGGTCGACCGCCGGCCGCCGGCCGCCCCCCCGCGCCACGCGCGCACGCAACCGCGACGCGCACTAACATACACTTCGACCAAATTATACATATGCATACCGATATTTGGGCGAATTAACAACGCTGTACATACAAGCTTTTTGTGTATATATGTACCTAGAGGAGCTGGAGCGGCGGCGAGCGGTGACCTGGACCCGGACGCACACCAGACATGTGATTAACACGAACACGAGACATACTGCGACTGTTTTGTTTTGCTTTTACCGCTACGATGTTTACTAAATTATGTATCTATAGTTATAGATCATACTGTAAATTAGAACGACTTCTGCGTTTAGATCGATGCGGCGCCGTCACCTGACACGCGCACACAATATGTATTTTTCACCCAATACTCTCATGGAAATAATTTTTAAGCCTGTGCTTAGATTTATTTTGGCATATTAACATGAAATAATAATGTAAAGTGTTCCGCTTTTTGTGTTGAGATGTGTCCTCTGCGAGAGAGGAGGAGTGGTGTCCGTAGCTGCGTGCTAACCCCGCATGCTAGTGGCTACCCGCGCCGTCCGGGGCTACCCGCCGCTCCGGCCGGTTGCCCGCGCGCGCGAGATCGCTGTCAACTGTCCGAACACGCGTAGTGAGCGCCCCAGCGCGCAGCGCCCCACTTGCCTTGCCAGTTTCTATGTTCTGCCCGAGTCACGAGTAGTTCTCTGCCAGTACAAATATCCGATTGAATGACGTTTCATAGTGTAACGTTCAAGTGATCTTAACTTAGTTTGAATTTAAGTGCACGATATTGTTAAAAATGAATTGTGTTTGTATGTTTTCCTAATTATAATAAGTTATTAGACGTGGCACTTTATGACTAAAATATATTAGACTAGATATTAATATTTACCTATTTATGAAAAAAATCTATTTGTATGTTACCTTTATGTGAACGATTTTGAAATAAACGAAATCTTATTAATATTTTGGCATTATTGACTACACTACACGCAGACGAGAAGTATACGTACAGAGTTAGTCGTAGGGAGTAGGGCAGGCGCCACGGCGCGCCACGCAGCACCATGCCGCGCCACGCAGCGCCACACAGCGCCACGCCGCGCCATTATGGCTCGGCTCGGCCCCGGTTGCCCTCACTAACTTGCTTTCTCATCATACGGCACTTCTTTCTAAACTCTTACCTCTTCTTTCATCCATTGAATGGCAGTTGTGATTTAATTTTTATTTGATCACATGTTCTGACTGTCGTAACTAAACACTTGATTAACGCTAATTCAGTTTTGTTCTTGGCAATAATCTCTATTTAATGTGTTTGAGATATTTGGCTCCATTGTTGAGCGATGAGTGCCTTATCTGAATGGTGTCTATTTTTAACAAAGCACCAGTACATTATTGCAACAAGTTCATACATTAGACTCGACATAAGTATACGATGTTATAGGTCTCAACAGAATACAGAGCACAAATGAAATGAGAACCAATAGATCTTAATTCTAAGCAAAGTATTCCCACTCAGGTTCGAGCGATGTGTCGGTTCCTTTACTTGAAGGGTTGCGTACCAACACGAACATGTTATAGTGCCGAGAGGTCAATTATGAAATCTCTACAGATATATCTTTAGAACACAGATATATTAAGTATATTTTCTGCCCGTTGACAACACTGTCTTATATATTTTATCGCAAAAATTTCAATGTTGACTTCGTATTAAAAGTTCGTCATGGTACATTAACCACTTTGTTGTTGCATAAGTACAATCTCAATATTCACATAACTATCAAGTCCTATTTTAAGAGCTACTTTTGAGTTGAGTTTTCTAATAAATGAGGAACCGATGCATTGCGGACAGGATATATTGTGTGAGAGAACACACGTCCTCCGGCAGCCGATGTTCGAGGAGCTACGTAAGTACCTGCTATACTATACTTACACAGAAACTGTCTCAACACAAACATGGCCGATGGGACTAATAAACAAATATTCGAATCAAACTTAGAGGCCAGGTTTTAGTAACAAGAGCTTAATTACATATTTGTTCTGATTTTTATGCTATATCCTTGATGTCATGTTTGATTAAAATATTATTTTAATTATACCTGTTCAGATTCCATCCTTAAACGCCAGTTTCGGAATGAATGCACGTAAACTTTCAATTTTTAATTACCTTCTGGAAGAGATGAAGATAATTTAAAAAATTAATGCCAGTTTATAAAGCAGGAGTTTACGCAAACACCATCGAATATATAATAATTGTCAATACAGTTAGGGCTAAATTTAAAAATTGCAAACAAGTTCACAAACAATATCAGTCAGGAGATCAGGAGATCTGGGGAAGTAGGCTGTTTGAAATATAGTAAAATACACACTAGGTAAGCAACTAAGACTTTCTACAGGTTACTGGTGAATAAATAGTTGTATCCACTAAACATAAAGTGTAGAACCTCATAGTACGCGTATCCTTCTAAGGTAGGATTAGCTTCTGTTCTTCGACCTTTGATAACATTAGTTTTTCGGCATCTTCACTTCACATGTAAAGTAATAATTTCTTTTTCCTTTGTTAATTCGCGATTTCCATAAGGTATTGTTTTGACGTACTGAAGCCGCCCTTAAAAGGTTATTCGTTAGCTACCTTACTACTGTGTATGTTGTAGGTAGACATTGAAGCTCCGGAGATCCACGCTTGGAGAAGTCAATTCTCAGGTCTGACACATAACTAAGTCCAAGCTTAAATAGATTATACCTTTTGGGCTTTGAATAAAATATCTTAGGAGATTGGCATTTTAGATACTAAATTTGATTAAACATTATTCTGAAATACCTAGGTAAATGATTATTTGATATTGATTTGATTTGAATAAAATGTAATTGGAGCAGTCATACTTCAATTAAATAAGTATTACTTACAGTACATAATAGTATGTCTTAGATCCATATGTATTGAAACTTTTCAGTAGCATCAAGTCATAAGAATTGTTAACGTTACTTGTAAAGCTGGGTGTAACGGTAAACTTAAAGTTCATCCGGGTAAAACTAACCAGTCCCCAGAGGATTTAGTTAAAGATAAAGATAAAGAGTCTTTATTGATACTGTAAAGTTGTAACATACATAGGTATAGGTATAAGTACTAATATCATAGAATATGCTACACAAATTACAATATCTCGTCAAATTGAATTTATAACATTTAGTTTTAATAAAATTTTAGAAGTTACAATCTGTATTATTAATAAAATAATGAAAATTTTTGTTCCTAAAATCATGTCAAACATAATAGGTATGTAATCATACAATGTGTCAACTTAAATAAATCTACGGTCATTTTAGCTGTATAGGGGCTAAAATGTCAATTTGGCATCACACTCCTTACCTAGTAGTTAATTACTTAATTTCTAAGCAAGATTAGAATCAATTGCTAGTTGACTGTAGTCATTTTCAAAGTATTCTTTAAAACTGTATAGTGTCTGATCTAACAATAATTGTTTGACGCTATTGCAAAATTGCTGATCATTATTCAAAGACTGAATGTGTGCGGGGAGTTTATTGAACAGTTTCTCTCCCATTATAGTGGGTAGTTTCTTAGTCATACACAGCCTAGGCACAGTAGGTTCTAACAATACTCTGTTTATCTTTGTTCTATTTGAGTTATAAGTCTTAAGTTTAAACAAATGTGGATTTCTTTTTACAAACTTTACAATCTCTAATATATATTGCGACACTGACGTCAATATCTTCAACTCTTTGAAATGGTTTCTACAAGACTCTCTATATCTACCTCCCACAAGTACTCTTATTGCTCGTTTCTGCATTATTAACACTCTTTCAAAGTCTGTAGCATTGCCCCATATACTTATACCGTATGAAAGTATAGAGTGTATGTATGAATAATGTTTCCTTTAGGTGCTTTTGTTATTTTGTTTATGGTTTCAACTGTTTTAATGCGTAAACCCCTTTTGCCATTTTTTACAAGTATTATTAATATGTTCTTTCCAAGTTAAAGAGGGATCTAAATCGAATCCTAATTTCTAATAGCTTTACATGCTTTGCATATATACATTCAGTTCCATTCTCTAATATTAATGGAGCTTCTTTAAAGTTTGGTGATATAGCATTAAAGAACATTATATTCGTTTTATCAGTATTTAGTTTCAAACCATTCACCGTAAACCAGTTTTCTAACTCTCTCAAAGTTTTATTTATACATTTCTGACGTTCTTCATGTAAGTCAGCGGTTATAATCACTGTCGTATCATCAGCATACTGGATGACTTCTCCTTTAATTCCACTAAGGCATAAATCATTGAGAAATACCAGAAACAAGGTATTTCCCAATGACGATCCCTGCGGAATTCCTATATATACTTTCCTTGGTGACGATTTATGACGTTGTTTGTCTATTTTCACTTCGACAATTTGCTCTCTATCTTCAAGGAATGATTTTATAGGTCGGAGAGGTTTTCCAGTTATTCCGTAAGCTGAGAGATTCATTATTACAAGGCCATGGCTTACAGAATCAAAAGCTTTCGATAAATCTAGAAATATTGCAGCCACTTTTTTCTTATGTTCAAGGCCATCAATAATCGTTTCTACTAGCTTTTGAGCCGCAGATGTAGTCGAGTGATTCTTTCTATATGCGTACTGGGCATTGGTGATCAAATTATTCTGACTCATATGGCTCATAATATTGTCTGCCATCAGTGATTTTATTTTTTGATACTGTGGGTACTATTGTTATTGGTCTATAATTATTCACAGAAGTGGTTTCTCCCTTGCCTTTATATAATGGTGTGACTCTGTTCTTTTTTAGTGTTCTAGGATATTCATCAGACAGTTATTTATTTTTAAGTTTTGACCAATTGAAATAATATAATCATTTAAGTAATCTGCTATTTTTTCTTTTCTTACTTTTTGTTTCCTCTATGTGTTTTTTTCTTACTTTCATCTAAAAGTTTATTCTTTAACTTGGTTTTTATTTCTATTATATCCTGAGTGGATGTTACTTGTGGGTACTGTCTCTGAATTTGGTATAGGTCATGTATGTCTAATTGTAATTTTATTATATCTTCAGAGATCCAAGGACATTTTTGTCTATTTCTTTTACGCCTTGTTTTAATTGGTAAATGCACATCCATGTACCATATTTTGTACCAATTTATTAAAAAACTTTTCAAATGTGGAGCTGTCATACACACTAAATAATGTGTCCCAGTCTTAAGCTAACATTGAGTTACATAACTCTTCTATTTGATAATTTTCATAAAAACGCTTTTCAACATATATAAATTTGGGTATGTGTTTCTTGGCAGTATTCAAGTATACTAATTGAGCATCATGGTCGGACCCAGTTGCTGTAGCAATGTGCTTAATATTAATGTTACTTTCTGGTACATTAGTAACCACACAGTCAATTGATGATTCAAAATATTATTATCTATTATTATTCACCCTTTATCAAATCTAATTGGAAAATTTACAGCATTTCTAAATTTATAGGTCTTTAGGATGTCATTTATTGCTGTCCGTTCTGAGGATTCCACCAGAAAATCAACATTCCAATCTCCCACAAACAAAATTTTGTATTAGTCATATCACACAATAAACTAAACAGTCTATCCAGTACTTTAGTCATTTTTACAAAATTACCTGCCCCGGTCCTATACATACCTATGATTAACAACTTACAGTCCTTCAAGCTAATTTCTATACAACTTAATTCACAATGAAATTCAGGACAAAGTTTATCTATTTTAGTACATTTAGTATATTTTATCTTATTTTTTACAAATATGGACACCCCACCATGAATAAAATTTTGCCTCACATAGTAACTCGCATGCTTGAAACCCTTAAAAGCTATATTTTCTACCTCACTATTATTCAGCCATGTTTCAGAAAAAACCATTAGGTACATCAGGGCTGTATGATTCTGCAAAAACTTGTATTTTTGACATTTTATTCCTAATACACCTACAATTTAGATGCATTATTTTAAAATCTTTTTCTAACATATTACAGTTATTTTTTGTGATATTTGGCCTAAAAAATCATTTGTAGTCAGTGATTGCTGCATACTTGTTTCCATATTTACTTGATTTATTAAGCTGTTGGATGCAGACTGAGATTTAGTTGTTAAGTACTTATATCAAGTTATCAATTTGAAAGTCCAAAACACAATGTTTCCGTACCACTGCGGGTAAAAATAACCGGGCTTTAAATCTGTTATTTTTTCACTCCAGAGGTCTTCACTACGGACGCTTTAAAAACCGGAAGTATTAAGCGATTTTCCAGTACCAAACCACCCAAACATCATACACAAAATATTCACGGATTTATTTTCTGCTAACGACACCTCGTGTGCTTTATTGGACTCCGTTTTTTATTGGAGCTCTGAAAATCGCTCATTTGACCTGTTTGTCAGTAATATTGTCGGAATTGGATGGAATTAGAAAATCTAATGAATATGAATGTATAAGTGAGAGGAATACTTATATTTTTTTGAATGTAGGTTTGTCCACAAATTACTCGAAAAATAAAAGTGATATCAATATGGTTATTTTTTAATTCGATAAGATTAGTTAAACAAGTTTGAGAAAAATCGATTCAGTAGCTTTTGAGATATGAATGTGTTAGCATTCTATAGTACAGGTATCATAGAGGCACTGAAATATAGTTATACAAATACACACGACACGAACACAGCAGCGTCTCCGCGTCGCGTCGGTTTCATTTGCCAGATTTCCACTTGTTGACGAAATAAATTCATACAAAATCAATTTATACTATTATGATTATGGTAATATTTTCCTTTTAGAATAGTATGTAAAGTCCGCCTATGGCGAATATCATTAAGATAGAGCACCTATAAAAACTTGTTATCATTAAGATCGAGTAGGTAAGCTATCATGTCAAGAAATATTTGTTTAAATTCGCTATTTGGCCAATAGTTCAGACAATTTAGGAAAAGCAAAACTAGATATCAACTTGCATGACCTTTTTACGTACAATATATTGACTGCTTTAAAATACAAATTATTAAAACCGCACTATCCCGCACTGCAAGGCATTGCGCACTTACCACCATATATTGAAAAGTTGGAAGTGTATACGAAATTGTTTTTAAACAAAACTTGTCGCCACATTTACGTGCAACAGTTTTCTAATGGATTTTTATTATATTACTAGTGGACGCCCGCGGCTTTGCTCGCATCATTTTGAGATAAAAAGGTTTAAAATGAACATAACTTTTTTATTTACGAACCGATTGAAATGAAATAAACACTAAATGTTTAGTAAAAAATGCACCAACATGTTAGTGAAAACCGTAGACAAATCGGTTCAGCCGTTCTCGAGTCTATAACGAAAAACATACCGACAAACAAAAAGACTAACAGATTTTTTTTAAACATGATTTTTGTGTTCTATCGCATCAATGAAGATCCATTAACTATTTTTTTTTTCAATTATCTTCAATGTACAGACACCGACCGGTTACAGCTTTATTATATGTAAGATAACATCGCTAGACCAATAGGAACCGAGATATAAGCGAAAAACTTGTTTACGTGACTTTGAATAACTTACTCATCTGATAATATTTTCCGGGATACTGGAGACACACTACAAAGTACAGAAATGAAGGTGTGTACATACTTGTAGGTTGCAATTTGTTCTTATATATATGTCAGAGAAATCCCTAAGTGACTCTGCTACAACACGAATACTTAAAA
The DNA here is from genome assembly GCA_964023185.1 of Macaria liturata. Taxonomy (NCBI): domain Eukaryota; kingdom Metazoa; phylum Arthropoda; class Insecta; order Lepidoptera; family Geometridae; genus Macaria; species Macaria liturata. The sequence goes on from OZ026808.1 coordinate 683,706, forward strand.
AGAACGGCTATTTTCCAGAAAATAAAACTATCGAGGTAACTATGCGTAATCGTGTTTAGGCCTCTCTTGGTAGTATCTAGTACCTTAACACGAAACCAAAGATAATATATACTCAAGCGACTGGCCTGTTAGCTTAGTTGGTAGTGGCTCTGCCTTCTAATCTAGAGGCCGCGGGTTCGATTCCCGCCTGACACAAGTATTTATGTAACTTTAAAAATGTATAATTACTTGTGTTGTGTCTGGTCGTTTGTATGTATAATTAAGTATGTATTTACAAAAGAAAAGTATATAAGTATTATATCCGTTATCTAGTACCCACGACACAAGCGTTTGCTTAGTGTGGGGCTAGATGGCGCTGTGTGCAATGTCCCGAAATATTTATTTATTTATTTATTTATTTAGTTAAGCTTAGGTTTCCTAGGAAAGCGGTGCCATCATATAGCGGCCGTAATATTACGGACGCAAATAGACGGCCGTCTTTACGGTGATGACATGTGGAAAGTTCCACGGCCGGTTTAACACACCGTCAGACATTATCTATACTAATATTATAAAGCTGAAGAGTTTGTTTGTTTGTTTGTTTGTTTGAACGCGCTAATCTCAGGAACTACTGGTGCGAATTGAAAAATTCTTTTTGTGTTGGTTGAATAGATCATTTATCGAGGAAGGTTTTAGGCTATATAACATCACGCCGCAATTAATAGGAGCGAAGAAACAATGGAAAATGTATAAAAAACGGGGAAAATTATTCATCTTTGAAGGCTTCCGTTGCGTGCACTGCGAAAACGGTTCAAGTCGTGGGTAACAGATATAATTTATAAAGCTAAAAAGGTTGCCCAAAATAACTATTCCACGCGGACGAAGTCGCAGGCACAGATAGTTTTTAAATAAACGTCAAACGAAAAGTATCAATAGCTTCACCGCTATCAATAAAACGTTCACCAAACCTTCTGACACCGACAAGACAGCCGTCATGCAAATGGCGGCACCGCTTTTTGACTTTACGGTGTCAGTTACCGCTCTCTAAGAAACCGCGCGATTTTGTTTACATAGACAACGTTCTAGCGACGTCATTCACCGCTGTATTACGGCCGCTATATAATGGCACCGCTTTCCTAGAAAACCAAAGCTTTAGGGGAGTTAACTTGGCCAGATACATCTGTCTTCTATACATCTATTTCAATTTATTTGTTACTAGTGGAGGCCCACGGCTTAGTTCGCATTATTTTGAGGAAAAAAATGCCTCACTTCTAAGACCTCTAACTACCTACGTACCAAAAACCATGATGAGCCGTTCAGCTGTTTTTGCGTTATGAGCGTTTAATTAAACAGACACAGATAAACAGAGACTCAGATAAACTGACAAAATTTCTAGAAATTGTTGGAACGTATTCTGCTATCAATTCGAAGTATGTTGAAACTTATGACTTTCTTCAGCTTTATTATATGTCTAGTCTAGATATGTATGAGATGCAACGTTGCACCACAATGCATTTCAGAATACGTTACTAAAATTACTTGAAAGATCTTACTAGAATTCTAATACATTCATATTAACTTGAAAATGAATGTGCATTACCCTACTGGGACTTAACTGTGATCACAGACAGGAACATTGTTCTCAACAAGCCTGGGTCATCATGATTTAGGCATGTACGTAGTATGAGGTCTTAGGAGTGTCAAAGGCTACTTTTTATCCTGAAATAATGCGAGCGAAGCCGCGGGTGTCCACTAGTTTCTTATAAGTCAAGGAACACCTGTCTCAGTGTACTGCGGGTACGTTCACGATTACCGAAGCTAATCAACTGCTGACTGTCAAGGTTTAGTCCTTAACGCGGGGTGCTATGTGAAATCGACATTACATAAAAATCAAATAAAATAGAAGTATATAAGATAGAGCAAATTTTTTTTCAGTTTAAGTATATAATTTTGATTCAGTGTTAAGACAATAAAAGACGCCAAAACACGATTACGTATACTCAGCTCGATAATTTTATTTTTTGAAAAATAGTTGTTTTGAAATATTTTTCACCTATTTTTTCAAAAGTAGTCCAGAAATTCAAACCAATTTAATTATATCTAAAAAATAATGTTATTATTTAGAGGAGTAAAGAGCCCTAAATAAAATATTCTGAATTGCTGATTTTATATGAATTTATTTCGTCAAAAACGTCTGCAAATTGCTCAAATTGTGCAAAATTGATTGCGTGTGGACAAGACTCGTCGGCCGGAGCTAGGCGCGCGATGTTCGACCTTGCTTTCATGTTAATACGGCGTGGAATGGCATGCGAAAAAGCAACTGTAGGCATTTTTCCAAGCGCAAAGCGTTTTCGGGTAAAATATGGTGGCCAATTCAATTTTTTATTTACTAAAGAAATAAAATACACACATGTACATACAAGGTACATATTAATACAAAAATAACTTTAGTAATACCTAAATGACATGGAATTAACAAAGTTATTCGTTTTTTTTACGTACTAAGTACATACATCTCGGATATCTCGGAGGCCCAGGAAAGAATTACATATTTGAGGTAAACATTCGCGCTTTCTATAACAATGTTTTTGAATGATTACAAGCTTAATTACAATAAATAATATACAATACAAAAGGCTTTTCCACAGAAGTACAGATAGCGTTTGTTACAGAACAGTAATGTACAAACTGAAGCTGCATCAATAAAATAAAAAGATAATGTGATATTGTGTGGACATTACATGGATATGAGAGGGATGCAAGGATTTTTGCGGGTTTATAAAGACTACGTATGAATGTGTTTGTGTGTATGTGTGTGGGAATGTTGTGTATATTGTGTAAAATGTCTGAGTAATTTTGATTTATCTACGCTTAAGAACGAACACCAGTTAGCTAGAATAGAAGTTCTACTTCTGTATTCAGCCTGGAATCTAGGTTGTACACTCTCACCGTTTTTTTATTTATAAGCATCTAGGCGTTCTTGGCGGCAGGAAATAGTCGATTCCACCGGCCCTCGTACCTACATGGACCTATCGACACCACAGGCTCTTGGCGGCAGGAAATAGTCGATTCCACCGGCCCTCGTACCTACATGGACCTATCGACACCGCAGGCTCTTGGCGGGCAGGAAATAGTCGATTCCACCGGCCCTCGTACCTACATGGACCTATCGACATCGCAGGCTCTTGGCGGGCAGGAAATAGTCGATTCCACCGGCCCTCGTACCTACATGGACCTATCGACACCACAGGCTCTTGGCGGCAGGAAATAGTCGATTCCACCGGCCCTCGTACCTACTTGGACCTATCGACACCACAGGCTCTTGGCGGGCAGGAAATAGTCGATTCCACCGGCCCTCGTACCTACATGGACCTATCGACACCACAGGCTCTTGGTGGGCAGGAAATAGTCGATTCCACTGGCCCTCGTACCTACATGGACCTATCGACACCACAGGCTCTTGGCGGGCAGGAAATAGTCGATTCCACCGGCCTTCCTACCTACATGGACCTATCGACACCACAGACTCTTGGCGGGCAGGAAATACTCAATTCCACCGGCCCTCGTACCTACATGGACCTATCGACACCACAGGCTCTTGGCGGGCAGGAAATAGTTGATTCCACCGGCCTTCGTACCTACATGTACCTGTCGACACCACAGGCTACCACCAACCTCGTTGCGTTAAGTACGTCAGGAACATGAAATATTCGGATGGCTAATAATATATATATACCTATATATATATTATTAGCTATCCGAATATTATATATATATATGGTTCCACCCAGAAATTGTTGAATAATATGTATGTGATTATAATACGTTTATTTCTTACTAGTGGGTGCTCGCGGCTTCGCTCGCATTAAGAAGTCAAACTTGCATGCCCTATTTCACACCTTTAAAAGTGGTATTTCCAAAAAATCCTTTCTTAGCAGATGTCTGCGTCATAACATCTACCTACATGCAAAATTTCAGCCCGATCCGTCGAGTGACAGTGGTTTGGGCTGTGCGTTAATAGATCACTATGTCATCCAGTCAATCAGTCACCTTTGAGTTTTATATATTTAGGTTACCGTGCGATAACATCCTTTTTCAATAACGCTGTTAAAAATAAGATGTTACTGTATCGCTTGGAATCTTTAAATATAATATATATAAGTAATAGGATTACTGGTAAATAACTCAAAGCGTTTAAGGAATAACTTAGTACGCCAAAAGTAACAACTTATATTTTATTATTGTTGGAAATTCAGCTGTTTCGTACAAAAATTCGTCGAGAATTTCCAAAAGTTGTTGCTTTGTGTTACTAAAGCAATTCTTATAAGGGTAAACGTTACGTTGAGGTACGGCAGTCTGTTGTCAAAGACCCTTATAACATGTATAAACTCTCGACACCAGAGATGGCCACTCTCATTCGAAAAGAAGAAGAAGTTACTCTGTATCTTGATCTCTGTGTTGCCTTTTACATAATAGCGTCTTCCATTCATCCATCATTCTAGCGATTTGGCGTGGTTTCTTTGGTTCCAGTTCCTGGTTTAATAGGTAAGTAAGTACTTTTATAGGTTACAAGTAAGCTTTGTATGAGAGTGGCAAACTCTGGAATTAGTTTGGAATCCGCCTTAACTCCGACTTTACTTTCTTTAACATGACCAACAAGTGAAGTGAAACTTGAAGTCGGTCTTGAATTTTTTTGAAATAAATTTTATTTTCTAGTATTAGTTTCATTTCGTATACATACCTACTCTAAGGTGTAGGTTAGACAAGGTATAGGTGGACAGAGTTTATCTGAATAAAAAATAAAAATAAACTTGAAGCAATTTGTAAGAGTTTTCATATACTTAATTATGCGCGAGTGAAGCGAGCTCAATATGTTTTTATGACTGGATATTTGCTGGTGGCCCATCACACGCAGTAAAACAACAGAAATGTCTAGAAATGTGATGAAAATTAATAGGAACATAGAACAAAAGTGGGCGAGCGCGAAATTTTTTATGACTTTTCGTGTTCTAGTGAACCATACTAACCCGATCTACAACAAACTCATTGTTGAAAGCAGCATCCATATTGGTTTAGAAGCTTGAACAAGCTCGAATCGAGCGAAGCGAGCTCGAAATTTTTGATGTTTTTTTTTTCATATTCTTTGGATTCATACTACCCCGATCAATACCAAACTTAATGTTGAAAGCACCATCAGAATCGGCCTAGCACTTTTAGTTTTAGGCGCTAACAAATGTATGTATGTATGAAGCACCCTCTAGTGAGTAATCAACGAATCACGTGAGTAAATTCATTTGCTAAACAAATCTAACCCTATCAGAGAAAACCGCATCAAAATCGGGCTGATAATTCAGAAGATATAGTGTATACAGCAGCGCCCCCTGGTGAGTTGTCATCATAATACATAGCTAAAAAGATGCAACCATTAAACCTCAACACATCACAGAAAACTGTATCAAAATCCGACTAGAAGTTTTGGAAATATGGGTAAAATTGGTTTGCATAAACTTTATCAATTTGTTGGTTTATTGTTTTTTTTTTAAATGTATTGAACTGAATGAAAAACAATGTTGTAAGCGGGGTATGTCGGGCTCGGAGCTAATGAGACTCTACTACCGACTAAAACCTACTACGATGTCCCTTCACCTCGGCAAGGACGTGTTTCGAGCGAGCAATACTCTACCGTTTTTAATATTGAGCAAAAAAATACGAAAAAAAAACACGTTTATTGTATGGGGACCCTCCTTTATATTTTATGTTTTATAATTTTTAGTATTTGTTGTCATAGTGGCAACAGAAATACATCATTTGTGAAAATTTCAGCTTTCTAGCTATCACGGTTTATGAGATACAGCCTGGAGACAGACAAACAGACAGACAGCGGAGGCATAGTAATAGGGTCCCGTTTTACCCTTTGGGTACGGAACCCTAAAAAGGGAATAAATGGCTTTTGAATTTGAACATGACATCAAGGAAACCAATTGTTCTGAGCTACGGATTCATTAGAAACAGAGTAACACGTGTTTAACGGTTCCTATTCGCCAAACATTCAGACCAAACTACTCTTACGACAACATGCATGAACATTTTACAATATTAATGTATGATTTCCTCCAACACAATTTTCTTTGTAGGTATGATTGCTGTAAAAAAAATGTTTAGAGACTTCTTTTCTTGATTGTCCTGCATAGATAAATAAAATAAAGTAATAACGGATTTTCCATAATACATAAACCATGTTTATAACTTCCAGAGATTACCAAATTTGTCTGAGCTTTAATTAATTACTTTATGTTACAGAAACACGCAAAACGATTACCAAAAAGACTGATGGAAGTAAAGTAGATGATGAAACGTTATCTTCAGAAAACATAGAAATAACCAAGGGCAAAACACTATATCAATCCACCGAAGATTCAAATATTTTAAACGTCCAGAGCGCCGAAGACATAGAAACCAAACGTATGCGGTCTGATGTACCGTGGAGAAAGAAAGCTTTAGACACTAAACAAACCGTCACAGAAGATAAAATAGAAATGAAGCTTTGGAGGAAATCGAAACAAGATGCTATAAGCGAACAGAAAGAAGACCAAGTATCTAAAGTTCAGGAACAAAAACATTTGGTTAGTAAGTTGCATACAGAAGACAGTAATATCTTAGATGTACGCAGTGATGTGGTTGTTGACTCTAAAGGTCCTGAAAAAACACCTGAAATAAAATCATGGCGAAAACCTCGAGTTCAAGAACAGGTTCTCTTAGACGACACGAATATTTTACAGGTTTCTGAAAAGGAAATAATTCAAGAATCTTTTGACACTAAACACTGGCAAAAACCAACAAAGACTGCAACAGAACAAATCACATCAGAAGAAAGCTCAGCAATCATGACTGTAGAAGAAGATACCGCTGACACAATATCTTGGAGAAAACCCCGAACAGAAGAAAAGAAACCTAAGATACCAACAGAAGAAAAGAAAGAACCAGTACCATGGAATCAAGAGAGTATCAAGTTACGACCGACTAAAGTAGAAAAATCTCCCATTGTTAAAGAAAAACTGGAAGAAGTTCAACTTAAGGAAGTTAGGAAAGGATCACTTCAACAAACTGACATGATTGTAATAGATGAAGATATAACACGTGAGGAAGACACAGTCATATTAAAAATCAAGGAAGATACAGAAGACATAGGTTCAAGAAGGCCTAAACGGCCAAAAAATAGGCAATCATCTAAGGATGAAAAACCTGAAGATGAAATAGTCATCTTGAAACCTGTTGCTAAGACAAAAGAAACAATACAAGAAAAACCAGAAGAAATCACTTTGAAACCCGTGAATAAAGATGTTTTCAGTGACGAAATTGAGCCGAAGCAGCCTGAGGAGAAGCCAGAAGAAGTAACTTTAAAGCCAGTAAACAAACCTAAGCAGAGAGAGGTGACTGAACCTGAAGAGGTTAAATGGCCTTCTGGCAAAAGAAAGCCGAAAGAAGAAGAATCAAAGGAGGAGATCACTCTTAAACCCATTCCAAAGCCGAAGCAGCCAGAGAAGAAGCCAGAAGAAGTAACTTTAAAGCCAGTAAAGAAACCTAAGCAGACAGAGGTGACTGAACCTGAAGATGTCAAATGGCCTTCTGGCAAGAGAAAGCCGAAAGAAGAAGAACCAAAGGAGGAGATCACTCTTAAACCCATTCCAAAGCCGCAGCAGCCTGAAGAAAAACCAGAGGAAGTCACTTTGAAGCCAGTAAAAAAACCTAAGCAGACAGAGGTGACTGAACCTGAAGAGGTCAAATGGCCTTCTGGCAAGAGAAAGCCGAAAGAAGAAGAACCCAAGGAGGAGGTCACTCTTAAGCCCATTCCAAAGCCACAGCAGCCGGAAGAAAAGCTAGAAGAAGTAACTTTAAAGCCAGTGAAGAAACCTAAGCAGGTAGAGGTGACTGAACCTGAAGAGGTTAAATGGCCTTCTGGCAAGAGAAAGCCGAAAGAAGAGGAACCAAAGGAGGAGGTCACTCTTAAACCCATTCCAAAGCCACAGCAGCCGGAAGAAAAACCAGAAGAATTAATTTTAAAGCCAGTGAAGAAACCTAAGCAGGCAGAGGTGACTGAACCTGAAGACGTCAAATGGCCTTCTGGCAAGAGAAAGCCGAAAGAAGAAGAACCAAAGGAGGAGGTCACTCTTAAACCCATTCCAAAGCCGAAGCAGCCTGAGGAGAAGCCAGAAGAAGTAACTTTAAAGCCAGTAAACAAACCTAAGCAGAGAGAGGTGACTGAACCTGAAGAGGTTAAATGGCCTTCTGGCAAAAGAAAGCCGAAAGAAGAAGAATCAAAGGAGGAGATCACTCTTAAACCCATTCCAAAGCCGAAGCAGCCAGAGAAGAAGCCAGAAGAAGTAACTTTAAAGCCAGTAAAGAAACCTAAGCAGACAGAGGTGACTGAACCTGAAGATGTCAAATGGCCTTCTGGCAAGAGAAAGCCGAAAGAAGAAGAACCAAAGGAGGAGATCACTCTTAAACCCATTCCAAAGCCGCAGCAGCCTGAAGAAAAACCAGAGGAAGTCACTTTGAAGCCAGTAAAAAAACCTAAGCAGACAGAGGTGACTGAACCTGAAGAGGTCAAATGGCCTTCTGGCAAGAGAAAGCCGAAAGAAGAAGAACCCAAGGAGGAGGTCACTCTTAAACCCATTCCAAAGCCACAGCAGCCGGAAGAAAAACCAGAAGAAGTAACTTTGAAGCCAGTAAAGAAACCTAAGCAGACAGAAGTGACTGAACCAGAAGAGGTCAAATGGCCTTCTGGCAAGAGAAAGCCGAAAGAAGAAGAACCAAAGGAGGAGGTCACTCTTAAACCCATTGCAAAGCTGCAGCAGCCTGAAAAAGCACCCAAAGAAGTGCCATTAAAACCTGTAAAAAAACCTGAGGATACACATGTAACTGATGAGCCTGAAGAGGATGAAAAGCCATCTTTACAGATAATGCCAAAAGAAAAAGAATCGAATGAGGAGGTATTAAAACCATTGCCAAAACAAATTGAGCAAGAAAAACAAATCACAAATGAAGAAGAACCAATACCTGAACAGCCCTCTTGGCGCAGAGGCAAACCTAAGCCAAAACCTCTAGAAAAGGAAAAAATCAAAGAAGAAGTAACTTTGAAACCAATTCCAAGACAAAAAGCACCAGAAAAAGAAAAACCAGAAGAAGTTTCACTTAAACCAATTCCGAAGCCAACATTAGAAGAAAAAATTGTTGAGGATAAGGTAACAGAAAAAATAGTAGAGAAAGATATAAAGAAAAAACCTAAGACACGCAAAGAAAAGTCGTACAATATTGTTGAAGAAACAGTGGTTCAAGAAGAAGTTTCACAGCCTGTGGTACAGGAAGAAGAAACATTAGTTATTACTGCTGACATTCCAAAAAAATATGAGTTTGAAGAAGAAGAAATTATACCTGAAGTAGATAAGAAAAAAATCAAAATAAAGAAAGAGAGAATAAGAAAAGTTGAAGAAATTATTGTCATTGAAGATGACAAGCAAAAACTAAAACCAGAAGTAGTTAAAACACTAGAAGAAGAAGAAGAACACGTGGAAACTGTTGTTTTACCTGAAACAGACAAAAAGAGGAGTAAAACAAAGAAAGACAAGACCGTCACTATTGTAGAAGGAGTCGCGTCCCAGGAAATTGATGTACCTAAAGAACCAGAGGTAGAAGAAAAACCAGAAGATTTAGATAAAAAGAAAAAATCTCAAGTTAAAAAAGAAGAATCAGTTACCATTGAAGAAGAAACTAGAGAAGAAGTACTAAAAGAACCAGAACAGGAACAAAAACATGAAGAAATAGAACCAGAAAAACCGGAACTACCTTCTTGGCGTAAAGGCAAACCGAAACCAAGACCTTTAGAACAGAAAGAAGATAAGGAAGAAGTAATTCTTAAACCAATTCCTAAACAAAAGGCTCCTGAAAAGGAAAAACCAGAAGAAGCCACTCTTAAACCTATTCCACAATCCGTGATAGAGGAGGAAGTGGTTCAAGAAGCCCAGGTCATTGAAGAATCAGTAACAGAACAAGACATTAAAAAGAAAACTAAGTCTAGAAAAGAAAAAGTCGTAAGAGTCATCGAAGAAACTATAGTAAGTGAAGAAAAGCAACAAGAACCAGAAATTGTTGAACCTCTTGAAGAAACACCAATCATTTTGTCTGAAACAGACAAGAAAAAGAAGAGCAAAGTGAAAAAAGAGAAAACCGTTACAACTGTGGAAGAAATAACATCACAAGAAGAAGATGTACAGAAGGAACCAGAACAAGAGGAACCAAAAGAAGAAATTACTGAAATTCCAGAACAAGACAAGCCAGAAATTTTGGATAAAAAGAAGAAATCAAAGACAAAGAAGGAAAAGTCTCTTACTATTGTAGAGGAAATTAAAGTCCAAGATGAAGTGCAAAGAAAACCAGAGCAGGAACAAAAACCTCAAGAAATAGAACCAGACAAACCAGAACAACCTTCTTGGCGTAAAGGCAAACCGAAACCAAGACCTTTAGAACAGAAAGAAGATGAGGAAGAAGTGATTCTTAAACCAATTCCTAAGCAAAAGGCTCCTGAAAAGGAAAAACCAGAAGAAATCACTCTTAAACCTATTCCAAAATCCGTGATGGAGGAGGAAGTGGTTCAAGAAACCCAGGTCATTGAAGAATCAGTAACAGAACAAGACTTCAAAAAGAAAACTAAGTCTAGAAAAGAAAAAGCCGTAAGTGTCACCGAAGAAACTATAGTAAGTGAGGAAAAGCAACAAGAACCAGAAATTGTTGAACCTCTTGAAGAAACACCAATCATTTTGCCTGAAACAGACAAGAAAAAGAAGAGCAAAGTGAAAAAAGAGAAAACCGTTACAACTGTGGAAGAAATAACATCACAAGAAGATGATGTACAGAAGGAACCAGAACAAGAGGAACCACAAGAAGAAATAACTGAAATTCCAGAACAAGACAAACCGGAAATTTTGGATAAAAAGAAGAAATCAAAGACAAAGAAGGAAAAGTCTGTAACTATTGTAGAGGAACTTAAAGTCCAAAAAGAAGTGCAAAGGGAACCAGAACAGGAAGAAGTAGACGAGGAGGTAACCACACAGATCACCAAAAAAATCAAAAAGACGGTGACGAAAAAGAACAAAAAAGGTAGGAATTTTAAACAATATACCTACACTTTTATTTAACACAAGACTATACAAGGTGTTTCAGAACGGTGTGACAATACTGATCCGGGACATACTAAGATATATAAGGAATTAAGGATTAAGGAAAAGGAAAAACATTCCACGAGATTTCAGTTTCCTAAATGTTATAGTTTATTAATAATCAGAAATTTAAGTTCCATTAAAACTCTATCAGGCGCAGCCTAGTGTACCTACAACAGCTGACTGTAGTCACACTTGGCGCAGCCCTACATGTACAACAGCTGACTGTAGTCACACTTGGCGCAGCCCTACGTGTACAACAGCTGACTGTAGTCACACTTGGCGCAGCCCTACGTGTACAACAGCTGACTGTAGTCACACTTGGCGCAGCCCTACGTGTACAACAGCTGACTGTAGTCACACTTGGCGCAGCCCTACGTGTACAACAGCTGACTGTAGTCACACTTGGCGCAGCCCTACGTGTACAACAGCTGACTGTTGTCACACTTGGCGCAGCCCTACGTGTACAACAGCTGACTGTAGTCACACTTAATATTCATTACTTAAGCTTTAACCACAAAAACTAATCAAATAATTTAATAATCGTAATATTTTAAAAAATGTACCTAACTAATTTATTTCTGACTTCTTTATCTTATACACAACAAAACACATAAAAAAGGAATAGAATAAACCATAATAAAATTGTAGTGAAGGAAGGTAAATTGGTAAAACAATTATTTTACCAATTTAATTATACGATATTTTTTGTCAAAGTATACTTCAATTTACATGTTAATTAGTAGGTGTCAGGGTGGTTTTAATAAAAAAATCCGCAGTAAACCAAATCGGGCGCTTTAAAAACTCGTCGATCAATTTACTTTTCTAATCGTCAAAACAAAGTGTAACATCTAAAATTCTTCATAGCACAGGTGTGTGTTTTTTTCTAAATTTCAAATTAGTAAGTATGTCAGTTCTGTTGTGCTCTGTCGTTTGGGAAGGGCAGTAGCTTTCTTTTACGCCGTTTATATTTAGCTACAATGTTCCCAAACGTAGCACTGTGTGCGCGGGTGCTTCGAACGGCAGCTTTATCGCCAACGTTTTGTGGATCTTCATAAGGATACTTGCGAGCTTTGTGTTTACTATTTCAAACCGTGCCCGTAACGAATAGGTAACCTAGTGCTCGAGATAAATCTAATCTTGAGACATGAATCTTGCAACACTTTGAGGAGAACTTCGAGAAGTGTGGTACCGTACCAGCAAGACGATGCTTGTGTGCGTATATCATATTAGGGCTGCCACGAAAACATATTAAAAATATTGTATTATTTTAGTATGGTAAAAAATAGGTGAATTAAACTATCATATTCGCGTAGATACATGACTCCTTAAGTGACATGTATGAACATACTAATAATAAATAATAATAATTAATATTGTCACACCGTTCTTAAATAACTAGTATACCTACCCTGTGATCAACACACTTTACATACCTTTGATAGACTGGTATATTAACATCTTAAAAAAACGTATGTTATAATGTAGGTACCTATATGCTTACGTTTTTAAATATATATTTTTAATTTCGAGCAAATACATGATATCATAGCTCAAAGGGTTCAAGTACTATAATCCCAATGTCAGAACGGTACTTCCAGCGGATGCATGGTTATTTCAATGAATGTTGTTATATTCTGACAACGCCATAGTTTAGTGCGTAGTTATTTATGTTTTTATAGTAAACAGAATTGTAAGGAATCAGAATTCATAACACATTTATGACATTCATAAATATTGATAAAGATATAGAGTAGTAGTAGCATTGACAGGTAAAAGCAGATCGTTATAAGTGAAATATGCATTTCTCTCGTACTTTAGAGAACTTAAATAGGTGTTAGAAGTAGTAACAATGAGTAACTATTTTACAGAAGAAGGCCCGATTATATTAGAGCCACTGCTGGCAAAGACTGTACTGGAAAACAGTGACATTGAACTATCCGTAACATACGAGCCGCAAGAAGACTGCATCGTGACCTGGTACCGAGGCAACCAGCCGCTGCAACCCAGCGAGGATGTAGACATAGTGCACGAACAGGGCTCGTCCAAGATCGTGGTGCGCCACGCTACCCGCAGCAAGGCAGGCCGGTACGAGGTGGTGGTGGAGCGTAGCCAGGTGCTGGCCAAGTCCGCCAGCTCCGTGAAGTTGGCCAAGGGGCCCGAGGAGAGTGAGATCGCACCGCCCGTGTTCACGCGGCCACTGCGGCCGTCCCGCGTGCGCCTCGGCGATGTCGTACTGTTGGAAGCCGAGGTGGCGTCTGAGCCGTGCGCCTCTATGCAGTGGTTCGTGGGTACTACCGAAGTCGCCTCGCACGCCAAGCAAAACAAGCTCACCCATGTATACGTGACGAGCCGTGACAACGTGTCGTGCCTGTGCATAGAAGGCATCTCACGTGAGTACCTGGGCGTGATCACGTGCCGCGCTGAGAACGTAGCCGGCTCGGTGTCGAGCTCGGCGTCGTTGCTGGAGGCGGAGCACGTGAACGAGGAAGGCGAGGCGCCGCGCGTGCTGCGCCTGCTGGCCGCCGCCAGCGTCATGGACGGCGAGCCCATCGTGCTGGCCTGCGCGGTGGCTGGTCAGCCGGCGCCGCAGGTGCACTGGTTCCACGACGGGCGCAGCGTGCAGAAGGCGCGCGACATCACGCTGGCTCGCCTGCACGACGGGCTCTGTGAGCTCTGTATCCGTGAGGCCTTCCCCGAAATGTCCGGAGTATACAAGTGCGTAGCGAGCAACGAATATGGCTCCTGCGCCACCGAATGTTCGGTGCTAGTGGAAGGTAGACGATTCATTATTTTTTGGCTTAAATTACGCTGCATGCGGATAGAGTTTGCATGGATGACGACCGCTGCATCATTGTGAAGACTGCACGATAATTACTTCTCCGCGACTTTAGACGTTTACTCCGCCATGCATCTGTAGGGACGTTCTGATTTAACATTGGGGTGAAAGTCCTTCCACTCATTCGGCAACAAAATATTCCACGCATTTTTGTTTTACTTAAATTTTGAAGCAAAATAGATCTTTGGTATTGAAGCGATATTGAAATATGTATATGTATTTTAAAATATAATAGTGAAAAATACATGCATAATAACTGCACTATACTCTCACATAATATCTTTGAGTAGATATCTAAATTATAACATAGACATTTCGTATAGGTTAGTAGGTACTTCTTATAAATTGTTTGATTTCTATAACCCGTTATTGTTATTTCAGTAGAATTGTTTTTAAATTGTGGTGTTGAATTTCTTATGCGCCTGTAACAGCCAGTCATGGACGCACAAATGTAACGGGCGGAGTTTTCTAGAGAAGTATGCAAGGCTCTGGGAGGTAGGAGCTCCTAGAACAGTCCGTCCGCAGCGGTGCGTCCTGGCTGCGCTCCTGGCCTTGGTTGGCCGAGCAGCTCACGCTTGTAGCAGCACTCGCCACGCACACTACCGCTCCTAGATAGTTCGCTTTGTAACGTTTGGCACACGAATGTCTGACACCACAGCTCTTGTCGTCCGCTTTCCAAATACACATTTAAGAATGACGAGTACACCGTATTAGGCACTGGGCATGGTTAGTTTGCTTCAAATAGGAGATACACTATACACACGTACTATTTCCCACTGCTGCCCTCTATATCTTGTTGTAATCATTGTTGTATGTTTGTAGCCTACGAATACGTCCCGAGCGCTTCCGAAGAAGACATATTGAGCGACGAGGTGAGTGTTTATCAAAATATTGACTTGTGGCGATAAAATTAATGCATAATATTGAAATATGACGAGCCTTTGTGTCTGTCTATCTGTGTAGTGGTTCCGACAGGATAGAGAATTTCAATCTACCTGTACCTACATATCAAGACATCTTTTTCTTATATCAATTTGATATGTTAGTGAAAATTAGTAGTTTAACTATTTGCCGCACAATTCTGCAGAAAACAAGCGATTTGGAAGAATTTGCGCCGAGGATTGTAAAGGCGCTGCCTACAGTCGTGTCCGCAGCCGAAGGAGAGTTCACCAGGTACGCACTTCCATACACAACCCAGGTCTGACCTCCCGCGTACTTTCCTATTTTCTTTATTAATGATTCAAGGACCTTCATACAACACCAGAAAAGTTGAGAAAACTTTTTCTTTATCAGACGTCCTACCCAAGAATAGCTAAGCCAATCAGCATTCATCATACTTTTGACTTTATATCTGCGAATCTACCAGCAAGCTGGTTCGTCGCATCAAATCTCTCACGTGTCATATAAGTATTTAAGTAGGTATGCCACTATTTTTTCATCATACTTATCTATTGTTTCTATATACTTCTTATATAATCCCATTTATAGGTAAGTAACTACACATACCTACAAAGTATGCACAATGTCAATACAAAATAACATAATTTGCAAAATAACCTTGCGTTGTGTGATCAGATTGGAAGCCAGAGCCATAGGACAGCCGAAGCCTCAAGTCAGGTGGCTGAAGCAGGGCACGGAGATTAAGCAGTCCCAGGAGTACCAGATCGAGGAGCTGGAAGATGGCACGTCCATCCTCATCATGCCGGAGGTGTACCAGGATGACACTGGAGAGATCGTGTTCGAGGCGTGCAACCCTCTCGGCGTCACAAGCACCGTGGCGGCTCTCTCCGTCGAAAGTGAGACGCCAAACCAAACACGCATAACGCTTTTTGTGCGCAACTAAACCAACACACAGAGGCATGGCATGAAGCTGAAGTGTGTGCTGCTGTTACTTCTGCTCTACTTTGGTACGTTTGAGGTATTTAAACGCAATACCACGCTTTTGTTTTATTTCTTACAAAAATATGATACAGATACTAGTGTACTTCTGTATTTTGTGGTAGGTAGGTACTTACTATTCGTTTATATAGAGGTATGCTGGTTCTTACAGAAACCTAAGCTTGCAGTGTGAAGAATATCGATTATAATATTGATTTATAGGAGTCATTTAGGTAGATGCGACTACCACAAATAAGTATTTGTAATAAATTAATAATATTCTTAGCTATATTTTCAATGGCTCTTAAAATTACTCTGAATAAATTTATCACAATATTTCTATGCTCATTCCTTCGACAATCAGATGCTCGAAGGTTCATTCTAAGAATAACTATTACCCAAAGCTATTACCCTTTTAAAAATGGGTAGTGCTCATTTCCAGATACATTTTTTTTAGGATAAAATATTCTGTATCAACCTCCTTCTTGACATTTTGACAGTGACAGCAATTTAGGCGCGAGCGCAATACCTTTAAATATTTCGGTCCGTTACAAAACATTATCAGTGATTTTTGTTTTAACTTTAACATAGAAAATATTCTTTATACTACACCTGCTCGGAAAGTACCTTGTTACTTTATCAAATTTACGGTAGAAAGTACGTCATTGCATATCGAACAAATATGCGGGGAGAAAACGCATCCGAGCGGGAAGAAATGGAGTTTCATACACTTTTCTCTCCCGCTCAGATGCGTTTTCTCCCCGCATATTTGTTCGATATGCAATGACGTACTTTCTACCGTAAATTTGATACTTTCTGAGCAGGTGTAGTATAAAGCACTATGTATCACTCGAGAGAAAGTGCGATTCCCGATCTCGGGTGTTTTAAAGCCCTCACCTACGGCTCGGGCTTCAAACGACACCCTCGACGGTAATCGGTCACTTTCTCCTCTCGGTGAACAATGTACTATTTCATTACTCATACTCTGAAAGTAGGTCTGAAGTTGCCTGAGGAGCGGGTTGAAAGTAATACTTTTCATCCCTAGGGAGAATCACTTTCAACTGACAGCTGTCAAATTAACATTTAAAAACTCTGCGCGTGACTGGCGGCAGCACTTATGCCAAAAATTGGCCTCTCCTCTGATGCAAATTGCAATCAGAACATTTTAGTTCCAATTTTATCCGCGCGCAGAGTTATCTTGAACTCTACTAACTTCTTTACAAAAACAAATAGTTCCTATACCTACATTCAACAAAAGAGTTCTTATACCTACATTTAACCAAATAGTTCTTACACCTACATTCAAAGAAGTGCTACGTCACAATACGTATAGCAGAGATTTTGTACAGAGTGTATTGTTTGTGTTATAAAATGAGTTCATTTGATTTTAATATAAATTTAACGCCTGATTTTATAAAAGCAGAGGATAAAGCGGTAGTGGAAAATCATCATACGATTTGAAGTAAGTACTTATCTTTGTTTTGATTTGGGTGGTAAAATAAAATTTACTCATATTTTCTTTAGCTAATTCATGTTTTTATTTTTACTTTCCTCGTATTTGTAATGAAAAGCACAGTGTTTACCTCGGGTTAAAGACTTATTTAGTCCCTCGAACTATTGGCGTCTCGGGACTGAATAAGTTACTTTCACCCCTAGGGTAACAAAACAATGTACTATTACTATATGTAGGTACCTAATAGCTTTATCGTTCTGTACTGTGCGTGCACTACTGTGCAGTGATAGTGTTAGATACTTTATATACGAAAATGATGGCAAGAATAATTATTGTGGATAGATATTTTAGGTGGTTATTCATTGATAACAGAAAATTATTAATCAATCACAGGGAAGCTTTGATAGAATAAGACTGTTTCCTAAAAACAAACTAGTGTGGGTAGGCTCACTTATATTCATTCCTTGCTTGAATGTCCTAAATAAGGAAGTTTTGTTTTGTTTGATTTTCAAATTTCTTTATTTATAAGCACTTACAAAACATTTGTAGTAATAGTGTACATTATCCTATCACAACAATATCATAAGCTACAATTTGTTTGAGTGGTTAGTTACCTTTTAAAACTTCTCACTGCTGAGTATTATAAACAAGTACTTGAATATTACACATAATATAAACTAAATTGAAATTGAACTAGCACAATGTAAGTTTAGAAACAACAATACAATTTACGAATATGATTGAATAAAATAATTTATTAATACCAAAAGAGAGAGGGTACGTCTACAAATTTGTCAACGGTCGGTCAAATAAGTGAAATAAGGAAGTACTTGGTCGTGTTATTAGCCTACATTTTAAATGAAATATACTTATTTAGTATAATCTGCAATAAAAAAACATCATATGAAGTAAATTACTGAATTAGACAGCTCGATAAGAGCATGTATTGAAAAATAGGAGTAAGAGGTGATAAAGCCTTCTCGAATACATGTGGCGCCTCCCTCTGTGCAACATTTGAATGAGTTAGACAATATTTTATAATCTCCAACATTTGTTTGGCCCAGTTTTCAAGAGTGAAAGCCTAATTTCGACAATGTTTGCCGGCCTGGTTGTGGGAAATCTAAATGAAACCTATTTCATGTTATAATCATTATAAATATGCTAACCTCGGCCGAGGTTACATATTTGAGCCTTTTGGAGTCGAGACTTTGGGGCCGTGGGGTCCGGGAGCCCATACTATTTTCCAAAACCTCTCGGAGCGCTTGGTTGACGCGACGCGTGACCAAAATGCTGGCCTTTTTCTGGCTCAACGTATCAGCATTGCCATCCAGCGTGGTAATGCGGCCAGTATGCTGGGCACGCTGCCCTCTGGTAGTGGGCTGGAGCACTTAGATTATCTTTAGGCTTTTCTAAAGATTTTCTAAGTGCCCCTATTTGTAGTAGTTAGAAGTAGTATGTTTAGTTTTTCTTCCCTTGTTTTTATATTTTATTATTGTAAATAAAGTTTTATTATATATTTCCGTAGATGTCGAAAAACTCTGTTATAATCACATTCATTGTCCAATTGTAAACAAAAGGAGGCAGTGGTATAAAACATGTAGGTATATATGTAGGTAGGTACTTACATATATATTTATACCTGTAAATATTTTGTTCCTTGGAAAATATCCAGAAATACATATATAATTAGTTCTTAAATGTCTTTTATCTAAACATAACGATGAATGTTTTTCAAAATCCTATTACTGATATATTACCTATGTAATAAAAATTAATATAAATCTTAAGGCAGCAATCATAATAAAGAGTCTTAATATAACCTTAATTTTAACTGCACTAGGTACATGTAGTAAACTAGATTGTGGTTGTGTTGATCCTGTCAAACAAGTATAGTTCTTCATGTGATTTCAAATTTTGTTTGCCGTTGCTCCTTATGCTTTCCAACATGTTCACTGAGAACACGCTACAGTAATGTTGCACTTTATCTGATTTCAGTTTCTGCTTGCAGGAGAGCACTTGGTACATCTGGACCCCTGTCCTCTTCCTTGTACTCATACACTATGTTCATACACTTCCACACAATACATGATCTTACTTTACTTCTCTTCATGCTTACAACATTTATTTTCTTATTTCAATCCACATGGCTATACTTGGTCTAAGAATGTATTTCATTTTATTCATGCTCATTGGAAGAAGGAATAAGTTGCTGGTTACTACAGCTCTTCCATACCTTCACTTTAGATGAGTTTAATATACACACATACTCATATAATGATAAGAAATGTTTTTACATACATATATGTACATATGTTATGTTATATGAGTTATTAGCTCCATTGTTTACAAAATGTTGCTTGTTATCAGGCAATTGTAGCCGAATACATTCTCTGAAGGTCCAAATAAATAATGTTAAATAAATAAATTTCATTAGTAAAGGGCATCCTTAGTATTTCTTCATATATCTCACTGGCCTTCAATCCTGCTGAATATATACCCGGGTAGCAATGTTTGAATGAACACAAGGTATGTTTGCAGGCATCGTGGGCACAAAGGACTACAGGAAACCAGAATGGGTGACTCACATGGAAGAACTGCAAGCAGCTCTAAAAGGTATCATTTGCTTTAAATATTTAAAAAAAAACCTATGTCACTCTCAGCACACTATACTGCTGAAATGAGAAATGACACAATCAATATATAAAAAATAATTATGATGATACAAGCGTAAGCTTAGTATGGGGCTAGATGGCGCTGTGTGATATGTCATGAAATATTTATTTATTTATTTTAATTATTTACTCTATATTATATGTATACACTTGAAAAAAGGAAATAAGTAGGTACAAGTAACCTGTAACGCGAACAATTGAGAGCTATATTACAAAAGTAGGAATATCTATCTATACCTACATATTATATAAAACTGAAAAGGGTCGAAAGTCTGAACATGGAAGATATTTAAAAAAAATGTTTGTTGATACTTCGAATTGATAGCAGAACACGTTCCAACAATTTCTAGAAATTCTTCATTAGGTACTTATCTATAAAGCCAACGCACGGCTGAGCCTGTACCTGCTAATCCAAATTTGGTCTTAAAATCCTATTGCATGGCTCACAGTGGTACGGCCACTAGCGTCGCAAGTGTAGCTGACATTAGTGTGATGTTATATTGAATGATATTACAACGTACCTTGTGTTTGGTTGCAGCGACGCAGGTGGTGCCCACCTTCGTGAAGGAGATCATGGGCGAGCGCGTGAACGAGGAACAGGCCGTCACCTTCGAGGCGTGCTTCCAGGGCAACCCACAGCCAGGCAAGTCCACTTTATGCACAAACAAACACTCTTTGAGTCGTGCTTCCTCATGACATGAGGGACGTGACTCCCCCACAGAACTTCTTTCTCAGTTCTCATGGACAAATACATCCTAGTACCTGTAACAGGTTAAATAATAAAAAAAGAATGTTTGGTAGAGGAATGCTTGAAGGAGATGTCGTTGCAGAGATCATCTGGTACAAGGACGACAAGCCTATCCTGTCGGACGAGCGCTACGTGATCGAGACCGCCGACTCGCGCACCTCCTGCACCGTCAAGAGAGCCACCAAGGAGCTGGAGGGCGTGTACTCCTGCAAGGCCATCAGCGACATCGGCATGGCCGTCACTAAGGCCAAGCTGCACGTCTACACAGAGGACTCCAAGAAGCCCAAAAAGAAGCCAGAGGAAGAGGAAGAGACCGTCGTCACTGAGAAAGTGAAGACGGTGAAGAAGGTATTAATATATACATACATATATATTGTTTCTTATATATATATATCATTTCTTTGTATGTATTTTTACTGCACATTTTATTGTTTAAGAACGCATGTACGGTACGTATTCTGTAAGTGATTATTTTAAATTGATAGTCTGCACCAAGAGGGCAATAAGTTCTTGTAATTTATTTTGACTTTATAGCACAAGTTGGATAACACGTAAATTGTAGTGCCAAGCTCTTCAAGTCTTAGTACGACAGCCGTTAAGCCATGTTGGAGGCCCTTAGAGTGGTTTGAGTACTCTCGACATCTGAGTCGGCTCTTCTCATACGAAGACGAAGCATGCGTGTTTTAGCTGAGTGCCAGTTTTGTATTGTACTAATAAAGGAATAAATACTGAAGGTTGGCAAGAAGAAGGTGGCGCTGGAGGTGAGCGAGGCGCCGGCGGAGGAGCGCGTGCAGGAGCTGGAACCAGTGCAGCAGCACCGCGCCATCCTGCGCCAGGTGGCGGCCGACGCGCGCGTCGTGGCCGAGATCGAGGAGCTGCTCGACGTCATTAACGCACGCAGCTTCGGGCCCGGCGAGGCGCCGCTGCGCGAGCTCGCCAGGATCGGGTAAACAACTCACACTCAACATTTGTCGGCTACCACTATTTAACTGACGCTCTCAAAAAAGAAGGTTATCGATTCGATTCATATGTTTGTAACATTGTCAGAATTGGATGTTCTTTTTATTACAAAGCAATACTGTAAGTGCTCGCCCTACTTGTTTGTTTGAGCAGTAGGTTGTTATGGGTTGTAGTTTTGGTGAGTGTGTTAGTAATGTGTAGGTACCTGGTGCGGCACGGCGTGAACACGGCGAGCGTGGAGGCGCTGTACGACGCGCGCGCGTTCCCCGCGCTACGCGCGCCGGCCGCGCAGTCTGCGCTGGTGCGGCTGGTGGAGCGCCAGGGCCACGCGGCGCTGGTCTCCGAGCTGGCGGCCGAGGCGGACGAGGCCACGCTGGCCACGCGCGCCGCCTTCACCGCCTTCCTGCGCATGCTCGAGCTGCACCACCTCTCCGTCGAGGAGGTCATCGCGCACTTCTACCCCGAGGACTTCACGCCGCTCTCCTGGGAACACAAGGAGGCGCACGAGGTAACTATCTCAACTCCCGACATTATATTACTGACTCCCTTCGGTTACCGCATGTGGGCGCTTTATTTGGATTTATCAAGATGGTGGTTTATAACTCTCACTTGACACGTTGTCCTTTATGGTTACTTTAGAGTAGTATTATATGTATATTTATGGCTTGAGATGCTATCCAAACTTTACGGTGAAATCTGTAGTCTCTTAAGTACGAGAGTGCTGTAGCGCTTTCTACGTAGCCTGAACTTTATTTTTTACTAGCTGGTGCGCTCGACTTCGTCCGCGTGGAATAGTTATTACCATAAAAACGGTTCTAGTGAGTTAACCTTAAAAGATAGACATATACTGTTGCGGACATTATGTTAGATCATTTCAAGAGGAATAATTCTTTCATACACATTTTTTTGATATCTTGAACTGTTTTCGCAACGCACGTAACGGAAGCCCTCAAAGATGAATAATTTGCCTTTTTTTTCCACATTTTCTATTGTTTCTTCGCTCCTATTAGTTTCAGCGTGATGTTATATAGCCTAAAGCCTTCCTCGATAAATCGTCTATTCAACACAAAAAGATTTTTTCAACTCGCACCAGTAGTTCCTGAGATTAGCGCGTTCAAACAAACAAACAAACAAACTCTGCAGCTTTATAATATTAGTATAGATTCATTATTTAAATTATTTATTTAACTTTATTTTATTATATTTAATGATGGCGCCGAGTAAAATTACCTGAATCGACTAGCTATTTATTTATTTATAACTAGTGAACGCCCACGGCTTCGCTTGCATTATTTTGAGATACAAAGTGCGGCAAGTGACACTTTCAAGACCTCATACTACCTACATACAAAAAATCATGAAGATCCGTTCAGCCGTTTTTGAGTTATGAGCGTTTAAATAAACAGACAAACAGATCTCTCTCATCTATCTTGAGTCATATTTCCTCATACCTGAGGGTCGTGTCTCCCCGCAGAATTAATTCATTCGGGGAGTTCCCATGGGCAGATACATTGTGGTGGGCACCCAGGTCCTTTCACGGAAGACACATGTCTTCTGATATTGTAGTCCTCTAACATGTCGGTTTCCTCACGACGTTTTCATTCACCGCTAAACGAGTGCAAATCCATACTTAACTTGAAAATACAAGTCATTGGTGTAGGGCTGGATTCAAACCAGGGTGAGTCTGGATGAAAAGCAGACACTGGAACCATTGAGCCGCCACTTTATAACACAGATAATCAGACAAACAGATAAACTGTCAAAAAATCCAAAAACTGCGGAAACGTGTTTTGCTATGGATTTAAAGTAGGTATACCCAAACAAATTCCTCTTCTATTTTTAAATTATCATCTTCAGTTTTATTATATGTGTAGTGTCATATTGATAGATAGATAGATATCGTGAGTTGGACAATGTAGACATCCCCGGACAGAAGACGGCTCGTATACAAGTCTAATGTTGCAGGTGGTGGTGGAGTCAGCGGCGCAACACGTCGCGGAGAGCCGAGTCACCTCAGTGCACAAAGGTATCATAGAGATCACTACACTACCATGTTCCGAGACTATTCTAATAGCTTAAAGCTTATACTCATGCTTTGGATGGTTTTAGCACAACACACTCAAGTAATAATTGTACTCGATAACTTGTTACAAACCGAAACAAGCGCTTTTCAAATGTACTACTCTTCATGTTTCTTGCTTACATTTGCCGAAGAAAGCTAAGTATCTCAAAAACATAACGCGAACATATTTAAGCATACATTGTATCTATTTATTTCTGATTTCTATGTACGTTGTCTCAGTTGGCTGCATTAATACTGGTAAATTCTTCTGTTTCTCGTTTGGATTCTAACCTGCCTATGTATGACTTCTGTTTTGCTTCAGGAATGTGCTTTTTGTAGTTTTGATGTAGCGAATGAATCGGCGAGTGCGGCGCGAATGGCGAGCACCAGTGAGTACACTCTGCGAACACTGCCGTCACGAGCACACTAACCGAACTTTAGTACGCACTACACGGTAGCCTGTAGTCATAACTCATCACGTCTAACACATCGTTATACTTTGCAAATTATAACTTATCAATTTCAAACTTGTACATCCGTAAATACTTACCTCAGAAATTATTTACTATATTTTTAACACAAACTATGTTTCACAGATACCAAAGAAGTCAAACGCAAAAAACACATAAAACAAAAAACAGGTTCCGAAGAAATCGTCGACAGAGAAATGTTTACACAAGAAAAGTTAATTCCCAAAAAAGCAAAACAGAGCAAACAAAAACTGGATGATAACGAAGAAGAAGTGGAAATTCTGGAACATGAAGAGGTGTCGTATGTAAAATCCGTAGCTGCCGATATCCCGGAGAGCGCGGTGGAAGTGGTCCCTTCGAGCCAGGTCACACACATGACGACAGGCAAGTCGGATGACGCAACGGCTACTTTGAAAATTGATACTGTGCAAGCTGTTATATCAGGCCTCCAGCAAATACAAGAAAAAGAAGCACCATTGCAATCAAAAGAAAGTTCAAAAATATCTATTCGGCCCTCGCTTACTCAAATGGAACCCTTAATGATAACAGAACCTGAAGTTACTAGCCCTGTTGAAGACTACCGCATAGATAAAATCAGTGCTATTAAGAAAGTGGAAAAAAGTATTATTCCAACAGAAGGCATTATCACCACTGAGACTGAAGCAAATGTGTCCTTATCTGAATTCCAGACAGATGAAAAACAATATGGTAAAGCCAAACTTGGAGTGACACCTTCTGATGCGATCAATATATCAGAACAATTTACATCGCTTGACGAGCAGCCGTTGGAGACGCCTACGTTGAAGCCATCAAATGCGGCGATAACTTTTTCACCTCTAGTTGGTATCAGCGTTGAAGAAGTGAACAGTGACTTAAAGGAAGGTGAAGTTGTAGACATTAAGAGTGAAAAAGAAGCAACTTCCAAAATCAACTTTTCTTTACACGAATCTCTCCAAATAGGTGAGGTTTTCGTTGAGGACAAATCGGGTAAATATTACCCTGAACTTATTGTACCCACGGAATCGGCTCATGAGGATGTACTAGTATCTAACCAAATTGTAACTGAAATCCACAATGTTCAAGAACGAGAAGGCTCTTTGTCGGCTCTCAAACTTCCTCCTCTTCAAGAAGCACAAGTTGATTTTACTGCCAAGGATAGTATCGTCGTTTCTATTGATGAGTCGCATGAAAAGGAAGGGGAACTAGTTTTGAAAAATAAGCCAACTGAAGTGAAACCAAATGAAGATTTTGTAGTACATTCTACTTTAAGCAACACAATAGTAGCAACACACGTAAAGGAATCTGAATTCACTCCAGAAGCGCTATTAGGCAAAAACGCTACTATCGGCTTCAACGAATTACAACATAAAATTGACACTGAGACTAATGTCCAGGAGTCTGAAGTAGAATTTGAAGAAGTGAAATCTGCTCTGAAAACTCATGCTAATGTTGCCATGTCCGTTTTAGATAAAAACGTAGTTGAAGAGGTACAGGTTCATGAACGAGAAAAAAATCTATTACTCAAAGATGAGAAGCCAACTGCTACAGCTGATGTGGACTTTAAATACATTGAACCTTTGGTTACTTCCGAAACTATGCATATCACGTCAACGAGTGATATTAAGACACAAGAAATTTTAGGAACACAAAAAGCAACTGAAACTGTAATTACAACAGATGCCAAAATAGTATCAACCACTCTTGTTCACGACAAAGAAAAACTTGAAGACTATGCTGTCTCTAAGCTTGAGACAATTGTGCCATCATTAATCCCAAATATCCCATTATCCGTAACGCAAATGGAAACCTCAGAAAAGGAAAATAAACTACAATTAGGAAAAACGCCTGATAGTATACAAGCACAAACAATCACTTCACATTCATTGAAATCTCCCTTGTCAGAAATAGTCAATACAGCTGACCAAATTGATTTTATAGAATCACGTCGTGAACCAACAGAGACTGCTACAGAACAAAGAGATTTACAAAAAGAAATCTCAGTTACCCAAACCACCGCAGAAGAACAATTACAAAAACTTGATGAAGAACTGTATCCACATACAAAAGCGAAGACGTCGTTTATTGGGAAGGAATCTTTAAATGTTACAGAAACAGTGGTAAGTGTTACGGAAAAAGAGTTGGAAGGCCCTATTAAGAAACCCAGTACCTTTGCCAAAATTGATATGGACGCCACTCATAAAATTGCAGTTGTGTCTGAAGTAAACATACGTGAAACTTTTGATAAATTGGGTGAATTAGAGAAAAACTATGAAGCAGCTCAAATTGTGTCAGATAATCTGGCATCTATACAAGTATCTGAAAATAAAGCTTACGATAATCAAGCACCTTTACATATTGATTCTACACCAGACCTAAAATCAATAACACCTCATGTGATACCTTCTCAAGAAATCCTCCAAGTTACAGAAGTATTGCAACATGAAAAAGAAAGTGTGTACATAAAAGATTTACAACCAGAAGAAAATAAAGCAACAACGGATGTTATCAGTAGACAAGTAGCTATTTCATCTGAAGTTATAGTAGATACAGATCTACCTTCATCTGAAACTGTTACTATAGCTCAAAGCAAAAAAGCAAATATAGAAAACATTCCTCACCGAGAGCTGCAAGTAAGCACTACTGATTTCAATGAAAAGGAAACAACTCTCAGTGAACCATCAGACGTTAATAAAGTCCAAGCAACATATAGTATTGATTCTAAGCAAGCTGTCATAATCGAAGAAACCACCACCAGTGTCGTATCGTCTGAAATGAAAT
Organism: Macaria liturata; assembly: GCA_964023185.1. NCBI lineage: Eukaryota > Metazoa > Arthropoda > Insecta > Lepidoptera > Geometridae > Macaria > Macaria liturata. Next base: position 710,758 of record OZ026808.1, read on the forward strand.
CTCCTAGTGAAATAGCACAAGTTAAAGCTAAACAAAGTGCAATAGTACACGAAGCTGTTAGTAATAAAGAAGTATTGGTCCATTCTTCCGAAGGAAACCTTCCGGATCAAATATCAGCTAAAACAGAAAAACCGTTGGTTACATATAGTGGCTTGCAAGCTGCTGAATATATTGAAAATGTAATTGTTGACAGAGAAGGTAACTTTGACAAACTATCGAAGCCAGACCAACAAATTGCCGATGTATCAGTCACCAGCCGATACGGAATTCAAACGACTGAAGTGTTATCACAGTCAGACAATTTAAAAGCAACTGAAGATTTCAGTATAAAATCAGTCCAAGCTTCTCCTAAAATCGATGAAATTTATGGAAAAACGGCAGCCACGGACGAAATCATTGCAAACCAATCAGTAGAATCATTCAAAAATGATACTGTGCCGCTACAAAAGTTCAACGTTACCCAAGTACCAATAAATACTTTCGAACAAACTGAAGTAGTTCTAGCTGAAAAAGAAAACTTAGTTGTAGAAAAGACACCCGTTAGTTCTACTTGTGTGAAAAATGTGACAGAATTACAAAGTGTTATGACGACATATATAGAAGCAATAGATACAGAAAAACCTTTTGAAAAAACAAGCGATGTTCTCAAGCACGATGCAACAGTTGAGTTTGTTCCGTATGCTACCACGATAAGTACTGAAGTATTGTCTTCCAGCATGGCTAATACCTTTGAAAGTAAAATATTGGAAGAATCTATTGCAACAGTTACTCGCCGAGATGAACTACAAAAATCACTCCAAGAAACTGAAGTAATACATGGAGAAAAAGAAAAAGAACTTGAAGATTTGAAAACAGACTTGCGTAAAGCGGTTCCAACTGTCGGAGAAGTATATGCCAAAGAAATAGCCGAATCTCAAACATTAGAAAAAGAAAATCAGTTAAAAGACCACATCAAAAGTTCTACTTTGACAGCACACCCTGCAATTGACGAACAACCTTCTCTAATGAACACAGAAATAATTGCTAACCAAGAAATCGAAGAACTACATATAGTTAAAGCTACTACAGCTAAAGCAATCAAATCGCAGGATACGCAAGAAGCTGTACTTAAACAAGAACCATTTGTAGGGGAAGTGGAAGCGAGTTTACCCTTTGAAGAACCTTTGCAAAAACGCGGCCAGCAAACTGTAAAAGAACAAACGTCCTTGCATGTTACAGAAGTTATTCCGAGTGAGACAGAAAATATCTTTGATAAAAAACCTGAGTTCAAAACTGAAAAGGTAGGGACTTCTCTTCACAGCAGGACTCATATTGCTGTCATGGAGGGTGTATCATTAGAAAAAGAAGAAGAATTTGTGTCAAAAGATAAGCCTGATATGAAATCTGCTTTACCTAAAATCGACACCATAGAAAGTCTCAATGTAGGTGAAACTTTTGTAGTAGAAGGTGAAGAAGAATTTATTGGTAAAACGGCAGTAAAACCAGTTCCTGCAAATGTAAGTGTTCAACTTACCGAAGGCATAAATGTATCATTAAATGTGCTTGCTGATAAGGAAGAAGACTTAAGTAAAGATACAATTCCGAAACACGTTACTGGAGAAATAAATCTTATCACGCACAAGCACTTAAATGTTGAAATTCTAGAAACTTCAGAATTCGAAAGCAATATTGGAAGCATAGATTCAGTGAAAAAAGAAACTAGTGGATTCACTTTGGAACCCGTGAAATCCCTTCAAGTGACTGAAGTGGCTGCTGAAGAACATCAGGAGGACTTGAATTTAACCGACACAGCCAAAAGATTAACTTCTTCGGTTGAAGTGCAACTTGATGAACACATCACGGTCACAGAAGTTCATCCACGGGAAAAAGAAGATTCGATCGTAACGGAAAAAATAACTGAAAAGCGTAAAGGTGAGGTAATTTTTGAATCAAACTTACCTCTAGAAATTCATGAAGTAATTGTTAAGGAGTCTGAAACAAGTCTCAAACAAGACAAACGACCAGTTCATGAAATAAGCAGAGTATCTTTAGATGTTCAACAACACGTTACTATAACAGATGCATTAGTCCGCGAGAAAGAAGAGACCTTTTATCCCATACAAGAGCCCTCTGCGTCTAAGCAAAACATAGACATCAACGAAATTAGTCACTTAACAACCAGCGAAACTGTACCCATTGAAAGTTTCGAAGTTTTAGATGATAAGCCAGTAAAAAATGAAAAAGCTGTGCAAAAATCTGAAACGTGGAAAGAAGTCGTATTGAGTCAACAAGATGCACTCGAAAGTTTAATTGAGTTTAAAACCAAATATGTTCCAGAAACAGAAAAAGCAACCGGTGAGCTAGAACTGCTCAAGAGCTACGAGACGGCAGAAAACTTACCTCAAGAAGTGGCAGAAAATATAACAACAAGTTATGAATCACGGATAAAAACTGCTCGGAAAAGCATTACAGAAATGAAATCATTGCTACAAACGGAAACAATCGTAGGTGAGTTGTCTAAAAAATTAGACACATCTAATTTGGACAAAACAGAAAATGCCAAACCAAGCCATATAATGCTACAAGAATTATCAAGTACACAAACTCCAGTATTCGAATGTATTGACACACTTTCAAAGCCTTCGGAGCTTGATATAAACAAAGCTAGTATAGATCTCGAAACACACAAAAGCTACATCGTGACAGACAACATTGCACACGAAGAATCTAACAAAATGGTCACAGAGACAACACTTTCCAAAAATGTCACTAAACAGGTAGTTGAAATAAAATCCGTCGAACAGACGGAAGTTATTGTAGATGAGAACATTACACCAATCACCCGTCTCGAATACGTAAAACAAAACATTCAATCGACGCCCATTAAAATTGAGCCTTTGTCTCAGCGTGATGTATTTATTGAAGAACAAGAGATCGATACCCGATTTGAGAGCGTTAAGCCTCTCGAAACAGCAAACGTAACATTGAACACAATGGAAGGGGTCGCCGTACAAGAAACATATCAGGAAGATACACATGATGCATTCACTCCGATCTCAGGTAAACTAGTGACCGCTGAGAAAACATTGACACCGCACACACACATACAGTGCTCGGAAAGTATCTCCGAGCTGTGTACAGGTGAGCTAGACACACCAGCGGCGCACACGACAGCGAACACTCGACCCACTCCTACAGTCAACACTCCACTCGTAATAACCGACAGCGAAACACTCCAACACGCCACAGACTTGTATGTAACTGCGGCACACATGAAATCCATCAAGAAGAGTGTCACCGTGGCCAATGAAGTGGAAGTGACGCAACAATTCATAGGGGAGCAAGTATCTCCGCTGCGGGAGAAGCAGCCCGAGGTGCGGAGCGCACTCCCCACGCGCGACGAACCCCACCAGTTCAGTGTTTCAACCAGCGACGTTCAATTTAAAGGTAACATTATAATATTTTATTCATACCTACAAAATAAATGCGGAAACAATCTTTATTTAGGTACCTACATAACTGTTTTGTAATAATTTTAAACCAACAATTTTAATTTCTAAACTTAAAGAATTACCTGTTATATTAGTTTATTCTGTCAGACTTAATGCGATAAACGTCATCCAGGTAGAATTATTGTACTGCTTTAATTAAAAGCTAGCTAGCATCCAAAAACGTATTCTATGTCAAATTAAGTACCTGTCTGATACGGATGTATGTATATAATATGTATGTTTGACCATGAATTTCTCGGAAGCTATGCGTGATATCAATAAGTTTTTTGCAGTATGTTGATGTTTCAATAGGGAACAGCATCCAATCGGATCACTAAGTTGTGATATATAGGTATTTATGCATGAAAATTATATTACTTGCCTTTGCAAGTAATATAATTTTCATGCATAAATAAGTCTTTTTACTAGCTGTGCCAGCGACTTCGTCCGCGTGGAATAGTTATTATCATAAAAACGGTTCTAGTGAGTTAATCTTAAAAGATAGACATATGCTGTTGCGGACATTTTGTTAGATCATTCCAAGAGGAATAATTCTTTTACACATATTTTTTTTATATATTGTACTGTTTTCGCAGCGCACGCAACAAAAGCCCTCAAAAATGCAAAATTTTCCTCATTTTTTCCACATTTCCTATTGTTTCTTCGCTCCTATTAGTTGCAGCGTGATGTTATATAGTCTAAAGCCTTCCTCGATAAATGGTCTATTAAACACAAAATGAATTTTTCAATTCGCACCAGTAGTTCCTGTGATTAGCGCGTTAAAAAAAACAAACAAACAAACTCTTCAGCTTCATAATATTAGTATAGATTTATTTTAGTAAATAATCAATAGAAATACATAATCAGTAAAAAATCGGTTTAGATATTACAGAAACAGCCTGGCAACAAATTGGAATATGTACAAAAAAACAGTAAAGCAAAATAAAAACATTCAGAAGACTTGAAAACCTCCTTTTTTTGAAGGCGGTTAAAAATAGCTTCATAAAATGATCTTTTTACCATTTGGTACGAAACTCTAAAAATGGTATAACAAGTTATTCAGTTTTACAATAATGTTACGGTAACGTCAAACTTAATGATGGCCGTTACCTTTTCAGAACTGCCAAATGAACCCAAAACATCTCCGATCGTATCTGACGTTGAAGAAACTGAAGAAATAGTGACTAAATTTATACAAGCTCCTGGTAACGCAGAACCTATTCAGGTGAAAACAAAAAGAACTATATTAAGGAAGAAAAAGCGTGGATCAATAGTAAAGTCTGATGCAGGTGACGTTGTAATTGAAGAAACCATTGACGAAGATGACGACACAAAAATTGCAAAAGATATAAGACATTCTGTTGATATTGAAGAATATGACGGCGACGACACGCTGCCACTAGCAGATACTGACAAAAGTACTATAGAAATGCCTGATGAATATTTACCAATACCAAAACATATATCAAAACTAGATATTGAAGAGATGCCAGAAGATAAGCCTGAATCGGTAGAAATAACAGAACTAAAAGATTTAGAAAATGAAACTGAACCAATTGAAAAATTAATCAAGAAAAAATTGCGGAAGAAAATGACAAAAGACGAGGAACTAACAATAATAACAGCGGAAGAAGTATATAGTGAAGAAATAAACAAACAACCTGAAAAAATCACACAAAAAACAGCAAATATCATCGAGGAGGAGCCCGAACAAGTGAAAGTCACACAGGTGCGCACTGAAACTGGCGACGTCAAAACTGTCAAGACTGTCAAGAAAGTGATAAAGAGGAAAAAGGAACCGAAAGAAGAAGTCACAGAGATAACGACGGTCCAACAAGACGACGAGGCGCCGATCACCACTGTCACGGTCGCCGAAGAAACGACGCCAGAAGAGACCGCACCCGTGGAGGTGGTCGAGCTTCCCGAGGAGACCACAGTCGAAGAGGCCACAGCGCCAGACGGTAAGCCAACTAAAAAGAAGGTCACCAAGAGGGTGATTCGGAAAAAGGTAGGTCCGAAAATACAAACCACTGAAATCACAACTGAACAAGAAGACGACAAGGAACCTGTCACGCACATAAACACAACTGACGAATACACAGATGACACTACCACGCCTCTCACACAATTACACGAACCTGACACGGCTAAGGTCATCGAGGAGGAACCCGAACAAGTGAAAGTCACACAGGTGCGCACTGAAACTGGCGACGTCAAAACCGTCAAGACTGTCAAGAGAGTGATTAAGAGGAAGAAGGGACCGAAGGATGAAGTCACAGAGATAACGACGATCCAACAAGACGACGAGGTGCCGATCACCACGGTCACGGTCGCCGAAGAAACGACGTCAGATGAGACTGCACCCGTGGAGGTGGTCGAGCTTCCCGAGGAGACCACGGTCGAAGAGGCCACAGCGCCTGACGGTAAGCCAACTAAAAAGAAGGTCACCAAGAGGGTGATTCGGAAAAAGGTAGGTCCGAAAATACAAACCACTGAAATCACAACTGAACAAGAAGACGATAAGGAACCTGTAACGCACATACAAACAACTGACGAATACACAGATGACACTACCACGCCTCTCACACAATTACACGAACCCGACACGGCTAAGGTCATCGAGGAGGAGCCTGAACAAGTGAAAGTCACACAGGTGCGCACTGAAACTGGCGACGTCAAAACCGTCAAGACTGTCAAGAGAGTGATTAAGAGGAAAAAGGGACCGAAGGAAGAAGTCACAGAGATAACGACGGTCCAACAAGATGACGAGGAGCCGATCACTACGGTCACGGTCGCCGCAGAAACGACGCCAGAAGAGACTGCACCCGTGGAGGTGGTCGAGCTTCCCGAGGAGACCATGGTCGAAGAGGCCACAGCGCCTGACGGTAAGCCAACTAAAAAGAAGGTCACCAAGAGGGTGATTCGGAAAAAGGTAGGTCCGAAAATACAAACCACTGAAATCACAACTGAACAAGAAGACGATAAGGAACCTGTAACGCACATACAAACAACTGACGAATACACAGATGACACTACCACGCCTCTCACACAATTACACGAACCCGACACGGCTAAGGTCATCGAGGAGGAGCCCGAACAAGTGAAAGTCACACAGGTGCGCACTGAAACTGGCGACGTCAAAACCGTCAAGACTGTCAAGAGAGTGATAAGGAGGAAAAAGGGACCGAAGGAAGAAGTCACAGAGATAACGACGGTCCAACAAGACGACGAGGCGCCTATCACCACGGTCACGGTCGCCGAAGAAACCACGCCAGAAGAGACTGCACCCGTGGAAGTGATCGAGCTTCCTGAGGAGACCACAGCGCCTGACGGTAAGCCAACTAAAAAGAAGGTCACCAAGAGGGTGATTCGGAAAAAGGTAGGTCCACATATACAAACCACTGAAATCACAACTGAACAAGAAGACGACAAGGAACCTGTCACGCACATACACACAACTGACGAATACACAGATGACACTACCACGCCTCTCACACAATTACACGAACCCGACACGGCTAAGGTCATCGAGGAGGAGCCTGAACAAGTGAAAGTCACACAGGTGCGCACTGAAACTGGCGACGTCAAAACCGTCAAGACTGTCAAGAGAGTGATTAAGAGGAAAAAGGGACCGAAGGAAGAAGTCACAGAGATAACGACGGTCCAACAAGATGACGAGGAGCCGATCACTACGGTCACGGTCGCCGCAGAAACGACGCCAGAAGAGACTGCACCCGTGGAGGTGGTCGAGCTTCCCGAGGAGACTACGGTCGAAGAGGCCACAGCACCTGACGGTAAGCCAACTAAAAAGAAGGTCACCAAGAGGGTGATTCGGAAAAAATTAGGTCCGAAAATACAAACCACTGAAATCACAACTGAACAAGACGACGACAAGGAACCTGTCACGCACGTACACACAACTGACGAATACACAGATGACACTTCCACGCCTCTCACACAATTACACGAACCCGACACGGCTAAGGTCATCGAGGAGGAGCCCGAACAAGTGAAAGTCACACAGGTGCGCACTGAAACTGGCGACGTCAAAACCGTCAAGACTGTCAAGAGAGTGATTAAGAGGAAGAAGGGACCGAAGGAAGAAGTCACAGAGATAACGACGGTCCAACAAGACGACGAAGCGCCGATCACCACGGTCACGGTCGCCGAAGAAACGACGCCAGAAGAGACTGCACCCGTGGAGGTGGTCGAGCTTCCCGAGAAGACTACGGTCGAAGAGGCCACAGCGCCTGACGGTAAGCTAACTAAAAAGAAGGTAACCAAGAGGGTGATTCGGAAAAAGGTAGGTCCGAAAATACAAACCACTGAAATCACAACCGAACAAGAAGACGACAAGGAACCTGTCACGCACATACACACAACTGACGAATACACAGATGACATTACCACGCCTCTCACACAATTACACGAACCCGATACGGCTAAGGTTATCGAGGAGGAGCCCGAACAAGTGAAAGTCTCACAGGTGCGCACTGAAACTGGCGACGTAAAAACCGTCAAGACTGTCAAGAGAGTGATAAGGAGGAAAAAGGGACCGAAGGAAGAAGTCACAGAGATAACGACGGTCCAACAGGAGGACGAGGCGCCAATCACCACGGTCACGGTCGCCGAAGATACGACGCCAGAAGAAACTGCACCCGTGGAAGTGATCGAGCTTCCCGAGGAGACCACGATCGAAGAGGCCACAGCGCCTGACGGTAAGCCAACTAAAAAGAAGGTCACCAAGAGAGTGATTCAGAAAAAGGTAGGTCCGAAAATACAAACCACTGAAATCACAACTGAACAAGAAGACGACAAGGAACCTGTCACGCACATACACACAACTGACGAATACACAGATGACACTACCACGCCTCTCACACAATTACACGAACCCGATACGGCTAAAGTTATCGAGGAGGAGCCCGAACAAGTGAAAGTTACACAGGTGCGCACTGAAACTGGCGACGTCAAAACCGTCAAGACTGTCAAGAGAGTGATAAGGAGGAAAAAGGGACCGAAGGAAGAAGTCACAGAGATAACGACGGTCCAACAGGAGGACGAGGCGCCAATCACCACGGTCACGGTCGCCGAAGATACGACGCCAGAAGAGACTGCACCCGTGGAAGTGATCGAGCTTCCCGAGGAGACCACGATCGAAGAGGCCACAGCGCCTGACGGTAAGCCAACTAAAAAGAAGGTCACCAAGAGGGTGATTCGGAAAAAGGTAGGTCCGAAAATACAAACCACTGAAATCACAACCGAACAAGAAGACGACAAGGAACCTGTCACGCACATACACACAACTGACGAATACACAGATGACACTACCACGCCTCTCACACAATTACACGAACCAGACACGGCTAAGGTCATCGAGGAGGAGCCCGAACAAGTGAAAGTCACACAAGTGCGCACTAAAACTGGCGACGTCAAAACCGTCAAGACTGTCAAGAGAGTGATTAAGAGAAAAAAGGGACCGAAGGAAGAAGTCACAGAGATAACGACGGTCCAACAAGACGACGAGGCGCCTATCACCACGGTCACGGTCGCCGAAGAAACGACGCCAGAAGAGACTGCACCCGTGGAGGTGGTCGAGCTTCCCGAGGAGACCACGGTCGAGGAGGCCACAGCGCCTGACGGTAAGCCAACTAAAAAGAAGGTCACCAAGAGGGTGATTCGGAAAAAGGTAGGTCCGAAAATACAAACCACTGAAATCACAACTGAACAAGAAGACGATAAGGAACCTGTAACGCACATACAAACAACTGACGAATACACAGATGACACTACCACGCCTCTCACACAATTACACGAACCCGACACGGCTAAGGTCATCGAGGAGGAGCCCGAACAAGTGAAAGTCACACAGGTGCGCACTGAAACTGGCGACGTCAAAACCGTCAAGACTGTCAAGAGAGTGATAAGGAGGAAAAAGGGACCGAAGGAAGAAGTCACAGAGATAACGACGGTCCAACAAGACGACGAGGCGCCTATCACCACGATCACGGTCGCCGAAGAAACCACGCCAGAAGAAACTGCACCCGTGGAAGTGATCGAGCTTCCTGAGGAGACCACCGTCGAAGAGACCACAGCGCCTGACGGTAAGCCAACTAAAAAGAAGGTCACCAAGAGGGTGATTCGGAAAAAGGTAGGTCCGAAAATACAAACCACTGAAATCACAACTGAACAAGAAGACGACAAGGAACCTGTCACGCACATACACACAACTGACGAATACACAGATGACACTACCACGCCTCTCACACAATTACACGAACCCGACACGGCTAAGGTCATCGAGGAGGAGCCTGAACAAGTGAAAGTCACACAGGTGCGCACTGAAACTGGCGACGTCAAAACCGTCAAGACTGTCAAGAGAGTGATTAAGAGGAAAAAGGGACCGAAGGAAGAAGTCACAGAGATAACGACGGTCCAACAAGATGACGAGGAGCCGATCACTACGGTCACGGTCGCCGCAGAAACGACGCCAGAAGAGACTGCACCCGTGGAGGTGGTCGAGCTTCCCGAGGTGACTACGGTCGAAGAGGCCACAGCACCTGACGGTAAGCCAACTAAAAAGAAGGTCACCAAGAGGGTGATTCGGAAAAAATTAGGTCCGAAAATACAAACCACTGAAATCACAACTGAACAAGAAGACGACAAGGAACCTGTCACGCACGTACACACAACTGACGAATACACAGATGACACTTCCACGCCTCTCACACAATTACACGAACCCGACACGGCAAAGATCATCGAGGAGGAGCCCGAACAAGTGACAGTCACACAGGTGCGCTCTGAAACTGGCGACGTCAAAACCGTCAAGACTGTCAAGAGAGTGATTAAGAGGAAGAAGGGACCGAAGGAAGAAGTCACAGAGATAACGACGGTCCAACAAGACGACGAAGCGCCGATCACCACGGTCACGGTCGCCGAAGAAACGACGCCAGAAGAGACTGCATCCGTGGAGGTGGTCGAGCTTCCTGAGGAGACCACGGTCGAAGTGGCCACAGCACCTGACGGTAAGCCAACTAAAAAGAAGGTCACCAAGAGGGTGATTCGGAAAAAGTTAGGTCCGAAAATACAAACTACTGAAATCACAACTGAACAAGTAGGTGACACACAACCGGTTACACATGTAAACACAACTGACGAATACACAGATGACATTACCACGCCTCTAACACAATTACACGAACCCGATACGGCTAAGGTCATCGAGGAGGAGCCCGAACAAGTGAAAGTCACACAGGTGCGCACTGAAACTGGCGACGTCAAAACCGTCAAGACTGTCAAGAGAGTGATTAAGAGAAAGAAGGGACCGAAGGAAGAAGTCACAGAGATAACGACGGTCCAACAAGACGACGAAGCGCCGATCACCACGGTTACGGTCGCCGAAGAAACGACGCCAGAAGAGACTGCACCCGTGGAGGTGGTCGAACTTCCCGAGAAGACTACGGTCGAAGAGGCCACAGCGCCTGACGGTAAGCTAACTAAAAAGAAGGTAACCAAGAGGGTGATTCGGAAAAAGGTAGGTCCGAAAATAGAAACTACTGAAATCACAACTGAACAAGAAGACGACAAGGAACCTGTCACGCACGTACACACAACTGACGAATACACAGATGACACTACCACGCCTCTCACACAATTACACGAACCCGACACGGCTAAGGTCATCGAGGAGGAGCCCGAACAAGTGAAAGTCACACAGGTGCGCACTGAAACTGGCGACGTCAAAACCGTCAAGACTGTCAAGAGAGTGATTAAGAGGAAGAAGGGACCGAAGGAAGAAGTCACAGAGATAACGACGGTCCAACAAGATGACGAGGCGCCGATCACTACGGTCACGATCACCGAAGAAACGACGCCAGAAGAGACTGCACCCGTGGAGGTGGTCGAGCTTCCCGAGGAGACTACGGTCGAAGAGGCCACAGCGCCTGACGGTAAGCCAACTAAAAAGAAGGTCACCAAGAGAGTTATTCGTAAAAAGGTAGGTCCACATATACAAACCACTGAAATCACAACTGAACAAGTAGGTGACACACAACCGGATACACATGTAAACACAACTGACGAATACACAGATGACACTATCACGCCTTTCACACAATTACACGAACACGATACGGCTAAGGTCATCGAGGAGGAGCCCGAACAAGTGAAAGTCACTCAGGTGCGCACTGAAACTGGCGACGTCAAAACCGTCAAGACTGTCAAGAGAGTGATTAAGAGAAAGAAGGGACCGAAGGAAGAAGTCACAGAGATAACGACGGTCCAACAAGACGACGAGGCGCCGATCGCCACGGTTACGGTCGCCGAAGAAACGACGCCAGAAGAGACTGCACCCGTAGAGGTAGTCGAGCTTCCTGAGGAGACCACGGTCGAAGAGACCACAGCGCCTGACGGTAAGCCAACGAAAAAGAAGGTCACCAAGAGAGTTATTCGTAAAAAGGTAGGTCCACATATACAAACCACTGAAATAACAACTGAAAAAGAAGACGACATGGAACCTGTCACGCACATACACACAACTGACGAATACACAGATGACACTACCACGCCTCTCACACAATTACAAGAACCCGACACGGCTAAGGTCATCGAAGAGGAGCCCGAACAAGTGAAAGTCACACAGGTGCGCACTGAAACTGGCGACGTCAAAACCGTCAAGACTGTCAAGAGAGTGATTAAAAGGAAGAAGGGACCGAAGGATGAAGTCACAGAGATAACGACGGTCCAACAAGATGATGAGGCGCCGATCACCACGGCCACGGTCGCCGAAGAAACGACGCCAGAAGAGACTGCACCCGTGGAGGTGGTCGAGCTTCCTGAGGAGACCACCGTCGAAGAGACCACAGCGCCTGACGGTAAGCCAACTAAAAAGAAGGTCACCAAGAGGGTGATTCGGAAAAAGGTAGGTCCGAAAATACAAACCACTGAAATCACAACTGAACAAGAAGACGACAAGGAACCTGTCACGCACATACACACAACTGACGAATACACAGATGACACTACCACGCCTCTCACACAATTACACGAACCCGACACGGCTAGGGTCATCGAGGAGGAGCCCGAACAAGTGAAAGTCACACAGGTGCGCACTGAAACTGGCGACGTCAAAACCGTCAAGACTGTCAAGAGAGTGATAAGGAGGAAAAAGGGACCGAAGGAAGAAGTCACAGAGATAACGACGGTCCAACAAGACGACGAGGCGCCTATCACCACGGTCACGGTCGCCGAAGAAACCACGCCAGAAGAGATTGCACCCGTGGAAGTGATCGAGCTTCCTGAGGAGACCACCGTCGAAGAGACCACAGCGCCTGACGGTAAGCCAACTAAAAAGAAGGTCACCAAGAGGGTTATTCGGAAAAAGGTAGGTCCAAATATACAAACCACTGAAATCACAACTGAACAAGAAGACGACAAGGAACCTGTCACGCACATACACACAACTGACGAATACACAGATGACACTACCACGCCTCTCACACAATTACACGAACCCGACACGGCTAAGGTCATCGAGGAGGAGCCCGAACAATTGAAAGTCAAACAGGTGCGTACTGAAACTGGCGACGTCAAAACCGTCAAGACTGTCAAGAGAGTGATAAGGAGGAAAAAGGGACCGAAGGAAGAAGTCACAGAGATAACGACGGTCCAACAAGACGACGAGGCGCCGATCACTACGGTCACGGTCGCCGAAGAAACGACGCCAGAAGAGACTGCACCCGTGGAGGTGGTCGAGCTTCCCGAGGAGACAACGATCGAAGTAACCACAGCGCCTGACGGTAAGCCAACTAAAAAGAAGGTCACCAAGAGAGTTATTCGTAAAAAGGTAGGTCCACATATACAAACCACTGAAATCACCACAGAACAAGTAGGTGACACACAACCGGTTACACATGTTTATACAACTGACGAATACACAGATGACACTACCACGCCTCTCACACAATTACACGAACCCGACACGGCTAAGGTCATCGAGGAGGAGCCCGAACAAGTGAAAGTCACACAGGTGCGCACTGAAACTGGCGAAGTCAAATCCGTCAAGACTGTCAAGAGAGTGATTAAGAGGAAGAAGGGACCGAAGGAAGAAGTTACAGAGATAACGACGGTCCAACAAGACGACGAGGCGCCGATCACCACGGTCACGGTCGCCGCAGAAACGACGCCAGAAGAGACTGCACCCGTGGAGGTGGTCGAGCTTCCTGAGGAGACCACCGTCGAAGAGACCATAGCGCCTGACGGAAAGCCAACTAAAAAGAAGGTCACCAAGAGGGTGATTCGGAAAAAGGTAGGTCCAAATATACAAACCACTGAAATCACAACTGAACAAGAAGACGACAAGGAGCCTGTCACGCACATACACACAACTGACGAATACACAGATGACACTACCACGCCTCTCACACAATTACACGAACCCGATACGGTTAAGGTTATCGAGGAAGAGCCCGAACAAGTGAAAGTCACACAGGTGCGCACTGATACTGGCGACGTCAAAACCGTCAAGACTGTCAAGAGAGTGATTAAGAGGAAGAAGGGACCGAAGGAAGAAGTCACAGAGATAACGACGGTCCAACAAGACGACGAGGCGCCGATCACCACGGTCACGGTCGCCGAAGAAACGACGCCAGCAGAGACTGCACCCGTGGAGGTGGTCGAGCTTCCTGAGGAGACCACCGTCGAAGAGACCACAGCGCCTGACGGTAAGCCAACTAAAAAGAAAGTCACCAAGAGGGTGATTCGGAAAAAGGTAGGTCCAAATATACAAACCACTGAAATCACAACTGAACAAGAAGACGACAAGGAACCTGTCACGCACATACACACAACTGACGAATACACAGATGACACTACCACACCTCTCACACAATTACACGAACCCGACACGGCTAAGGTCATCGAGGAGGAGCCCGAACAAGTGAAAGTCACACAGGTGCGCACTGTAACTGGCGACGTCAAAACCGTCAAGACTGTCAAGAGAGTGATTAAGAGGAAGAAGGGACCGAAGGAAGAAGTCACAGAGATAACGACGGTCCTACAAGACGACATGGCGCCGATCACCACGGTCACGGTCGCCGAAGAAACGACGCCAGAAGAGACTGCACCCGAGGAGGTGGTCGAGCTTCCCGAGGAGACTACGATCGAAGAAGCCACAGCGCCTGACGGTAAGCCAACTAAAAAGAAGGTCACCAAGAGAGTTATTCGTAAAAAGGTAGGTCCACATATACAAACCACTGAAATAACAACTGAACAAGAAGACGACATGGAACCTGTCACGCACATACACACAACTGACGAATACACAGATGACACTACCACGCCCCTCACACAATTACACGAACCCGACACGGCTAAGGTAATCGAGGAAGAGCCCGAACAAGTGAAAGTCACACAGGTGCGCACTGAAACTGGCGACGTCAAAACGGTCAAGACTGTCAAGAGAGTGATAAAGAGGAAGAAGGGACCCAAGGAAGAAGTCACAGAGATAACGACGGTCCAACAAGATGACGAAGCGCCGGTCACCACGGTCACGGTCGCTGAAGAAACGACGCCAGAAGAGGCTGAACCCGTGGAGGTGGTCGAGCTTCCTGAAGAGATTACCGTCGAAGAGACCACAGCGCCTGACGGTAAGCCAACTAAAAAGAAGGTCACCAAGAGGGTGATTCGGAAAAAGGTAGGCCCACATATACAAACCACTGAAATCACCACTGAACAAGTAGATGACACACAACCGGTTACACATGTACATACAACTGACGAATACACAGATGACACAACCACATCTCTCACACAATTACATGAACCCGACAAGGCTAAGGTTATCGAGGAGGAGCCCGAAAGAGTGAAAGTCACACAGGTGCGCACTGAAACTGGCGACATCAAAACCGTCAAGACTGCCAAGAGAGTGATTAAGAGGAAGAAGGGACCAAAGGAAGAAGTCACAGAGATAACGACGGTCCAACAAGACGACGAGGCGCCAATCACCACGGTCACGGTCGCCGAAGAAACGTCGCCAGAAGAGACTACACCCGTGGAGGTGGTCGAGCTTCCTGAGGAGACCACCGTCGAAGAGACCACAGCGCCTGACGGTAAGCCAACTAAAAAGAAGGTCACCAAGAGGGTGATTCGGAAAAAGGTAGGTCCAAATATACAAACCACTGAAATCACAACTGAACAAGAAGACGACAAGGAGCCTGTCACGCACATACACACAACTGACGAATACACAGATGACACTACCACGCCTCTCACACAATTACACGAACCCGACACGGCTAAGGTCATCGAGGAGGAGCCCGAACAAGTGAAAGTCACAAAGGTGCGCACTGAAACTGGCGACGTCAAAACCGTCAAGACTGTCAAGAGAGTGATTAAGAGGAAGAAGGGACCGAAGGATGAAGTCACAGAGATAACGACTGTCCAACAAGACGACGAAGCGCCGATCACAACGGTCACGGTCGCCGAAGAAACGTCGCCAGAAGAGACTGCACCCGTGGAGGTGGTCGAGCTTCCCGAGGAGACTACGATCGAAGAAGCCACAGCGCATGACGGTAAGCCAACTAAAAAGAAGATCACCAAGAGGGTGATTCGGAAAAAGGTAGGTCCAAATATACAAACCACTGAAATCACAACTGAACAAGAAGACGACAAGGAACCTGTCACGCACATACACACAACTGACGAATACACAGATGACACTACCACGCCTCTCACACAATTACACGAACCCGATACGGCTAAGGTCATCGAGGAGGAGCCCGAACAAGTGAAAGTCACACAGGTGCGCACTGAAACTGGCGACGTCAAAACCGTCAAGACTATCAAGAGAGTGATTAGGAGGAAAAAGGGACCGAAGGAAGAAGTCACAGAGATAACGACGGTCCAACAAGACGACGAGGCGCCGATCACCACGGTCACGGTCGCCGAAGAAACGACGCCAGAAGAGACTACACCCGTGGAGGTGGTCGAGCTTGCCGAGAAGACTACGATCGAAGAAGCCACAGCGTCTGACGGTAAGCCAACTAAAAAGAAGGTCACCAAGAGAGTTATTCGTAAAAAGGTAGGTCCACATATACAAACAACTGAAATCACAACTGAACAAGTAGGTGACACACAACCGGTTACACATGTACACACAACTGACGAATACACAGATGACACTACCACACCTCTCACACAATTACACGAACCCGACACGGCTAAGGTCATCGAGGAGGAGCCCGAACAAGTGAAAGTCACAAAGGTGCGCACTGAAACTGGCGACGTCAAAACCGTCAAGACTGTCAAGAGAGTGATTAAGAGGAAGAAGGGACCAAAGGAAGAAGTCACAGAGATAACGACGGTCCAACAAGACGACGAGGCGCCAATCACCACGGTCACGGTCGCCGAAGAAACGTCGCCAGAAGAGACTACACCCGTGGAGGTGGTCGAGCTTCCTGAGGAGACCACCGTCGAAGAGACCACAGCGCCTGACGGTAAGCCAACTAAAAAGAAGGTCACCAAGAGAGTTATTCGTAAAAAGGTAGGTCCACATATACAAACCACTGAAATAACAACTGAACAAGTAGGTGACACACAACCGGTAACACATGTTTACACAACTGACGAATACACAGATGACACTACCACACCTCTCACACAATTACACGAACCCGACACGACTAAGGTCATTGAGGAGGAGCCCGAACAAGTGAAAGTCACACAGGTGCGCACTGAAACTGGCGACATCAAAACCGTCAAGACTGTCAAGAGAGTGATTAAGAGGAAGAAGGGACCGAAGGATGAAGTCACAGAGATAACGACTTTCCAACAAGACGACGAGGCGCCGATCACAACGGTCACGGTCGCCGAAGAAACGTCGCCAGAAGAGACTGCACCCGTGGAGGTGGTCGAGCTTCCCGAGGAGACTACGATCGAAGAAGCCACAGCGCATGACGGTAAGCCAACTAAAAAGAAGATCACCAAGAGGGTGATTCGGAAAAAAGTAGGTCCAAATATACAAACCACTGAAATCACAACTGTACAAGAAGACGACAAGGAACCTGTCACGCACATACACACAACTGACGAATACACAGATGACACTACCACGCCTCTCACACAATTACACGAACCCGATACGGCTAAGGTCATCGAGGAGGAGCCCGAACAAGTGAAAGTCACACAGGTGCGCACTGAAACTGGCGACGTCAAAACCGTCAAGACTATCAAGAGAGTGATTAGGAGGAAAAAGGGACCGAATGAAGAAGTCACAGAGATAACGACGGTCCAACAAGATGACGAGGCGCCGATCACGTCGGTCACGGTCGCCGAAGAAACGACGCCAGAAGAGACTGCACCCGTGGAGGTGGTCGAGCTTCCCGAGGAAACTACGATCGAAGAAGCCACAGCGCCTGACGGTAAGCCAACTAAAAAGAAGGTCACCAAGAGGGTTATTCGTAAAAAGGTAGGTCCACATATACAAACCACTGAAATCACCACTGAACAAGTAGGTGACACACAACCGGTTACACATGTACATACGACTGACGAATACACAGATGACACTACCACGCCTCTCACACAATTACACGAACCCGACACGGCTAAGGTCATCGAGGAGGAGCCCGAACAAGTGAAAGTCACACAGGTGCGCACTGAAACTGGCGACATCAAAACCGTCAAGACTGTCAAGAGAGTGATTAAGAGGAAAATGGGACCGAAGGAAGAAGTCACAGAGATAACGACGGTCCAACAAGACGACGAGGCGCCGATCACCACAGTCACGGTCGCCGAAGAAACGTCGCCAGAAGAGACTGCACCCGTGGAGGTGGTCGAGCTTCCTGAGGAGACTACGATCGAAGAAGCCACAGCGCCTGACGGTAAGCCAACTAAAAAGAAGGTCACCAAGAGGGTTATTCGTAAAAAGGTAGGTCCACATATACAAACCACTGAAATCACCACTGAACAAGTAGGTGACACACAACCGGTTACACATGTACATACAACTGACGAATACACAGATGACACAACCACATCTCTCACACAATTACACGAACCCGACAAGGCTAAGGTCATCGAGGAGGAGCCCAAACAAGTGAAAGTCACACAGGTGCGCACTGAAACTGGCGACATCAAAACCGTCAAGACTGCCAAGAGAGTGATTAGGAGGAAGAAGGGACCGAAGGAAGAAGTCACAGAGATAACGACGGTCCAACAAGACGACGAGGCGCCGATCACCACGGTCACGGTCGCCGAAGAAACGTCGCCAGAAGAGACTACACCCGTGGAGGTGGTCGAGTTTCCTGAGGAGA
Source organism: Macaria liturata (assembly GCA_964023185.1). Classification (NCBI taxonomy): domain Eukaryota; kingdom Metazoa; phylum Arthropoda; class Insecta; order Lepidoptera; family Geometridae; genus Macaria; species Macaria liturata. The sequence goes on from OZ026808.1 coordinate 729,542, forward strand.
CCACCGTCGAAGAAACCACAGCGCCTGACGGTAAGCCAACTAAAAAGAAGGTCACCAAGAGGGTGATTCGGAAAAAGGTAGGTCCACATCTACAAACCACTGAAATCACAACTGAACAAGAAGACGACAAGGAGCCTGTCACGCACATACACACAACTGACGAATACACAGATGACACTACCACGCCTCTCACACAATTACACGAACCCGACACGGCTAAGGTCATCGAGGAGGAGCCCGAACAAGTGAAAGTCACAAAGGTGCGCACTGAAACTGGCGACGTCAAAACCGTCAAGACTGTCAAGAGAGTGATTAAGAGGAAGAAGGGACCGAAGGAAGAAGTCACAGAGATAACGACGGTCCAACAAGACGACGAGGCGCCGATCACAACGGTCACGGTCGCCGAAGAAACGTCGCCAGAAGAGACTGCACCCGTGGAGGTGGTCGAGCTTCCCGAGGAGACTACGATCGAAGAAGCCACAGCGCATGACGGTAAGCCAACTAAAAAGAAGATCACCAAGAGGGTGATTCGGAAAAAGGTAGGTCCAAATATACAAACCACTGAAATCACAACTGAACAAGAAGACGACAAGGAACCTGTCACGCACATACACACAACTGACGAATACACAGATGACACTACCACGCCTCTCACACAATTACACGAACCCGACACGGCTAAGGTCATCGAGGAGGAGCCCGAACAAGTGAAAGTCACAAAGGTGCGCACTGAAACTGGCGACGTCAAAACCGTCAAGACTGTCAAGAGAGTGATTAAGAGGAAGAAGGGACCGAAGGATGAAGTCACAGAGATAACGACTGTCCAACAAGACGACGAGGCGCCGATCACAACGGTCACGGTCGCCGAAGAAACGTCGCCAGAAGAGACTGCACCCGTGGAGGTGGTCGAGCTTCCCGAGGAGACTACGATCGAAGAAGCCACAGCGCCTGACGGTAAGCCAACTAAAAAGAAGGTCACCAAGAGGGTGATTCGTAAAAAGGTAGGTCCACATATACAAACCACTGAAATCACCACTGAACAAGTTGGTGACACACAACCGGTTACACATGTACATACAACTGACGAATACACAGATGACACAACCACATCTCTTACACAATTACACGAACCCGACAAGGCTAAGGTCATCGAGGAGGAGCCCGAACAAGTGAAAGTCACACAGGTGCGCACTGAAACTGGCGACATCAAAACCGTCAAGACTGCCAAGAGAGTGATTAAGAGGAAGAAGGGACCGAAGGAAGAAATCACAGAGATAACGACGGTCCAACAAGACGACGAGGCGCCGATCACCACGGTCACGGTCGCCGAAGAAACGTCGCCAGAAGAGACTACACCCGTGGAGGTGGTCGAGCTTCCTGAGGAGACCACCGTCGAAGAGACCACAGCGCCTGACGGTAAGCCAACTAAAAAGAAGGTCACCAAAAGGGTGATTCGGAAAAAGGTAGGTCCAAATATACAAACCACTGAAATCACAACTGAACAAGAAGACGATAAGGAGCCTGTCACGCACATACACACAACTGACGAATACACAGATGACACTACCACACCTCTCACACAATTACACGAACCCGACACGGCTAAGGTCATCGAGGAGGAGCCCGAACAAGTGAAAGTCACAAAGGTGCGCACTGAAACTGGCGACGTCAAAACCGTCAAGACTGTCAAGAGAGTGATTAAGAGGAAGAAGGGACCGAAGGAAGAAGTCACAGAGATAACGACGGTCCAACAAGACGACGAGGCGCCGATCACCACGGTCACGATTGCCGAAGAAACGACGCCAGAAGAGACTACACCTGTGGAAGTGGTCGAGCTTCCCGAGGAGACTACGGTCGAAGAAGCCACAGCGCCTGACGGTAAGCCAACTAAAAAGAAGGTCACCAAGAGAGTTATTCTTAAAAAGGTAGGTCCTTATATACAAACCACTGAAATCACAACTGAACAAGTAGGTGACACACAACCGGTTACACATGTATACACAACTGACGAATACACAGATGACACTACCACACCTCTCACACAATTACACGAACCCGACACGGCTAAAGTCATCGAGGAGGAGCCCGAACAAGTGAAAGTTACACAGGTGCGCACTGATACTGGCGACGTCAAAACCGTCAAGACTGTCAAGAGAGTGATTAAGAGGAAGAAGGGACCGAAGGAAGAAGTCACAGAGATAACGACGGTCCAACAAGATGACGAGGCGCCGATCACTACGGTCACGGTCGCCGAAGAAACGACGCCAGAAGAGACTACACCCGTGGAGGTGGTCGAGCTTCCCGAGGAGACTACGGTCGAAGAAGCCACAGCGCCTGACGGTAAGCCAACTAAAAAGAAGGTCACCAAGAGGGTGATTCGGAATAAGGTTGGTCCAAAAATACAAACCACTGAAATCACAACTGAACAAGACGCCGACAAGGAACCTGTCACGCACATACACACAACTGACGAATACACAGATGACACTACCACACCTCTCACACAATTACACGAACCCGACACGACTACAGTCATTGAGGAGGAGCCCGAACAAGTGAAAGTCACACAGGTGCGCACTGAAACTGGCGACGTCAAAACCGTCAAGACTGTCAAGAGAGTGATTAAGAGGAAGAAGGGACCGAAGGAAGAAGTCACAGAGATAACGACGGTCCAACAAGATGACAAGGTGCCGATCACCACGGTCACGGTCGCCGAAGAAACGACGCCAGAAGAGACTTCACCCGTGGAAGTGGTCGAGCTTCCCGAGGAGACTACGGTTGAAGAAGCCACAGCACCTGACGGTAAGCCAACTAAAAAGAAGGTCACCAAGAGGGTGATTCGGAAAAAGGTAGGTCCAAAAATACAAACCACTGAAATCACAACTGAACAAGTAGGTGACACACAACCGGTTACACATGTACACACAACTGACGAATACACAGATGACACTACCACGCCTCTCACACAATTACACGAACCCGACACGGCTAAGGTCATCGAGGAGGAGCCCGAACAAGTGAAAGTCACAAAGGTGCGCACTGAAACTGGCGACGTCAAAACCGTCAAGACTGTCAAGAGAGTGATTAAGAGGAAGAAGGGACCGAAGGAAGAAGTCACAGAGATAACGACGGTCCAACAAGACGACGAGGCGCCGATCACCACGGTCACGGTCGCCAAAGAAACGACGCCAGAAGAGACTGCACCCGTGGAGGTGGTCGAGCTTCCCGAGGAGACTACGATCGAAGAAGCCACAGCGCCTGACGGTAAGCCAACTAAAAAGAAGGTCACCAAGAGGGTGATTCGTAAAAAGGTAGGTCCACATATACAAACAACTGAAATCACAACTGAACAAGTAGGTGACACACAACCGGTTACACATGTACACACAACTGACGAATACACAGATGACACTACCACACCTCTCACACAATTACACGAACCCGACACGACTACAGTCATTGAGGAGGAGCCCGAACAAGTGAAAGTCACGCAGGTGCGCACTGAAACTGGCGACGTCAAAACCGTCAAGACTGTCAAGAGAGTGATTAGGAGGAAGAAGGGACCGAAGGAAGAAGTCACAGAGATAACGACGGTCCAACAAGACGACGAGGCGCCGATCACCACGGTCACGGTCGCCGAAGAAACGACGCCAGAAGAGACTACACCCGTGGAGGTGGTCGAGCTTCCCGAGGAGACTACGGTCGAAGAAGCCACAGCGCCTAACGGTATGCCAACTAAAAAGAAGGTCACCAAGAGGGTGATTCGTAAAAAGGTAGGTCCACATATACAAACAACTGAAATCACAACTGAACAAGTAGGTGACACACAACCGGTTACACATGTACACACAACTGACGAATACACAGATGACACTACCACACCTCTCACACAATTACACGAACCCGACACGGCTAAGGTCATCGAGGAGGAGCCCGAACAAGTGAAAGTTACACAGGTGCGCACTGATACTGGCGACGTCAAAACCGTCAAGACTGTCAAGAGAGTGATTAAGAGGAAGAAGGGACCGAAGGAAGAAGTCACAGAGATAACAACGGTCCAACAAGATGACGAGGCGCCGATCACCACAGTCACGGTCGCTGAAGAAACGACGCCAGAAGAGACTACACCCGTGGAGGTGGTCGAGCTTCCCGAGGAGACTACGGTCGAAGAAGCCACAGCGCCTAACGGTATGCCAACTAAAAAGAAGGTCACCAAGAGGGTGATTCGTAAAAAGGTAGGTCCACATATACAAACAACTGAAATCACAACTGAACAAGTAGGTGACACACAACCGGTTACACATGTACACACAACTGACGAATACACAGATGACACTACCACACCTCTCACACAATTACACGAACCCGACACGGCTAAGGTCATCGAGGAGGAGCCCGAACAAGTGAAAGTTACACAGGTGCGCACTGATACTGGCGACGTCAAAACCGTCAAGACTGTCAAGGGAGTGATTAAGAGGAAGAAGGGACCGAAGGAAGAAGTCACAGAGATAACAACGGTCCAACAAGATGACGAGGCGCCGATCACCACGGTCACGGTCGCCGAAGAAACGACGCCAGAAGAGACTACACCCGTGGAGGTGGTCGAGCTTCCCGAGGAGACTACGGTCGAAGAAGCCACAGCGCCTAACGGTATGCCAACTAAAAAGAAGGTCACCAAGAGGGTGATTCGTAAAAAGGTAGGTCCACATATACAAACAACTGAAATCACAACTGAACAAGTAGGTGACACACAACCGGTTACACATGTACACACAACTGACGAATACACAGATGACACTACCACACCTCTCACACAATTACACGAACCCGACACGACTACAGTCATTGAGGAGGAGCCCGAACAAGTGAAAGTCACGCAGGTGCGCACTGAAACTGGCGACGTCAAAACCGTCAAGACTATCAAGAGAGTGATTAAGAGGAAGAAGGGACCGAAGGAAGAAGTCACAGAGATAACGACGGTCCAACAAGACGACGAGGCGCCGATCACCACGGTCACGGTCGCCGAAGAAACGACGCCAGAAGAGACTGCACCCGTGGAGGTGGTCGAGCTTCCCGAGGAGACTACGATCGAAGAAGCCACAGCGCCTGACGGTAAGCCAACTAAAAAGAAGGTCACCAAGAGGGTGATTCGTAAAAAGGTAGGTCCACATATACAAACAACTGAAATCACAACTGAACAAGTAGGTGACACACAACCGGTTACACATGTACACACAACTGACGAATACACAGATGACACTACCACACCTCTCACACAATTACACGAACCCGACACGACTACAGTCATTGAGGAGGAGCCCGAACAAGTGAAAGTCACGCAGGTGCGCACTGAAACTGGCGACGTCAAAACCGTCAAGACTGTCAAGAGAGTGATTAAGAGGAAGAAGGGACCGAAGGAAGAAGTTACAGAGATAACGACGGTCCAACAAGACGACGAGGCGCCGATCACCACGGTCACGGTCGCCGAAGAAACGACGCCAGAAGAGACTGCACCCGTGAAGGTGGTCGAGCTTCCCGAGGAGACTACGATCGAAGAAGCCACAGCGCCTGACGGTAAGCCAACTAAAAAGAAGGTCACCAAGAGGGTGATTCGTAAAAAGGTAGGTCCACATATACAAACAACTGAAATCACAACTGAACAAGTAGGTGACACACAACCGGTTACACATGTACACACAACTGACGAATACACAGATGACACTACCACACCTCTCACACAATTACACGAACCCGACACGGCTAAGGTCATCGAGGAGGAGCCCGAACAAGTGAAAGTTACACAGGTGCGCACTGATAATGGCGACGTCAAAACCGTCAAGACTGTCAAGAGAGTGATTAAGAGGAAGAAGGGACCGAAGGAAGAAGTCACAGAGATAACGACGGTCCAACAAGACGACGAAGCGCCGATCACCACGGTCACGGTCGCCGAAGAAACGACGCCAGAAGAGACTGCATCCGTGGAGGTGGTCGAGCTTCCTGAGGAGACCACGGTCGAAGTGGCCACAGCACCTGACGGTAAGCCAACTAAAAAGAAGGTCACCAAGAGGGTGATTCGGAAAAAGTTAGGTCCGAAAATACAAACTACTGAAATCACAACTGAACAAGTAGGTGACACACAACCGGTTACACATGTACACACAACTGACGAATACACAGATGACACTACCACACCTCTCACACAATTACACGAACCCGACACGACTACAGTCATTGAGGAGGAGCCCGAACAAGTGAAAGTCACGCAGGTGCGTACTGAAACTGGCGACGTCAAAACCGTCAAGACTATCAAGAGAGTGATTAAGAGGAAGAAGGGACCGAAGGAAGAAGTCACAGAGATAACGACGGTCCAACAAGACGACGAGGCGCCGATCACCATGGTCACGGTCGCCGAAGAAACGACACCAGAAGAGACTGCACCCGTGGAGGTGGTCGAGCTTCCCGAGGAGACTACGATCGAAGAAGCCACAGCGCCTGACGGTAAGCCAACTAAAAAGAAGGTCACCAAGAGGGTGATTCGTAAAAAGGTAGGTCCACATATACAAACAACTGAAATCACAACTGAACAAGTAGGTGACACACAACCGGTTACACATGTACACACAACTGACGAATACACAGATGACACTACCACACCTCTCACACAAGTACACGAACCCGACACGACTACAGTCATTGAGGAGGAGCCCGAACAAGTGAAAGTCACGCAGGTGCGCACTGAAACTGGCGACGTCAAAACCGTCAAGACTATCAAGAGAGTGATTAAGAGGAAGAAGGGACCGAAGGAAGAAGTCACAGAGATAACGACGGTCCAACAAGACAACGAGGCGCCGATCACCACGGTCACGGTCGCCGAAGAAACGACGCCAGAAGAGACTACACCCGTGGAGGTGGTCGAGCTTCCCGAGGAGACTTCGGTCGAAGAGGCCACAGCGCCTGACGGTATGCCAACTAAAAAGAAGGTCACCAAGAGGGTGATTCGGAAAAAGGTAGGTCCAAAAATACAAACCACTGAAATCACAACTGAACAAGAAGACGACAAGGAGCCTGTCACGCACATACACACAACTGACGAATACACAGATGACACTACCACGCCTCTCACACAATTACACGAACCCGACACGGCTAAGGTCATCGAGGAGGAGCCCGAACAAGTGAAAGTCACAAAGGTGCGCACTGAAACTGGCGACGTCAAAACCGTCAAGACTGTCAAGAGAGTGATTAAGAGGAAGAAGGGACCGAAGGAAGAAGTCACAGAGATAACGACGGTCCAACAAGACGACGAGGCGCCGATCACCACGGTCACGGTCGCCGAAGAAACGACGCCAGAAGAGACTGCACCCGTGGAGGTGGTCGAGCTTCCCGAGGAGACTACGATCGAAGAAGCCACAGCGCCTGACGGTAAGCCAACTAAAAAGAAGGTTACCAAGAGAGTTATTCGAAAAAAGGTAGGTCCTTATTTACAAACCACTGAAATCACAACTGAACAAGTAGGTGACACACAACCGGTTACACATGTACACACAACTGACGAATACACAGATGACACTACAACACCTCTCACACAATTACACGAACCCGACACGGCTAAGGTCATCGAGGAGGAGCCCGAACAAGTGAAAGTTACACAGGTGCGCACTGATACTGGCGACGTCAAAACCGTCAAGACTGTCAAGAGAGTGATTAAGAGGAAGAAGGGACCGAAGGAAGAAGTCACAGAGATAACAACGGTCCAACAAGATGACGAGGCGCCGATCACCACGGTCACGGTCGCCGAAGAAACGACGCCAGAAGAGACTACACCCGTGGAGGTGGTCGAGCTTCCCGAGGAGACTACGGTCGAAGAAGCCACAGCGCCTAACGGTAAGCCAACTAAAAAGAAGGTCACCAAGAGGGTGATTCGTAAAAAGGTAGGTCCACATATACAAACAACTGAAATCACAACTGAACAAGTAGGTGACACACAACCGGTTACACATGTACACACAACTGACGAATACACAGATGACACTACCACACCTCTCACACAATTACACGAACCCGACACGACTACAGTCATTGAGGAGGAGCCCGAACAAGTGAAAGTCACGCAGGTGCGCACTGAAACTGGCGACGTCAAAACCGTCAAGACTGTCAAGAGAGTGATAAGGAGGAAAAAGGGACCGAAAGAAGAAGTCACAGAGATAACGACGGTCCAACAAGATGGCGAGGCGCCGATCACCACGGTCACGATCGCCGAAGAAACGACGCCAAAAGAGACTACACCCGTAGAGGTGGTCGAGCTTCCCGAGGAGACTTCGGTCGAAGAGGCCACAACGCCTGACGGTAAGGCAACTAAAAAGAAGGTCACCAAGAGGGTGATTCGGAAAAAGGTAGGTCCAAAAATACAAACCACTGATATCACAACTGAACAAGAGGACGACAAGGAACCTGTCACGCACATACACACAACTGACGAATACACAGATGACACTACCACGCCTCTCACACAATTACACAAACCCGATATGGCTCAGGTCATCGAGGAGGAGCCCGAACAAGTGAAAGTCACACAGGTGCGCACTGAAACTGGCGACGTCAATACCGTCAAGACTGTCAAGAGAGTGATTAAGAGGAAGAAGGGACCGAAGGATGAAGTCACAGAGATAACGACGGTCCAACAAGATGACGACGCGCCGATCACCACGGTCACGGTCGCCGAAAAAACGACGCCAGAAGTGACTGCACCCGTGGAGGTGGTCGAGCTTCCTGAGGAGACCACCGTCGAAGAGACCACAGCGCCTGACGGTAAGCCAACTAAAAATAAGGTCACCAAGAGGGTGATTCGGAAAAAGGTAGGTCCACATCTACAAACCACTGAAATCACAACTGAACAAGTAGGTGACACACAACCGGTTACACAGGTACACACCACACACGAATACACAGATGACACTACCACGCCTCTCACACAATTACACGAACCCGACACGGCTAAGGTCATTGAGGAGGAGCCCGAACAAGTGAAAGTCACACAGGTGCGCACTGAAACTGGTGACGTCAAAACCGTCAAGACTGTCAAGAGAGTGATTAAGAGGAAGAAGGGACCGAAGAAAGAAGTCACAGAGATTACAACGGTCCAACAAGATGACGAGGCGCCGATCACCACGGTCACGGTCGCCGAGGAAACGATGCCAGAAGAGACTGCACCCGTGGAGGTGGTCGAGCTTCCCGAGGAGACCACGGTCGAAGAGGCCACAGCGCCTGACGGTAAGCCAACTAAAAAGAAGGTCACCAAGAGAGTTATTCGGAAAAAGGTAGGTAGGACGACCCCAGAAAAAGCTAGAATTGAAGAAATATTTGAACAATCTGAAATCGTATTGCCAACAATTTCATCAAAAGAAAGTGAGTGGACTGAAAGAATTATGCTAAGTTTACGTTTTTTCATATTTTGGAATTGGGTTGAAAGTTCGTTTCAAGTATTATACAGAAATAAATAATATTAGGAATATGTTAGATCATTAACAAACAGTTATAAAAAAGAGGACTCCATAAATCAATAAAAACACCATCACAATTTATCGTGTTCCGGTGACGTATGTGCCGTCGGAATTCACTTTTACCAGTCGTTGACCTATATTACTCAGATACACACAACACACACATACCTACACACAAAGACACACACATACATTTAATGCATTACACCTGAACTTGATATCATAACTCTAAATTTTCAGTATAGGCAACTTCTGTTGTTTGTGTTCACTGTTCATACATCAGCATTATCAGCATTTAATGTCTTCAGTAAGGTAAGTACACACACAATAGTGAATCAAAGAAAATAATTTAAGTATAGTTAATATATAGTAGTGTAGTGTAGTAGTGTGTAGTATATGTGTATAGTTAATGTAATTTAAGTCGCGTTTGTGTGATAAGTTCAAGCTATCAGAACTTGCGAGACGCATCCAGTGGTGTGTTACACGCATAACTCAATTAAAGCTACTCATTCCATCTCTCATAACTGAAAATGGGGTTATGATTAATTTATATGAAAATTAGCAATTATTTGTTGCTATAGGTAGTATTGTTTTAATCTATACGTATACTAAAACTGAAGAGAGTCGAAAGTCCGATCATTGAAGATATTTAAACAATAAATTTGGAGATTAGTACAATTTATTTTTTGAAGAAGAATTGATAACAGTACACGTTCCAACAATTTATAGAAATTTTATCTTTTTATCTGTGCCTCTTTTTATTGAAACGCTCATTACACAAAAACGGCTTAACAGTTTATCATGGTTTTTAGCATGTAGTAGTATGAGGTCTTAGAAGTGTCATAGGCATACTTTTTATCCTGAAATAATGCAAGCGAAGCTCCGGGCGTCCCCTAGTTTATTAATATTTTTCTAAGAAATACTGTCTTTCGAACGCTAATTCTTCTTTACTTCAATAACCTACAATTATTTTGTTGTTGAAATCAACAAAAGAGGCATTATTTATGTCATTGCTTTACAATGCAAGGGATTATGTAAATAAGCAAGAACTTTTTTACTAGGACATTCCTAACATCCATAAATTCAGTTGCCCACCACTGTCTCAAGTTGAATTTATGTAATGCTATTCATTTGTCAAATACGTTATTTTTGTATATTACAGATGTACCAATCGACGGTAATGTGGAAGAAGTGCCACAAGAAGCGAAGGCTGGAGATAAACCTACTAAGGTGAAGAAATATCCAAAAAGTAAGCTGACGTTGGAGAAAATGGAAGAAAAATCCGTAGATTCTGAAGCACAGCAACCTCAAGAAACTGAAGGTCCACTTTTCAATAAAGTGAAATTAAGGAAACCTACCGAAAAGCCTAAACAAGAAGCTTCCGCAGTGAAATTGCCGAAATTTCAACTTAAAAGTCGTATTACTTACATACATGATTGGCCGCCTGCTATCGAAGAGCCTTCAATATCGTTTTTGGGAAGCGTACGACAGAATGGAGAACTTTCTAGAAATGTTAAAGAAGCATTAAAGCTTAAAAAGAAAATCGTTAAGATGCAAAAAATACCGGACATCGAAAAGGTAGAACTGGAGAAACCTGAACAATTCGATTTTTCACCTAAAGAACTAGAAGGACTTGAAGTCACAGAACTTAAAAAAGATTTAGAAGATTCCGAACAGATTAGTCATGAGCCTGCATCGTTGAAAATTGACGAAGAAAAACCTTCAAGCGAAGATGGTCAGCAGCCAAAATCAAGCAAAAAACCAACTAAAACAAAACATCTTAGTGAAGAATCTATGCCGCCACATGTGGAAAAAGCCCCCGTTGATAAAGAACATCCAATACAGCAGGTTGATATTACTGATGAACCGCAGAGTGAAACTATAATAGATGAACAACAAAATCTACCAGAAATGGAGAAAGTAGAGCTGATTAAACATGAACCAATTGAAACTATTTCTAAAAAACCTAAATCCATGGAAGTAACACAGCCTTCAGAAGATTTTCAAGATTTGGACGATAATAATCTTGAACCCGCTCCTTTGAAGATTATTGAAGATAAACCTCAGAAAAAAGTTTCTACTAAGCCTAAATCAAGCAAACAACCTAAAAAGACCAAAAATCTTGTTGAAGAGTCAGATGAACCAAGAAAATTGGAAAAGTCTTTAACATTAGAAGAAGAAGCATCGCCTGTTGATGATAAACAACCTGAACAGATAGATAAACCACAACTAAAAAAGAAAGTTACTAAAATTCAGACAAAAACAGTCTTAGAAAAGGCTGAGCAAGGTGAATCTGCTCCTAGTGAACCAGAAATCACTGAAAGTACAGAACAAAAACCAGATTCTGATTCTTATCAAAATACTTCATTGGAGCCCAGTGACAGCGGACCTGAAGATAAGCCAAAATCTATTAAAAAAACGGTTAAGAAGAAAAAACCTGTTGAAGTACCTGAAAACATAGAAAAAGATAAATCGCCTGAAATTTCTATTCCACCAGAGGTAAAAGAAGCTCCAGAAGTTAGTGAAGATCAACCCGTCAAGCTTGATGAGAATGTCATTGAACCACAACATACAGAAAAATTTTTGCCATCCAAGCCTAAATCTAAAGTTAAGCCCAAACTTACACCGATGACAATAGAGGAAAAAACATTAGAGATGGGCGTAGCTCAACACGCTGAAAACGTAGAGGGAGCTCAATTTACAAAACTGAAACTTAAGAAAACTACTACAAAACCTAAACAAGAGCCAACTGTTGTAGCTACACTGCCCAAATTCCAACTTAAAAGCAGAATCAGATATGTAACTGATTGGCCGCCGGAAATTATAAATCAATCCATCAACTTCTTAGGAAGTGTACGACAGAATGGAATATTATCTAGGAATGTGAAAGAAGCTGCTAAAATTAAGAAAAAAGTATATAAGGCTCCTGAACTTCCAGATATTGAAAAGACGGAATTAGAAAAACCAATGTTTGGGTACGAAGATATTGTTGACGCTAGAAGGGAATCAGTGGCAGAGTCTGTAAAAACAGTTCCTGACCAAGATGAAGAGCCAGAACAATTTACAATTAAGCCAAGGCGACCTAGTGTCAAGAAAACCGAAGAAATCACGGAAGAAGTAACCATTAAGAAAAAATTGAAACCGCTCCGCAAGTCATCTGTTACTTTGCCAGAAATTACTGAACCAGAAACTGTTACATTTAGGCCAAAATCCACAAAAACTAAAGAAGATGTTGAACAAGAATTTAATATTCATTTAGATTCATATGCAGAAGAAGAGATTTCAATGTCCAGTAAGGTCAAACTAAAACCACAAAGGCAACCGACATTTGGCGAAGAAGCCAATGAAACTTCTATCAAATTTTACGAAGAAAAAGATAGTGACGAAGGACCTGATATTGTAGAAATAGTTGACAGTGACATTGACATTGAAGATATAAACGATACTGCCAATGTTATGCTGCCTATGAAGAAACACAAGCCTGTGAAAGTAGAGGCGCAGGAAGATATCGCACAAACTGTCACTATTAGTCGGCCAATAGAAAAAGAAGAAGCCTCAGAAATGGTCCACGATGTTAGTTTGAAGTTAGATAAGAGGCCTAAATATACCGTAGATGACCAAGAGGAGGTCAGTTTCCAAGTGAAACCTCTGAAAGAAGAATATTCTACAGAAGAACTTTCTCTTTCTAGTAAAATTAAACTAAAGCCGAAGAGGAAACCCACAATCGACGAAGCTGCCGATGAAACCTCCATAAAACTAGTGCAAGAAATAGAAGATACTAACGAACCGGAGGAAATAATATTGAGCGAGGCCGAGTCGGAAGAAAACGTACAAATGGTGCTAAGACGCAAACCCAAGAAGCCCACGTACGAAGTGAGCGAACTGGAAGACATCAGCATCGAGTTCAAGCCCAAGCTGAAGAAGGAGGATGCAGTGACATACCAGGAGGAGCAGCTCACCATCTCCGCCAAGCGCAAGCCCCGCAAGCCCTCTCAGATCCAAGGTAACGCGGCCGCCAGCCGCCGCCCGCCGCCGCCCGCCGTCGCCGCCGCCTAACCGCTTGTCCGCCGCGTACTCCGTGCTCGCTCACTCACTTTAGTGATACAAAAAAACCACTCACCTATAGAATGACTACATCCGCTCGCACTATGGTTCAGTAACCCGACCGCTTTTCCTTACAAAGTGTTATAGTTATAGTAAGCCACTAAAGCCAAGAAAAAATTATCAATTATTTATACCTCTAAATTCTTCTTCTACAAAACCAACCATATATGTAGGTACTTATGTTAGTTTTATAATTATTGTAAAAAAGAAATACTTTTTCTATGAAAACATATTTTTTGATAAAAGTACAAAACCATTAAATCTATGTGGCTGGTTAACTAAAGGCGAGTTCTTTGTTTAGATATTTATAATTTGGAGCATAATTCATTACTTTAAGTTTCCTACTTTTTGAGTGTAACTGTAGATTTTACCATACATACTATAATTCGTATGAAAAAAGGGACAAGCTATCCAAAGCATGAGTTTTCATGAGCATAAATATTACTGTTAGTACGATATGTAGGTAACCTTCAAATCAGGCTTTAGCTTGAGTGCTTGCTTCATGTATATACCTGTCTCTCCCCGTTACGCACATAATTAAATGAATATTGTTATTTATAGAAGCTGATGTGTCGATGAGCATCGCCCGCGAACAGGAATTCCCAGGTAATTTAATATACAATATCATTGCATGTAAGCTTGCTTGGAAATTGCAATCTCATTTAAGTATGAATTACTTTGTGAGATATTTAGTGTTTATCTGTGTATCTGTTTATTTAAGCGCTCATCACGTAACTCCAGCTGAGTGTCATGATTTTTTGTTTGAAGGTAGTATCCTCTTTTTAGGAGTGTCATTAGACTACTTTTATCCTGAAATAATGCGAACCAAACTGCGTACGTCCACTAATACATACCTAAATAGATACAGACAGACACGGGAAGCTATTTTGTTTTACAGTATTTAGTGATATCCTGTAAAGCGGTTCTCCGTTGCCCTCCGCTCGGTGCGCGCTACAAGGGAGTTTACATTGACTGTAACCTCAGTACGTCCCATACTATGCCTGGTGGTAACCGAGTGTTCTGTCCACAGAGAGTCCACTAGAGGTGCGCAGCGGCGACACCGTGTTCGCCGTCTACTCGTACGTGGCCGAGAGCGACGAGGCCATCAACCTCGTGGAGGGCGAGCGCCTCTACATACTAGGTATGCTATACCTACCTCCTCCTCGCTTCGTTCTCTTCACTGCTGAGGGTCACGACCCTGCCTCGGATCATCTCCCGCACGATCAGCGCCATGGACTCTCGACTCGGTATTATAGGAATTTAATGCACTTCAGTCTATTTATAAAAGTGAACGAACGGATTATCAGGGCTTAGGTCCTAAAAGTGTCATAAGCTAGTGAAAGTAGTGGCTGTTTCTTCAGTCTCGTTTGCGCGCTACATACCTACATTGATAAAAAAAATATTTTAATAATAAATTGATGAACTACTTACATAGATAATAATATCATTAACTCTCCGGGTCTCTGCAGTGGTCAGTAGAAAGTCCTTTGATGGTAAGGGATATTCTATTTGGGGCGCATCGGTCGGATGATGGATACGAATACGGATACCGGATACGAATAAAAAAGACAATAAATTGTAGATCCTGGCTGCTTGTCATAAGTAGCAGTTTGTTTAAAGTATATTCGTCGATCAATTTACCAACGTGTTTATATATCGGAGATGTTGTCCAACAAACACTGACATTGTCTTAGTAGTCAGTCGGGTCTCAGACGAACTTACTTTATTTTGTTGCAGAGAGCACGAACCAGGACTGGTGGTTCGTGCGCAAACACCTGACGGAGGAGAAGGGCTGGGTACCGGCGCAGTACCTCATGGACGAGCACAACTACACGCTCTATCTGCAGAAGAAACTCAACGAAAAGATTGACAAGCTGCCCGTCTTCGAAAGTAAGCACGTTTTGTGGTATATTTTTTATTTTTTGTTGTACATATTTTAGTTCATAAATGGACATTTTCCACCTTGGGCAACAGTGTTCAATTCTGGTAACCTCATTAAATAAATCATCCATTAGTATAAATGAACATTGAAAAAACTATTGTCTAAATATTGGGATACGGTAAATTTTAAGTGTCAAGGAGGAGAAATTGGTTTTATCACGAGTTTGGAAAATTAAATCGGTTTCATTGCCTTAGCGGGTCGGGACGTTTCGATAGAAACATGTGATTGAGGGGCTCGTATGTGTTGCAGAACCGACGTCGGAGGAACAAGCAGTGGCGCCCATCTTCGTGGAGAAGTTGCGGCCCAAGCACGCGCCCGATGGCGCCACCGTGCAGTTCGAGTGTCAGGTGGAGGGGCACCCGCGGCCACAGATCACGTGGTTCCGCCAGACCGCCATCATCAAGCCTTCGCCCGACTTCCAGATGTACTACGACGAGGACAACGTGGCTACGCTACTCATCCGCGAGGTGTTCCCCGAGGACGCTGGCACGTTCACATGCGTGGCCAAGAATGCGGCCGGCTTTGCATCCAGCACCACCGAGCTGTTCGTGGAGGCGCCACTGTCCGATCACGGCTCCGAGATGACAGTACTGTCGCGCAAGAGCCTGTCTCGCGAGTCCTCGCTCGCTGACATCCTGGAGGGCATCCCGCCCACCTTCTCCAAGAGACCTAAGGCGCAATATGTAGCCGAGGGTTCCGAGATTTTGCTGGAGTGCCGCCTCGTGGCCATCCCCGAGCCAGATATCGTGTGGTACTTCCGCGGCGAGGAGGTAGCACGTGACGAGCACGTGTCCGTGGCCACTGAGTCTGACATGCACATGTACTGCAGCGTGCTGCGCATCGCCGACGTACGCAAGGCGCAAGAAGGCACATATACTGTGGTGGCCGTGAATCGCGAGGGCGAGGCCAGCCTACCTATAGTGCTCAAGATCAAGACAGGCCAGAAGGAGCGGCCGCAGGTGATCGAGCCGCTACGCAGCATGAGCGTACGTGCTGGCGAAAGCGTGGTGTTGACGGCGCAGGTGGTGGGTGAGCCCACGCCTACCGTCACGTGGTTGCGCGACGGCCGCCCGCTGCCACCGCCCGCGCCGCCCACCGGTGACACGCACTCCTACACCGTGCTGAAGCCGCGCCGCGGCGCAGACGACGGTGTCTACACCCTGCGGGCCGTCAACACCGAGGGTTCTGCGGAGACCAGCGCAGTCATCACTGTCGAAGGTATGCTTGATCTCTCACCACACCACCCACATTATCTTCAAAGCGAGAGTGAATCGGTTCTTATCGGTTAGTTACCTAATATTTCTCTCTTTTCAGAACCCACAGAAGAGAACGCAGAACCGCCGCTGTTCATACATAGATTCCAAGAAATCACAGTAAAAGAAAAGGGTACGGTAAAACTGGAAGCGAAGGTAACCGGAAACCCCGTGCCTTCCATCACGTGGTACAGAAACAACCGAGTAATTCAGCCTTCCGAGACCATCGTACAGAACTTTGACGGTGAGAATATTGAGCTGATAATCGAGCAAGTGGACTCAGAGGTGGACTCCGGCGATTACAAGTGCGTGGCGTCCAACAGCGCTGGAAAGGCCTCACACGGGGCCAAGGTCACCATCGACGTGGACAAGGTGACCTTCATGAAGAAGTTGCGCTCGACGTACACCGTGGAGGAGGGCAAGACCGTGGAGCTGGAGTGCCACACCTCGCACACTGTCAGCACGCGCTGGCTGCTCGGCGGCCGCGAGCTAAGTGGCATGGACCACCGCGAAATCATCCAGGAGGGCCGTGTGCACAAGCTTAAGGTGAAGAAGAGCAAGCTCACCGACGCGGGAGTCATCAAGTGCGTGGTGAAAGACCAAGAGACCAGCTGCCGGCTTCAGGTGACGGAGTGCGTGCCGGAGTTCGTGCGCCGCTTGCAAGACGTGGAGGTGCGTGAGCGAGATGTGGCCATCCTCGAGGTGGAGCTCAACTCGGAGACCGCTGACGTGGCTTGGCTCAAGGATGACGCGCGCATCGAGCCCGAGAAGAACAAGTACGAGCTCGAGAAACGTGGCCTCGTGCGCAAACTATACGTGCGTAACGCATCAGTGCACGACGAGGGCGAGTACCGGTGCGCGCTGCGAGACGACGAGTGCGCCGCCGAGGTGAGCGTGGTGGAGCTTCCGCCAGAGATCATCGGCCGCATGCGCGACCGCCGCGTGCCGCGTGGTGCCAAAGCCACCTTCGACATCGAGCTCACCAAGGGTGACGCGCTCGTACGCTGGTTCAAGGACGGTGAAGAGATACAGTTCTCGAGTCACGTGCAACTCACTATCGACGGCAAGAAGCAGAAGCTGAAGATCTACGAGTGCGTGGCCGAGGACGCGGGCGAGTACGCGTGCGAGGTGGGCGCCGACCGCTGCGTGGCGCGCCTCACCGTCACCGAACCCAGCGTGGACTTCACTCTACGCCTGCCCGAGTCACTGACGGTGCCGGCGCTCTCCGATGCCGCGCTCACCGTGCGTGTGCCTGACGAGGCCGCCGAGGTCACGTGGTACCGCAAGAAAGCACCTCTTGACGACTCAGAGAAGCACACTCTCATCTCGGACGGCACGGCGCGCACGCTCATCATCCGCGCCTGCTCCGAAGACGACCAGGGCGAGTACTCGTGCAGCCTGCTCGACGCCAAGTGCTCCACCAAGCTCAAGGTCGAAGGTAAGCACGTGTCCCACGTTTTCTTATCGGACACGATTAATAATAATCGCATTTTCATCGATTGGTGTCGATTTCCAGTGGTGGAGTTCGCGCCGAAGATCGGAGAGTACTCGGCGGAGCACCGCGTGAAGCGCGGCAACGACGTGACGCTGTCGGTGGCGTACAGCGCGGTGCCTGCGGCCCGCGACGAGTGGTCCGTGCACGGCAAGCCGCTGAAGAAGTCGAAGCGCGCGCGGCCCACACTCAGCGCCACTAGCGCCGCGCTCACGCTGCGCGCCGCCGAGCGTGCTGACGCCGGCGCCTACTGCTTGCGCCTCTACAACGCCGTGGGAGAAGCCACCGCCGACCTCGCTCTGCTCGTGCTCGGTACGACACTAGTACCTACTTACTATTTATTATGTCATAAGCCAAACGAGTAGGTATTCATTTTATATAATATACATATAATGTATATATATATATAATACAATATTGTGCAATGATGAAATGCAATATAATCATAAGAAACCTACTTATTTATTACTATTGTTGGTTATTGCAGACCTGCCGGGAGCGCCCGGGCGGCCGGCGGTGCTGGAGACGGGGCCGGCGTCGGCCGACGTGTGCTGGCAGCCGCCCCAAGACGCCGGCAACTCCGCGCTCATAGCCTACATCCTCGAGTACCAGGAGCAAGATACTACGCAGTCAGTACCACACATAGTACCTACCTACATTATAATAAACTATTTAACAATACCTATGTTCAGGCTAAAAATTACCTAAAATAAAAACTATTAATTTGCTCCTGAATGTTATAAAGTGTAACTTTCTGTTGAAAACAATATCTGCTACGTCACTAATACTGTGACGTAGTACCATGAATCTATAACAGATGGGGCTGGAACTAAACTGTAAAATAAATTAAGTAAGTTTTATATCTTCTAAGTTACAAGCCTGATTTTGATGCGGTTTTGTCTGATAGGCTTAAATTTGTTTAGTAAATTAATTTATTGATGTGATTCGCCGACTACTCACTTGAGGACGCTTTAGTACACATTTGTTCGCGCATAAAACTCAAACTACGGGTCAAATTTTAATGCTGCTTTCGACATTGTGGACGTTATTGGTCGGGGTAGTAAACCCCTCGAATATGAAAAGTTATAAAATATTTCGCACCCTAAGAAATAGCATATAGGTACAGCTAGTATTCAAATAAAATTGTAAAACCAACATGCAACAAATCTTTAACGCAAAAATTAATAACTTAATTTTTAAAAACCATACCGGTTTACGTATAGTTATTTTTATAAGTCTACCTGGCCAACAATATTAAAATGTTTCTGGTACATACTGCCAGGCTGTTGGCTAGTTAACATGCCGTTACCATTCTAGTGCAGATCCGTCGCTTAACAAATATGGCTTCAGGTGACGTGTTACACATTGATTTAATTAACGCACTTGACCATAGCTTGCCTAAAGGCCTGTTCACACGCAGCGAAGTACAGTAACGAGTTAACTTGCATCATGTTCTAATTAATAAGTTGATATAGTAAGTAGCGTCCACACGGGGATAAGTTAAGTTGTGAGCAGCCAAAGAAAAAGTAGCAACCAACATATGTAACACTTGCAGGTTTATTTTTATAATGAGAGTTTTTCGAATTATGTCTTTGACTATATTATTCAAAGAATTATACCTATAGACATTCGTGCTTTATAAATTCCTGCACAAATGCATAAATTGTGTTTTCATTCCACTTCATTTTTAATCAGCACAGACTAGGTATATGAAAATCAGTGTCTCAAACTGCAAACAAAACAACACAAGAATGCCGATGCGAAAACCATAAAAAAACACAGTTGTCACTTCGTGCTTAACTAAACTATAATTTCATCTGTCCACACGGTCTAAACACTGGCAAGTTAAGTTGACGGGGTGAAGGAGACGCGAGGGAGGGGCGACTTATCACTTGAACTAGCCGGAAAATAGAACCGCGGTCTATCCTACTGTACTTATTTGACAAGTTGCTACTTAACTTGCGTTTGCCGTTCACACGTGTTATGAACTTAACACACTCCGTGACGTAAGTTAACCTTACTTCGCTGCGTGTGAACAGGCCTTAAGGTGGAGCGTGTTTACCCAAAAAGAACTGGTTCAGTCTCGCTTTGAACTTGTATCCGTGTCATTGAGTAGCTTACAAGCATAGAGTAATATAATATAGGTACCAGGAATAGAGAGCCATCTAGTGTAATTTTAATGCCAATCGAATTGAAGTGCCCTCTGTATTTCTTGACCAAAAATAATATTGTATATATACATATACCTACGTATATACATCCTATTGCCTAAAATATAAATATAACACCTACCTACACCTTGCTCTTTACTTAAATATGTTAGAAGTTAAAATAAAACGCAGAATATTATTTTACTATTTTGTAATATTTGTCTGTAATATTAATTTTGCACCGACATTTTGATTGTATCGTCACCATCACATTATAGTATTATCCCGGCTAACATTGGACACCAACTGTATATTATCACATTAAAAGATACTGTAGCACATTAATTGTTGATATGAATATGATGAAATCACAATATAAAACACAAACAAATTCGCACAAGATCTAAAATTTTTCAAATTAAAATTTTCATACGTCAGTCAGTGTCACTTGTGATTAACTTTTTTTCTTTAACTTTGTATGTTGTTTCTTACTAAAGCGACATCTTCTAGTTAGTTTGCGGTCAAGCACACTGTATTTCTATATTTGCATTTTGTTCTGAGTTTCACCCCCCTGCTAACAAGTTTGCCCGCGTCAGATGGATGTCTCTGGAGGACATCCCACGCACGCACCACACCGTGTCGGGGCTGCGCAGTGGCGCCGCGTACCGGTTCCGCGCGCGCGCCGTCAACGAGGTGGGCGTGGGGGAGCCCTCCGACGCGTCCGACTCCGTAACCATCGCGCAGGCCGCGCTCGCCCAGCCGCCCTCCGTCGAGAGCCCGCTCACCCACTGCGCCGGAGAACCTGGCGAACAGGTACATCAATTCTTTTTCTTTATCACACTTCAAATTTATTTATTTGCATATAAATGGGTACATAAAGATCATAATAAATATCCGCCATTACCACCTCATATAAGATACGCCAACGTTAAATATCGTTACCTTATCCCACTCTGTTATTGCGTTTTGTACTTTTCCCACAAAAGCCTCAAGCTACATAAATAATTAGTAAGGATAGTTTCGCTGAACACAAGATTGTAATATGGCAGGTGGAACTGAGTTGCATATTCGGCGGCGTGCCGTGCCCCACGGTGGCGTGGTTCAAGGACGGCGCCGCCGTCACATCCAACACGACGTACTCGAAGCGCGTGGCGACGCTGCGGCTGTCGGCCAGCGCCGCCGCCGAGGGAGCCTACCGCTGCGTGGCCACCAACCCGCACGGCAGCGCCGAGACCGCCGCCTCCTTCGAGCTGCAACAGAAGCCGACCATCACCGTCGCAGAGCAAGAAGTAGAGCAGAAGCGACGCGTGAGTGAAGAGTGGTCCGTGACGGCCACCGTGCGCGGCATCCCCGCCCCGACGGTGGCGTGGTACCGCGACGGCCGCCGCGTCGACTCGCCCGAGGTGGAGGTGCTGACGGAGCGCAACACGAGCGTCATCCGCATCCAGCGCCTCCAGCGCGCGCACGCTGCCAGCTACTCCGTGGAGGCCACCAACAAGGCCGCCACCAACACACTGCATCTCTCGCTCAAGGTCTACGGTGAGTCTAAGCAAGCAACCTTCCACTTGGCCGATTCAATTCAATGTTTTATTACTGTAGCCAATTACTTGCTAATGTGGTGGTGCGACGCAAAGTATACCTTGGCCTCCGACTCAAAGTATAGTAATCAGTCCTTGTAACATTAAGCCATCATTAACATCCACAGCGTTCAGAATCTCTCCTGGGTATGAGGAGGCCTCCCTTTGTAGGTGCCATCTATGACTATCCTGTGCAGACCTCATCCACGACTCACTCCTCGTCAGCCAGTTCTAAGCCACCACTCTGTGCATTAAGTGTCAGTTATGTTGAATTAATATGTGCACATGTGTGCAGACAAGCCGAGCCCGCCGCTGGGCCCGGTGGCGCTGCTGCAGCTGTCGCGGGACAGCGTCACCATCGCGTGGCGCGCGCCGACGGACGACGGCGGCCTGCACCTCACCAAGTACGCCATCGAGAAGCACGACCACGGTGGATGGCTCAAGGTAATGCTATCTTCAATTATTTAACGTGTATAAACTATAGTATAGCAAAAGTGTTAGTACATAGTTAGTGTCAACTATAGTCTTAGCAGGGTGCACATATTGTAATGTTTATGATTGCAATAAAGACATACACTGTTCTAAACATGTAAGAGAGAAACATTATTGCTGGGTGTGTAAGGATGACATTTCTTTGTCTGTTTTGGGAGCAAATCAAATGCGGGTTGTCACTGCAAAAAAATATTAGTAACGAATGACAAACATGGGAACTGATTTACCGCTACTGTTTGTTAGGCAAGCATATTTACCAACCAATTATTCAAGCTGTATCTCCTACCACCAACTTCATTATTTTCTAATGTATCTTGCTGTCTTGTAAATGAGTAAGTAAATTACATGGCTCATGATACAACACTGGCTCATTCGAAATGCGGCCCGTTCCCTGGTTTTGAATTACAAAATATAAATATTGGACAGCCCTGTAGTCAGGACTTTTGAAAACTACAATTTACACTAAACGCGAAACTTTTACGTACCCCTTTTTTCTCTAAAAAAACCTGGCCTGCAGCAAGTCCTCCTGAATGTGGTCGCCGGCGAGTCCTGGACGCCTCCTGGCATCCAGGTAAAGTCCAAGTATCGGAACACACAATATAGATGTACGGGATCACTGATTAGGTTATAACACTCGCGTGATATTTTTAGATTGTTTTGCGTAACGTACTTTCTGTTCAAGGGTTGGAGCAGCACTGTCGATGTAGGTAAACGTCATTCTTTTTAGAGATGCGCAAGCGCGGGGTAAATGCGCGAGTGTGATATATATTGGATTTTACATCGACTTGATGAATGTAGATTTTAGGCAAGCCAAGTCCCTACATTTCCCCCCACCAAATCCGACGTTCGGATTTCTCAGTTCTTACTAGCAGTGTCACTGTAAAGTGTGCAAGTAGCTAGTGTTAATATGTAACTAAATGTTGTACAGTATTTCTCGTTGAATGTGATGAACAAGAATATTTTATGTAGCTCGAGAGCGTGTGGACTGTATACAATGTTAATAGGATAAATGTTTGTATAACGATATGAGTGGACTGTATAATTTTAGGTGTAAAGATATTGCTAAGTCTAATGTCTTAACTAACTTTCTTCTAGGGAATTGTGTGAATTTACATAGAATTAACTATGAGTCATCGTCCAAGGGGAGAGGACTCAATTTGACCACGGGTCGAGTAAATTCACTATTCCTCGTGCGAACAGTGACAACACGGGTCACATTATCAGCTCCCGGATGGAGCTTTGTAACTCTGGCTAAAGGCCATTGAAGGGGAGGTGCTTCGCTATGAATGAGCACTAAGTCTCCCACCTTCAGATCTCGACATCCACTGAACCACTTCTGACGTTCCTGAAGTGTCGAAAGGAAGTTCTTGCGCCATGAATGCCAAAATTTTTGTGCCATCTGTTGTACGATTTGCCAACGCGTGAGTCTATGTACAGGAGTAGATGTTATGTCGTATTCCGGTACGCTGAGAAGTTCGCGGCCTATGAGAAAGTGAGCCGGCGTGAGTATCTCGAACTCGTTAGGATCTGATGACAAAGCGCAAAGAGGCCTTGAGTTTAGAACAGCTTCTGCTCGTGCGAATAATGTTGTCAACTCTTCGAGTGTTAGAGACCGGTCGGCGACCGTCCGTTTAAGCAGATCTTTGCATGAACGAATCGCAGCTTCATATAAACCGCCAAAATGACTACCGGTTGGCGGGTTATGCTTCCATTCAACATCTCGTGAAATGAAACCGGCCGAGATTTCATCTGTATGAGTACGGAAAAAGTGTGAAACTTCAGCTAACTGTTTGCCCGCAGAAACAAAGTTGGTCGCGTTGTCAGAAATCAGTAACTTACTTAATCCGCGCCTAGCAGTAAAACGGTCATACGACGCGAAAAAGTATTCCGTACTTAACTGCGTGAGAACGTCCGTGTAAATAGCGCGAGTTGAGCAACAAACATATACACATAAATAAGCTTTGTGAACGCGCGCGTTTCTGAGAGTAGACTCTTTTATGTGAAATGGACCTCCTATATCAAGACCTACAGCACAGAACGTCTGAGCATCTTGTGACCTAAACTCAGGGAGTTGACCCATAATAGGTTGTCTAGTTGTCGGTCTAGTCTTGAAGCAAGCAATGCATTGTCTTGTTCGCAATCTGATAACATTGCGTGCGGAAACGATCCAATATTTTTGAGTGAGTATACCCTGCAGTGTGCGGGGGCCTATATGCATATATGTGACGTGATAGTAATCGATCAGTCGGTCAGTGAAATTACATTTTTTAGGTAGCAGCACAGGATGCTTCGCATTAAAGGACAGCGTGGAATGTGCTAGCCTACCCCCCACCCTCAGGAAACCATTTTCATCAACAAAGGGGTTGAGTTTCAACAATGACTGCTGTGGTTTCTGACCTTGAGAGAGGGCACGTATATCTCCAGCATAATGATGCCGCTTAACGATTGTGTCCCGTGCCTGACGAATATCACCGAGCGTGAGCGTAGTTTTACGCTCGACTTTGGGCGCGCGACAGTTATTTATAAACTTATGTATCCAAGCTACAACATTGACTAACTTATTGTAGTTGGAACACTTCTCAGATAAATCATAAATAGGATCCGATGGCACGTTCCTAGTGACCATCACCTTTGATTCGTTCAAAGGTCTCAACTCCGGTACTTTTTCGTTTTTAAACTCGTCCATTGATGTGCCTGGCCAGTCTGGACGCGCGGGCCAGCTAGGGCCATGTGTCCCTTCTGGCATGGCGAGCAACACGGATGGAGTAGCTTCTATAGAAAGTACATCAGCGCACGGGTTATGTTCAGCGCTGGCGTTAAGTACTTTTGGAAGTTCATCTTCGGGTTTCATTGCCCGGTCAGGTGGTATATTTTCAACTTCCCACATCGAATTCATCACTGTAGTCAAGTCATGAGTGGGTGAAAACCCAGAGGAAGTATAATCGCAAGGGACATTGACTTCCTCAGGTTGATTCAGCCGATTTGGTGTTGATTGTAGTGAAGTTGACAACGTGGATAGAGGAACAACACAAGGGTCGTTGACCTTATCGCGTAGTTGATTCAATTCGTTTATTTCAGAATCACCTGGGGCATTGACCTCTGCGCTAAGTAAATCCAAATCAACATGCCCAGTGATAACGTATCCGTAAATAGAATGCAAGGCCGGGGGCATTCCAGGAATGTCTGAAAATATTTTCACACCGTCATAGACGTGCGGGAATATGTCCCCTGATATTAATAATTGCACGGGTCCACAATTGAGGAAGTCAGGGTCCGCTAACTCGAGATGCTGATAGTGATGTAGTATCTTGTCAGGTAGAACCATAGTAGGTAAATCGCCTGCGATATCGTCTACTATCACTACGTCCGTGGAACGCAGTTTATCTGATCCGTCGCGCGGTCGAATTCGACAAGTGGTTTGACCGTGGTTATCTACAGGTATTTTACCTAACGCCGTCGGTAAGAAATCTAGTGCGCGTCTGTTTAAGCCTAACTGTTCATTTAGCTCGGTTGTCATGTAACTAGACATTGAGCCTCCATCGATCATGGCACGCACGTCATGGAAATGACCCTGAACATCTTCTACCTGCACGATAGCAGTACCTAGAAGTACTGTTGTATCTGATGTAGAAACTAGCAGCCGATTTCTTTTGACACGTAAGCGTATCTACGTGCAAAGATGAATGGTGGCGAGCTCCACACACGACACACGACATTCGGGACGGACAGTCCGTGACACGGGGACTGCCTGTCCCCGTAGGAACGTGCCTTTTCAAGCAGTTCCCACAAAGGCCTAGCTCGTTGACCTTAGCAGCGCGAAGCTGAGGCGTGAGTGCGTTATATATATCGCACTTATATATAGCGTGTGGCTTTTGACAGCAAGGACACTCGTTGGATTTCTGACGGTCGACAACGGCGGGAGCCTTGCTGGCCACAGCTGATACGAAAGTCGATTTCGTACGAAGCGGTTTGGTCGAGTCTGGAATGTTAGAACTAACGTAGTTCTTGTGTGCATTATGTCTAGGCGGCGGCATAGACGGCTTGACGTACACCGGCCTAGCATCTGACATCTCCAGAGCACGAGCCTGTTTTTCGACGAAGTCAAGTAACTGCCCGATAGCAGGAATTTCGTCTTGATCCATACTCAATTCAAAAGCACGGCGCGTGGTTGGATCCAGATTCCGGATTGCAAGTTTGAATAACAAAAACTCGGATAAATTTGCTAGTTTTAAATTACGCAATGAGGCTACATTTTCCTGATAAACCTGCATAAAATTGTTTAGATTTTCAGTCGAATCTGTAGTGAACGCCTTGTATGAAAGAATCTTATCAACGAATGAAGACGCAAGCGCACGTCGGTTATCAAAACGCTTTACAAAACATTCCCACACAATAGGATAATTGTCCGACGTGACTGGCATAGATTTCGCTATAGATAAGGCGGAACCTGTTACAGAAGCGATTAAGTAATAAAACTTTTCAATGTTTGAAAGAGTATTATTTTCGTGTATCAAACTACGAAATGTATCGCGGAACGTAATCCAGTTTTGTAATTGACTATCAAATTTAGGTATTTGTAATTCGGGCAGTTTTACTCGTCGGCGAGTGCTGTCACTATTTTCATTAGAGTCCCGACGCACCGATGATGGCTCAGATATACTATCACAAACCGTGCGAATAGAATAGGTACAACAAATCATCAAATGCGTCGACTTCGGTATATGTTGGTATATAGCCAGGTACATACAATTTGTTTATAGAATTGATTTCTTTGATGCAACGATTATATTCTACGCGTAAATCGTCAAGGTCTTCAGCGCGAGATTTGAAATTGGGTAAAATCGTGGGATCTAAAAGAACCTTGGTTGACAAGTCGTACAACTTTTGTACACGTAAAAAACACATTTCTTTTGACGTAAGAAATGGTTGCAGCATTAATTCGAGATCCATAATATCGTCCTCTTTTTGTATTTTTCTTTTAGTTCTATCGGTCATTTTGATTGATTAAAATGTTCCCGACTACGAATTTATTTTAAAGTAACACAAAAATGAGAGTAGTTTTGGTTAATTTTAAGAAATTGCAAAATCACACAAGTCCGAATATTACGACATTTCAAGACAATCAATTCATTGTACAAATATAGTAAAGTAGACCTTATGACTATAGTGATAAAGTCCAAACAATGAAACAATATCGTTAGCAAATCTTGGGGTAGATAGACAGTTTTTAATGGAAAAAATGTTAAAAGTGTATTAGTATATGTAATTTTCTATAGTTTAAGCTAGTAAACTGAGAACTTTTGAAAACTACAATTTACACTAAACGCGAAACTTTTACGTACCCCTTTTTTCTCTAAAAAATCCTGGCCTGCAGCAAGTCCTCCTGAATGTGGTCGCCGGCGAGTCCTGGACGCCTCCTGGCATCCAGGTAAAGTCCAAGTATCGGAACACACAATATAGATGTACGGGATCACTGATTAGGTTATAACACTCGCGTGATATTTTTAGATTGTTTTGCGTAACGTACTTTCTGTTCAAGGGTTGGAGCAGCACTGTCGATGTAGGTAAACGTCATTATTTTTAGAGATGCGCAAGCGCGGGGTAAATGCGCGAGTGTGATATATATTCGATTTTACATCGACTTGATGAATGTAGATTTTAGGCAAGCCAAGTCCCTACAAATATGGTTATGTACTCAAATTTAATAAAAAAAATGTTTTAGTTAAGTTTAAATTCAATTACTAAGTCAATGTTAAATAGATATAATAATAACCTACGAATCAAAAACACATTTAGTGTTGGAATAATTAATTTAGCATTGAATATTATTGTATGACTGTTTAGCGTAAACGATTGTAATCGATAGAAGTTATTAGAAAAATAATGTTAGCGTCTACTTTAATATCGATGTAAAACACGGTTCAGCAGTTTTATCATTTTTGAATGTCTATCTGTGTATATTTTTCTGTTTATTTTAACGCTCGTCACGCTAAAAACGGCTGAAATGATCATCATGATTTTTAGTATAAGGTCTTAGGAGTGTCATAGGCTACCTTTTATCCTGAAATAATGCGAGCGAAACCGCGGGCGTCCATTAGTTTAGCAAAAAAATGCTTTCTTTTTTTTACCTTATCCCAGTAGGTGGGTCGGGCACAGCATGTTTGCTTACAGGCTTATAAGCTAAATTGATTGAATGAATGTGTGCTGCAGGTGGCGGAGGTAGACAAGGACGTGGAGTCGTACTGCGTGCAACGGCTGGACGAGCACACGCAGTACATGTTCCGTGTGACGGCGCACAACCCCGTGGGCGCGTCCGACGCGCTCTGCAGCGAGCCCGTGCTCATCAGCGCGGCGAGGGGTACGTGCACTACCAGCCTACTGCACGTGTTCTATCTACGACGCGAACACGTCGTGATATAGCAAGCATGACAATAGTTTTTAATTCATCAAAATCGGGCTAGGATTACCAGCGCTACAGCACTTGCATTGAACGTTAGCGCGGTTTTTGCAGCGGAGGCCGTACTCCGCGCTTAATATTTCTATCATTTTCAAAGATAAAAACAGCATAAGTATGTTTTCTTTACTTATCTACTGTCATATTTGCTGATAAAAAAACACTTTAGCGTCCTTGATTTCAATCAAATATTCATCAAGTATAAATTCAGTTTCCATACTACTACTAATAGTTTTACATCACGATGCACGATAATAAATGACTATAATTTATACGTGGTGTGGGTTTGCGTGTTGCAGACGTGCCGTCCCCGCCGCGCGGGCCGCTGTCGCTGCACGGCGCGGAGCGCGGCGCGGTGGGTGTCAGCTGGCAGCCCAGCGAGCGGGACGGGGGCTCGCCCGTGCTCGACTACAGCCTGGAGATACAACAGGTGCGTACTATATACCTACACACACGTGTCTCATTTGCCGCTATTTGTCTATTTATTTATGCACATTCACGTAAAAAAGCGTCGGATGGATCATCATGATTTTACACTCTCGGTATCGCTACTCACTTGACTTTTTATTCCGAGACGACGTGAGCGGATTAATGCGCATATTGGGCATCCCATAGTACGCAAATACTTATGACTAAGACTATATACGTTGCAGGAGGGCGAGTCGTGGCGCCTGGCGGCGACGGAGGCCGAGTGCTGCGCGCGCGTGTCCAGCCTCACCGGCGCGTGTCGGTTCCGAGTGTGCGCGCGCAACGACGTCGGCACCAGCGCGCCCTTCCTGCCAGACACAGTCTACGTGCCTGGGGAGACCATGAGTGAGTATATTCCCTCTGTTATGTCCGGTGCCGCGTCAAACGAGCACTCCTTTGGAAAATAGTGTGGGCTCCCGGACCCCACGTTCTCGATGTCTCGACCCCGAAAGTCTCAAATATTGGAACTCGGCCGAGGTTTAGTATATTTGCGTCTGGCCTGAGTCTTATTGCAAAGTGTAATATTGCTATGTGTGTTGCAGCGGCGCCGAGCGTCCCGCGCGCTCTGCGGCCCGCTGAGGTGACGTCACGCTCCGTCACGCTGGAGTGGCAAGAGCCCGCCAGCGACGGTGGCGCCCTCATAACCAGTAAGTACTCCACCTCTCCTTTGCCTCACCTCACTCTTCTTCTCTGTCGTGACTCTGACAATCTTGACAGAGTGGTCGTGGTCAAAATGTACCTAGTACCTACTGTCCTGGGTGGCAGATGTAAAGTCACGATGTCGCTGGTCACCCTCATGCACAGAGCCGCTCATCGTTGCCTTGACTTGACCAGTCCATCGCGGAGATTGTCCACGCGGTCTACAGCCTTCACTCTGCGCCTCGTTCACAAGGCTCGACTCTGGGATCTGCCACTTGTGAAATAACGTCATTTATTTTAATAATATGTATTATTTTCCGGTGAATACACTAATGTTTCTTTTAGCTTACATTAAGCAACATCACTGTGACACCTTCCGATCAATCTCATAGACCATTAAATTATTCATTTATTCAAATTCAACTCAATTGACACTTTGGTAGGTACTCATTTTTCGTTACGTACTTCAATCGCTTAGCTGTGTCTCTCGCATATGTGCATCAATCCTCATGTAGTATGAAGTAATAACTAACTAATGTATGAACCGTGTGTCCAAATGACCAACGATGGACTTGTTTAAACGGCGGTTGAGTGTCAGGGGACTAAGTTAGTTGCGTTATTGCAGACTACATCATCGAGTACAAGGAGGCGCGCGACGAGTCGTGGACCAAGGCCGCCACCGTGGTGGGCGGCGCGCGCTCCCACTGCGTGCAGAACCTGCGCGCGCACGACGCGCTCACCTTCCGCGTGTCCGCCGAGAACGCGGCCGGGGTGTCGCCGCGCGCGCACACTGCACCGCTCAGGCTGGAGACGCATGCCAGTACGTACATACACACACACACACACACACACACTCACAATTCTTAATAGTTATAATTTGTTTATAAACAAAGTCAACTAGTCATATATTTAACTTTACATTTCATCGCCGTCATATTTGTTTTCGTCATCTACGAGTATATAAAAGTAGCGACAGAGACATAAATACTTCCATTTCCCCCCAATTATTCGTGGTCCGAATGAGGGTCCGAAATGTATCTGTCGTAAATCTTTGATTGCTAATAATACTCGTAAAACTTATCACATAATAACGCAGTACTTGAGCTTTTGTATTTCAGAGTATACAAGGAGACTGGTTGTTAAATTTAGACTAAACATGTAATCCTGTTTCCATTCCCATGTGAATTGTTCTATCACTAGCTGTCAGCAAAGTGTATGCTTGTGTTAGTGTCCAGTGTATGTAGGTATACGAGCGTGTTGTGGTTGCAGCGGTGCCGTCCGCGCCCACGGGCCCGCTGGAGGTGCGCTGCACGGGCGGCAACGTGGTGACGGCAGCGTGGGGGCAGCCCGAGTGGGACGGCGGCGCGCCGCTGCTCGGCTACAACGTGGCCATCAGGGACCTCGCCAAGACCATGTGGATGGAGGTACGCACTGCAAGCTTCATTGCTCCTTTGGAGCGGCGAGCTCAAAGGGAGCCTTGGCCTCCGGAACAAGAGCATGCCATCTCCGCAAGTCTTGAACCATATCCTGCATCGGTAACTCGCAGTTCGACGACCCTGTCTCCGCAGAATCACAAAAGCCCATGGGTCTTAAAATTCAAAGTGAATAAGTCTCTTGTGCTACATCTAACACTGGAGCGCGCGTTATAATGATATTACGCGTTAAAATTGTACACTTCTAACCGAAAATAAAAAGGACAAGGTTCTGTACTACTTATCACCAATTATGAAGACTTATTGTTTATTTGCAACATGGGATGGGTTATAAGATTTAGTTCGGATTTTTTTCCTGTCAGCTACATCTAACATGTTAGTCCATTGTAAGGCAACTTGTTTGATGCATACTGTTACGTATGCAGCGGGACGACAGTCAAACACGGTATCTTGTTACACAGTTTACACACTGATTTATTCAGGGAAGCGAGGTGGGACGCAGCCACACCACACATATATAACACATACTAATACGTGTATTGCGGCAGGTGGGTCGCGTGGACGCCCACACGCTGAAGCTGTCGGTGCGCGAGCTGGGCGAGGGCCGCGCCTACCAGATGCGAGTGTTCGCGCGGAACGAGGTGGGGCTGTCCGAGCCGCTCGAGCCGCTCGAGCCCTTCAAAGTCATTCCCGGAGAAGGTCAGTATGCTTGCTGAACGAGATACTTTGACAATACAGACTGGATTGTGGGCTTGAGGCTTGGCAATCAGGCATTCGACGACAAGGCTACATGAAGCGGGATCCTCACCAGCACTACGACACTGCCGGGACACACTGTTGATTATGATTAATTAAAAATGATATCAAAAAGTTGATTTCTGAAAATTGTGTACTCTTAGAGATTATAATTACAAGTTTCATTACAATACGTGGTCATACTTCGCTTAGTAATGACATAAGAAGCAGTAACAGTGTGTTGTGTTGTCGTGCAGAGTCGCAGGCGGACGAGGAGGCGTCGCGCGCGACGGAGGCCACGGAGCCCACGTCGTTCAGCACGCAGACGACGACGTCGTGGCTGCGCGACCACAACATGGACGCCGACATCCGGTCGTACGCGCGCGGCTCGCTGCTGCGCCGCGACGAGTACTTCTTCAGGATATGGCACTACGCCAAGCAGCTGTTCAAGTAGCGCTTCGCCCCCCGTGCCCCGCGCCCGCGCGCGCACACACACCTGTGATATTATACCCCGGATACACGCCGGCCCGCGCACGGCCCGCTTTTCTACTATATTTTTCATGTTTATATTTTATTTACATATAGATTATTTATTTTATTATTTATAAAACGCGCTGCTTTTGAGTCTCACTCGATGACTACGGGAGACGTATTAAATATAGGTGCATACATATTTATTTCGATAAACCGAGTGAGGCTCAAATGCACATTATGATTACGAAATTAAATTATTCATTATGCTTAGCAACTGGTCGACGTTTCATTAAAGAACCATATACTTACTGTAGTTTGATCGTTCTCGATTGAGAGTTAGTTCTAATCCACAGACAATATGATCTGACGTAGGCCACAGTGACAGCGATTCGAGAACATTGGACCAAACCTTTGACGATCAGACCAAACCTTTGACGATCTGATTGATGCTCGAAGGACCAAACCAAAATTAGCCGGACTAATTGTTTTATTTTGGTGCCAAACTAACTATATCCTTTTCAGCGTTTCTTCAGAACTAAATTAAAAAAGGTAATTAGACAAATATGAACCAAATTGAGTTGCGTTCATCACGCCATCTAGTGGCAAGTAGTAATATTAGTTTGAAACCTGGACAATAGAGGGAGTAAATAACTAATTACTGCCCAATATTTTATCTGTGTGTATATTATATCTGTACTTTTTTTTCTTTGGCCCTAACTTAGTATTGTGCCAGTTCTCAAGTAAAAATTATCATCTGCATCGATCACTGCCGAGACGTTGCCCTAGCAACAATGGTTTTGTTATTTTTCATTTTGATTATTATAACCTATTTATGCTAATTTATTTCAATGTTCTCTAGTTAATCTTTAATGATTATTTCTTTCTTTCGTTCTAATTAACATCTTTTATCTGTAAAATGGTAGTTAGTTTTTAATCATACCATGGGACTTATTTCATATAATAATGCTATGTAATTCAAGAAAAACAGGTTCTGGCTTTTTACACATTCTTTCAATGGATAAACTACTGCTGCCACGACGAATTCGATATATATTTCAGGACGAATTGCGATAACTATTGAAACTGCTGTAATTGAAAGCAGAAACTGATATACAAGCAATACAAATACACGGAACTAAATTTAATTCGTCACGTTTTAGGTCTTGTCTAATTTGACGCTTAGCGATCTAATTTCAGACAAGTTTCAGACAGAAATTTCGTTAAATTATGCGCCGTCGAATAGCTTTTTGACGTTTTCAACTAAATTGAATGACCATAAACAATTCAGTCGTCTCGATCTAAAAATAGTTTATTCGTAAAAATAGTTTGTTAGTTCGAATAACAAAACCAGTTTGACAGGGACTAACTAAACCCATTTAGTGGTAATTTAGTCTAATCCGTTTTCGAAGAAGCGATTAAGACAAATTTTTACCCAGTGCTATTAATATAATAGCATCGGCACTAGCTGAAAGCTCGTTGAGACAGTATGTTGCTGTTAATAAGCAGCGGGGACACAGCTTTGAAAAAAAAACATAATATTTTTTTAAAACAATGCAAGTAAAATCTTTGATTGTTTGGCTAATGAACATCATACAGTGTCATATTTATACAAGGTACCTACCTAAATATATTACTTACTCAAGATTATTGAATCACAAGATTCATGAAAGAAGCTTACAGAACCAGATCTTTTTCCTGAAGTATCCCACTTACAATCTGATACCTTACCTACCTACCCATTATGGTAATGATCAGCTTTCAGGCCAAATAGTAGCTGTACCTACTCACATTTTCAACTGCACAGCGGGTGCAGACGCTATCCTCAATAGGTATGTAGGATAGAAATACATATATTAGTGTCTTGATTACGACATCGGTCTCAAATAGGGTCAGACCTAAACTAATAAAACTCTTTCCTCATAGAGAGGCAATCTGCCCTGTAAAACTTTATTAGCGTACATATTACTTCACCGAGAGAAACTATAGGAATTTGCCACCAACGGTAAAACCAATGTTAACTAGTAAGCATTCAATTGTAGATGCTAGTTCTGCTACAATAAAGGCATAGAGTAACAAGACGTTGCCCGATAGCGATATACTAGGTAACTACCCTGCCACGCATCTATGTACTTCAGGGGCAAGTCGCAGGTGAGTTTTCACTACCTACATTTTTTTTTAAAATAGCAGAGCTTTACAATAATAAAATATAAAAACAAGGGAAGAAAAACTAAACATACTACTTCTAACTACTACAAAAAGGGGCACTTAGAATATCTTTAGAAAAGCCTTATGATAATCTAAGTGCTCCAGCCCACTAATAGAGGGCAGCGTGCCCAGCATACTCGCTGGATGGCAATGCTGATACGTTGGGCAAAAAAAGTCCAGCATTTTGGTCATGCGTCGCGTCAACCAAGCGCTCCGAGAGGTTGTGGAAAATAGTATGGGCTCCCGGACTCCACGGCCCCAAAGTCTCGACTCCAAAATTATATTTTGTATTTATGTTTTTCACTATTATTATTTTCATACTCCATCCTAGACCGTAATGTTTGCTTACCATCAGACGAATTAAGGTCCCATTCCTTGTTAAAAAAAAATATGCACATTTTACAAAAATAAAATTTGTATTATTAGCAGAGATGCCCAGCATAAACAATATAAGATGCATTGTTAACTTCTCGCGAGTCTCGTTCAATTAGAGCCCAGGATACTGTATCAACCAATCAGAGCACCTGTTACCAACTTCACAATTTCGTCACCAGAGAGGGTGGTGGATCACCTTCCGAAATAGCGTCGTTTCTTCTCGAATTGAGCACACATTCTTCGAATTACCCTTTTTCAAGCATTCTTATTGAATGTTCAAAAATATCAATTCTGAAAATCCTCTCTCTCTCTCTTCTAAATTCTGAAATATTTCTTTATTAACAATAATAAAATATAAAAACAAGGGAAGAAAAACTAAACATAGTACTACTTCTAACTACTACAAAAAGGGGCACTTAGAAAATCTTTAGATAATCTAAGTGCTCCAGCCCACTACCAGAGGGCAGCGTGCCCAGCATACTGGCCGCATTACCACGCTGAATATCACCATTTTTTTATATTTGAAACATTTAATTTTAACGGTTTTTCGTAAAAACCTTGTGGACTATTTCGTACGTGTGTAATTGTCTATACCTTATCTAGGTAGGTAGTTAATCTACACATATACGATATTACTACAGATATTTCTATTTGTGGTATATTCTAAACGTCATAACTACCAACCTATTTAACTTAAGGGGAGATCACTCGAATTGCCACTAAGAAATAAAAGACAAGTTATTATTTAAGTACTTATTTAATTAGTTCAATATCAAAGATTCAATTTACGTGTTAATAAAGTGAATACTTACTACTTAACATGACCTAAACAAACCTTAGTGTGTATATTGTAGCTAGACCAGCCTAGGTACTGCACTATCGACTGCTTGGCACTAGGACGTAAATTAGAACCAACGAACAAACTTACAATCAAACCTTGAATCTAACGTATAGAAGTGAGTCGGCAGCGGCAGCTTACTGGCGATTCCTGCGACCTGCCGACAAATATAATGCTAAATTATTATCATTAATTAATTGTTGGGTAGGGAGGCCCAACAATGGGACAATACAGGCTCTTAATAAATATAATACTAAATACACATCTAAAAACAGGGCGATGTTATATACAACACAGTTCAATTAATGACAACATATATGTATTATTGGTTGTGTTCTTTCAACTATTTCTTCAGACATTTACTGAATAATTATTAAATTAAATCACTATTCCGGGACAATGCACACAGCGCCATCTAGCACCACATTCAGCAAACGCTTGTGTCGTGGGTAGGTACTAGATAACGAAAATAATACTTATTTATTTTGCTTTTGTAAAAACATACTTATAATTATAACATAGGCTGCTATTGAAGTATGCGGAATAGGCCAGAATCTGCATAAATAATAAGCAGATAAACATTTTATTAATAATTTGTCCGAATTACATGTCATGAATTATAATTATTACATTAGAAATAGATTCTAAATATGTACTTTACTTATATCATATGTAACATTTAAAAATTAAACGTTATAACTGTAATGATGCAATTTGTTTCATACGACAGTCGATTGTATTCACTGGTTGGCGCGATTTTAAAATTTGCGTGTTATTATTAAATTGTGTAATTTTTCGGACGTTTTCGTTCGACGGATTTATTATGATTTTGTACGCGGTGTAACTCAATGACTAGTGCATCTGTCAACTCAGTTCTACGCTTGGAACTGGAGCACTATCTAAGACCAACGTGTATAACTGGTTTATTGAGTTTAATCGTGGACGTCGTATGCTCACGGATAAAATTAAAGATGGTCGGGCTAAATCATATGTTGTGCCACAAAACATCGTGGATGACAAATAATGTAAAGTAGTTGTCATGTTATATATCGTAAGATAGAGGCGTTTTCTGGCATAAGTATGACGCGTACGCATAATACAATATTACACAAACAATTGGATGTAAAATAAGTCTTTTTGCGTTTTTCTTTATTTGTTGGATACCGTACAATTTGACAATAGATCAAAAACCGGCTCTGGTCAATTGGAGCCAAAATATGATAAAAAACTACAATCGTGGTGCATCAAAAGTTGATCAAAAAACTCTACACAGATGACGAATCCAGAATTTATGCATATATGTGCATGTGGTTCCGAAACTATTCTATTCTGCATATTTAAATATCAAATATATATAGCTTTGGCACACTGATACACTCAGCACAAGTAACTTAATATTTTTAAATAGATTATATAGATACCCCTAGATTAGAAGGCAGAGCCACTAGCAGCTAAGCTAGCAGGGCAGCGTGTCATTACCCTTATCTTTGTTGTTCTTGGGCTGCTTGTTCTTGTTGCACTTCTTGGTGAGCCGGCGGCTCTTGTCGCACGAGGGGTCGCTGTTGGGCTTCAGCACGTCGGTGCGCGACATCTCGCCTGCGCCCGTGCACTCGCTCCACGACGACTTCTCGTACCGACATGCTGCAACAACTATATTTAAATACCTACTACAAGTAGTAGAAAGAAAGAAAGAAAACCTTTACTGTGACAGATTTAACAGAAAAAGAAAGACGAGTAAAAACATAATAAACAAACATAAAATCTGCCATAACACAGCCTCAACTCAGCATAATGCTAGTTGCGTATAAGCAACCAGCGCTGGTCTTCCATTGGGGGTTGGCTGTGACGTCACGCACGTACAAGAAGGCAGGCAAACAAACAAACAAGATGAGACGTACATATATAAAGAGGAGCAAAAATTTTAATTAGACATAGTAGGTACACCTGTGTACAGGCACCGGTGACATAATAGTAACTGTTTCAGGCATCTTTGATGCAAATACTGATCATCTACATATGTAACGAGCAAAAATTTGTATTTTCGTTACAATAAGAAATATCATTTTTAATAGAAGCTAGGATGGTGCCAGGGAACGGAACATGAGGAATATGACTTTGAATCCTGAGTCGAGCGACGCGCGACGCCCGTCATCAGTCGAGTTATGCTAAAATACTAACTAATAAAGAAGAGCGCATGTACCTTGGTACCAAATAAACATCTTTTTATCTTTATCTTTACCTTTCTTGCACTTTTTCTGTATAGTCTTGACGGGGTCGCAGGCGGCCGGGTCTCCCTTCTTCAGCGTGAGCTTGCGCGAGCGGGAGTTGGTCTTCGGGTCGCACTCACTCCACGCGCCGCGCAAGTAGCGGCACGACTCTGCGAAAAACAATACAACTTACTAGTGGACGACCGCGGCTTCGCTCGCATTATTGCGAGATAAAAAATAGCCTATGTCACTCCGAATAAATACCTTAAACTACCTAAGTACATACCATGACGATACGTTCAGTTGCTTTTGCGTAATGCGTGTTTAAATAGACCAAATTTCTAAAAACTGCTGAAACGTGTGCGGTTTTCGATTTTCAGTTTACCCAAACCATAGTTTTTTCAATTTTTAATTCTCTTTAGCATTATCATATGTATAGATAGATAGCTATAGGTAGATTATGTAACCCTTTACATCCTACACTTTCTTATTCTTCGTGAGCGAGTGGCCAACTCTAGTATTGAGAGTTTACTACTACTTTCATAAAAAAATACTAAGATCCGTCACTCCGTTGAGAGCCCGTTTCATTAGAGCCCATGTATGACAATACATTAAGCATTCGTTAAAACCATGTCACCGTTAGAGCAGTCTGAAATCTCTGACACTAGAGCTGTCTACTCTCATACAAGCTTACTCCTTGATCGCACTATTGCTTGTGCACGTGTCGTGACGCGACCAGTTGGTACAAGTTAAAAACGTGAGAGAATTTATTAGGTTTATTACTGTAACAAAATGATTATTTCAAATATCAAACACCTCCTCCTCCTCCTTAGTCGTATTCGTAATTACTGAGGGCGACTCCTCCTCAGAATCAGTTAATTGGGGGAGTTCTCTTGGGCAGATAAATCGTGGTGGGCGCGCCCAGGTCAGGACCTGGTGGCAGGCTACTGATGACACATGTCCTTGGATTTTGTGGTACTCAAACATGTCAGTTCCCTTTCGATGTTTTCCTTCACCGTTAAACGAGTGCTAAGTCACACATAACTTGGAAAACAAGTCATTGGTGTAGAACCTGGATCCGAACCGGGATCATTAGATTGAAAGGCGAAAGCGTCCGCAACCCAGCCACACTCTTTAAATACGCCAATATCAAACTAAAAAAAGTACAAAATAGATTTAAAACTCCACCGAGAAGTTATACATATATTCCACTTTACAAAGCGTCCAAGTGCAAGCCATCACGTGGACGGGGGAGCGGCGGCAGCTTTATTTCGGTCACGCTCGATATAGGTGCAAAAGCAACTAAACCACATTCACACTGGCACAGCCCGAACCACGTCACTATATTGTATACATACATAGTATATAGCAAAGTCGCTTCCCGCGTCTGTTCCTATGTATGCTTAGATCTTTGAAACTACACAACGGATTTTCATGCATTTTTTTAAATAAATAGAGTGATTCAAGAGGTAGGTGCATGTGTATAAAAACGCGGGCAAAGCCGCGGGCAAAAGCAAGTTTCTGTATAAAAACAAAGATGACTAACGATCCAGTCCAGCCGGATATTATAGAGGCGGACGTTTGTGCATGTGTGTATGTTTGTTATTTCTTCACACTCAAACTGCAAGACCAATCAGGACCAAATTTAGTGTGGAAATAGATAAGAACTCAAATTAACACATAGTTTACTTGTAGTCCCGGATAAACGCGGATAAAACCGATGGCGACACTGAAATTCCACAAGAATCGTTGATTCAACCATTAGGGCTGAGCGAAGCAATCACCCCCGGTTTAATTTCCACGGTATGTGAAGTTTTTATTTGAAAATTACGAACCTAAGAATATAGTGAATTGCCATTGGAAAGGACCAATCGGCGAGAAGAGATTTAGCGTGATATTAATAGGAGACCTATCGCGTAGATATATTTATTGTTAGCTGTCTGAGGTTTCACCTGCGTTGTTTCGGAATAAAAGCTATCCTCTGGTAAACCGTTGCTCTGTTGCAGCGTAAAGGAGGAACAAAGAATTAGACCGTATTTTTTTTTTATGTATTATAAACTAAAAAAACCAACAAAGTCACTCTCGCTTTTCTATAACGGTGTGATGCTCATATCCCTACAAGTAACAGTTTCAACAACCAACATACCAAAGTTATCTTAAACTTTCTGCTCGCGATGCATTCTCGAAACACAAAGAGAACTCCTTTTACATATGTAATAATGGGTCACACCGATAAAATATCCAGTCAATTCAAATACCTAGCTCAGATCTGGACATCTGACGTCAAATCAAATTCAATGAACCCCCAGCTAGATCAATAGTCAGCAACTGCCCGATGATTCGACGTGCGATGCTATATAGTCTAACTATTCATATAGGCAGGCAAATTAAACTGCAGCAGTTTAGTCAGTTGGGTGGGACTCCGATCTGTCACAGCCGCCTACTCTGAATGCAATAAAAATGTATTTGATAATTGTTTATACTTAATGTTCTTTCTTCGAAGAGTTTTTTTTTTTATTCTTATTATGTTGCATAGTAAAATACTTTTTCACTCAGAAAATAGATCATATGAAAATCCTCACTAGAATACAGTAGTTACGACAGAAAGAAGTGAATTAATTGGAATAAATTGTTTATTTGTAGGTTGGTTGATTGGTTTTAGCATTTTTCATTCACTGATTCATCACTTTTTTTTCTAGGTCTCTCGATGCTCTTTGTACTGAGCACCGTACTGCGAGTAAACTTTAATTTATTTCCTGCGAATCTACTTGTAGGTCAACGTGCGAACATGGCCATACATTGCAATCAATAATAAGTACGGCGGCCAGTTTCACTTACTAACAAATTCACTATTCACGCTCGTATAAATAGCAATATCTTAATTTCATATACTAGTGATTACTTAAATTATTACATAGTTAGGTAGCCGTACCCACGCATGGATAAAAAGAAACAACTGAACACCGAAGGGGACTCGATTTCAAACAAAGAACAACAAACAAAGAAACTGCATCAATTGAAGTTGGCGTCAGTTGAGCTAGAGATGCAGACTCTGTGAGTACCCCCTGCCCGTGGAGGTGCGGCGCTTACGGCAGCAAGCCCGGAACGATGCCATCGAAAGGTGGCAGCGGCGGCTCGAAGAGCCTACCGCGGGTGTGCGGACGGTGGAGGCAATCCGCCCTGTCCTCGTGCAGTGGTTGGCGAGGCAGCACGGGTCTCTCTCCTTCCGTGTCACGCAGCTCCTGACAGGCCATGGCTGTTTTGGCCGATTCCTGTTCGGGGTTGTGCGGAGGGAGGAGACACCAGCCTGTCACCATTGCGGGGACCCGGAGGACACGGCGGAGCACACCCTCGTGGAGTGCTCGGCGTGGGAGGAACAGAGGGCGCGGCTCGTGGCTGCCATAGACCGGAGGCTGTCGCTCCCGGCCGTTGCGAAAGCGATGGTCGAGAGCGACGTTGGTTGGGACGCGGTGCGAGACTTCTGCGAAGAAGTTCTCGCACTGAAGGAGGAGGCGGAGCGCGCGCGGGAGAGGTTCGCGGAGCCAAACTCCCTGCGCAGGAGGCGCGTTGGAGGGCGGCGCTTGGCGCACGACCGCCGACCTCCATAGAGGGGACTCCGGGCGGCAGGTCGGGGAACCTGTTGCCCTTAGGACTGAGTCCCCACAGGATGCACGACGTGTCCCGTGTTCCGACACGTCGTCCATTAGAGGGACGAGCAAAAGCTCCCCGAGACGGGGCCTGATTCCGGGCCAGCATCGCCAGGGCTGCGGACGCATGCATCGCACTCTCGGGGCCCTGATCGCGATGCAGAGGTGGAACACCCCAGGTTTTTAGTGGGTATGCCAGCCTTCTGGCGGAGACTCCCACATAACCACTCGCCCTCCCCAGGGTCGAGTGGTACCTTTAAAGGGTTTTCCTGGGTAAAAAAAAAAAAAAAAAAAAAAAAGAGATGCAGACTCTGGGGTGCGTGGATCGGACTACCTTCACGTTGAGAAGCCCAACTAATTTCATCTCTCCATATGGGGATTTGGGGTTAGTTGGGGAGGCCTGGTGCACCCCGTCCACAGGTTAGTAACTTCCACGATCCGGTGGATCTTGCTAGCCTGTGTCCAAATGTCCGATCGAGTGGGAGCCCTCGCCTATACCTCTCCTCTGAGAGGGCCGGTGTAGGGCTCGGAGCGTGGAGCTCGCCTCACCTCGCGGTGCAGGCGGAGCTGGGTGCTCTTTTAGAGCACCCGAGGTGGTCGCCGATAGGCGAGAGGAGTTCGGTGTACCGGCCGAGTAGCGGCGACACGGGAACCCAACTCCGTGCGCAGAGAGCGCATTGGAGGAAGGCGGCCGCTTTGGCGCGCGACCGCCTGACTCCTGGGGGCTCTGGGTGGCAGGTCGGGGAACCTGTTGCCCAAGAACGAGTCCCCACAGTCACGAGTCCACCCATCAATGCTGCAGGGGCCGCGGCGGGGCTGACCGGAACTAGCCCCGGGATGGACGTCCATACTTTGCAGTACATAAATTAATTCCCCAACCGGGTAATACAGGCTAACATTTTTTTTCTTGATGGGCTCACGCTTGTTTACAAATCGTTGTAATCTACGATCTAGCACGATTGCCTACAATAAACCATTGACCATTAAATTATAGTTCAAGCTAACAGACCTCCCAGCAAAAAGGTCCACAGTTTGAAAGTACGCACGATTAAAGTCAAAGCAAACACTAGGTGCTAGGCTTCGGTACCTCTTCTGTATGTCTCAAAAATCGAGTGTGGCTCAGCGGTTCCAGTGTCTGCTTTTCATCCAGACGCACCGTGGTTCGGATCCGGCCCTACACAAATTACTTGTATTTTAAAGTTATGTGTAGATTTGCACTTGCTTAGCGGTGAAGGAAAACATCGTGAGCAAACTGACATGTTTGAGGGCCACAATTTTTTTTATATTATTGTTAAAATAAGTGTCAGATATAATAATACTATACGAATGAATAGTATAACTACGTATTACCCACATGAATTTGAATATACACCTGAAAAACAAAACGAGTCATTGTTGTTTTGTTATGTTAATTTGTAGCTGCATTAGTGTGCATATGCAAATGATAATAAATTACAATCTAAATATATAAAACTCAAAGGTGACTGACTGACAGTGATCTATCAACGCACAGCCCAAACCACTGGACGGGTGGCATCTGCTAAGAAAGGATTTTTGGAAATAGCACTTTCAAACGAGTAAAATAGGGGATGCTAGTTTTAGTTCGAAGTTCGTTCTTAGAGCAAAGCCGCGATCACCCACTAGTACTTTCATAAGTTATTTTATTTGCAAAGTGTTTCAATTATGTTTAATCATTTTATATTAGTACCTACACATAGTAATTAACATCTTTAGTTTATTTTTATTGTATACTAGAGGATGCCCGCAGCTTCGCTCGCATTATTGCAGGATAAAAAGTAGCCTATGACACTCCTAAGACTTCATACTAGCTGCATACCAAAAATCATGATGATCCGTACATCCGCTTTTGCGTGATGAGCGGTTAAATAAACAGACAATAATCAGACAAAATTTCTAGATATTGTTAGAACCTGTTCAGTTATCAATTCGGAGTAATAATTCTTTTTTTTTTAAATAACTTCAATGTTCAGACATTCGGTCTGTTTCAGCTTTATTATGTGTATAGATTATTTATTTTAATCATAGGTTGTTATTGTATTTTATGTAAATAAAATCTATCATATAAAAACAAATGTGTACTTGTAATGCCGTCTGTACAGTCAACAATCATTAAATAGGTAAATTAGCAGTGTACCTACCTACACTCGCTGACAAAAAATCCAATCTTTCCGTTTTTCTGTAACCAGTACTTAATAAAGATGGTTTTGAGTCACTGTCGATGAGAGTGTACTTCAGCCACAGATTGTTGAATTAACTCTTTTGTACAATAATATTCACATTCTTATGATATGAATATGCCACACCATTCATGCAAAAACGAAAACAAAGCTC
The DNA here is from genome assembly GCA_964023185.1 of Macaria liturata. Lineage (NCBI taxonomy): Eukaryota > Metazoa > Arthropoda > Insecta > Lepidoptera > Geometridae > Macaria > Macaria liturata. The sequence goes on from OZ026808.1 coordinate 773,879, forward strand.
TTCTTCCATGTAAGCGTGTGTGTTGAAACAAGTGGCAAGTTACTGTATTATTGGACAAACATAACTTGTTTTGTTTGTACACGTAATGGAGGATATTAAGTGAATAATATCATTGTATAGTTTTACCGAACCTTTGCATACTAAATATATACATACATGTACACGTTTTTCGCAGTGTTTCGAAGCACATACTCTTGTATATATTCTTACATGTATGTATATATTTATACAAGAGTATGTGCATCGAAACACTGCGAAAAATGTCAAGAAAAAAACACCAGCATACAATTTTAAATCACATTAACCATATTCATTTATGATTATGACCTTACAGAATTGAAATTATAATAAAAGCTTGTGTAGAATGTGGCATCTATTTCATGATGAGCCTACCAACAATCTATCATAAACGAATGCGTATACATATAAAATTTCGTGTCCCTGCTATTTACCGCTGAGGAGATCTCTCGTGCGGAGCCAAGCCTCGCAGGAGCATCAGGCCACGTTTATGATTACCATGCATTGTCGTCGGTTCTGCTGGATCAGCATGCAAAATTACAGAACAACCGGATACCGGAAGTGGGTCAAATCCCACTTACAAGATTTGTAAACATACAAGTCAAGTTCAATAAAAGCTTTTAAAAAGAAAACTATAGGTGTATTTACAAGATCATAATATTGCCTTGGAAACCGACCGAGATGACGAATATAACATTTAAGAAAGTGAGGAATACGTGTCGCTGTGGGAGACATTGTCCGGTGACGCAGCAATGGAAACAATACGCGATCAGCTGCAAAGTTCGTTACAAAAAATAGAGGAAGAGGTGGTTGGTAGCTGCGACAGGTGGATGTCGAACAGATCTCCGGGTGGGCCGGTATAGGACGCGAGGAGGATATGAGGAGTACTGACCTCGGTCGGAGGCTCGCGGCGAGCGGGCCGCGGGCTGCAGGCCGTGCTCGGGCTCCGGCGCCGCCGCCGCCAGCGCCGCCAGCACCAGCACGCCGCTCGCACACCACCAGTGCTTCATCTACACACAGACATACACGTACACAACTAAATACAAGTCACTACTAACTTGCCAATGCCAAATTTATTTTTAATACTATGTTCAATTTAATTAAGTTACTAGCTTTATAAGTAAATATTTATTTAATAAAAACTTACAAAACAAATTTTCCTAATTAAAAATAAAAACTTAACTAATTAATACCTAACTTATAAACTAAAACTTTTAATAAACTTAAAACACCTATAAAAAAAGTATATCTGTAGGCAACGTTCCCAGCATGATGGCGGCATTGCCACGTTGGATGGCAATGCTTATCCTATGCGCCAAGAATGCGCCAGCATGCTGGTCACGGGTTGCCTGAACTATCTGTTCTACTAAAAATGTATATATTTTATGGGCTCCCGGTCCCCACGGCCCCAATGTTTCCAGCTTTATATATATTTTTATTTTACTTATTATTAGGTATGTCAAGCTAAATTGAGAGAAGCAGAAACAGAAAATAGAATATTTTATAATCCTTAGTTGCGATCCGACGGCAAAAGATTCCATCCGGCATTTATAATCACTGTTTTCTAACTAAGTATCGCATATACCTACGTTGCATCCCATTGAGTGAGAGCATTTATCATTAAAAACCGAACACGCCAATCTATCTAGTCATTTTCATAGATTTATGTTATCTGGATATTGGCGCCTGTAGTTGGCGAGTTCTTTGAGAGTGATATCTGGCGTGGGAACAAGCGCCGATGCTGCGAACTGCAGGACCGCTCTAGGCACCTAGTTATCGAATGTGGTATCTGGCGCCATGTTGATAAGGAGTAAGGTGTGAGTGTGACCTCCTTTCCGGCTCCTAATCAATAAGACTAGATAGTAAATAGCATAGAGCAAGCAGCACAAGGGAGGCGTGTTGGTGGCGTGTTTACCAACAGGCGGCGCAGTCAATGACTCCGCTATATATAGCGCGGGTCAGACCGCAGATAACCGCGCGGCATCCTCTCGCCGCACGCTCTCCGCGCCTACTCGCCAGAAGAGCGCTCCGCGGGCGGCCGCGCCCGCATTTTATATCGATTTAATTTCCAGGACGCGCCATGCACATAAGCGTCCTTGAGCGCGGGGCGCGGTCCCACTCACAAGCGGCAGCGGGCAGTGCATCGCTCCGCTCGCTCGCTCCCACCGCACCCCCGCGCGCCCCTCACCCGCCACATCCCCTCGCTTGAGCCAACATGCTGCGCACTCTCTACTCCAATTATGTAACTAATTTATGAGGACCCGCTCATCATAAATATATCGAGACCCATAACACAATACCAGAGAAAACAACAAAATAACATCGAACGGGGTGTCGAGGAGAACCGAACACGTCAACCCGAAAATATACCCTTGTCAATCAAGGCTCAGCATTATTCACAAAATTGAACCTATAAATTGTGAACAATATAATATGTTACTCGCTGGTAGCCAAAATAATTTAAAACAGTTCAAAACTAAGTGCATAATAAATCTTAATACTTAGGTCTATCAACAATCATAGAAAGCATCGACAGTAAACATTTGAAAATATCAAACGCAGCGACAGAAGTGGCCCTAATAAATTGTAAATCCAATTAGATATTATATTCTGATGTGAGTATAATGTAATAAACAAGAGTAAATAGCTTGAATAGCGTACCTCCATGTGAGTCGCGCGCGTGTCGTGTGCCGAACAGTGGAGTGCGCGGGCCGGGCAGTGCGCGGCGAGTGCGGGCGCGGAGACTGGAGACTTGGAGTGGAGAGCGCGCAATCGATCCAGGCCCCGCTCCGCGCCCCCGCCGCGCCCCGCTCCGCGCCCGTGCCGCCGCCGCTCCTCGCTCGCACTCACGTTTCCTGTAATGGCACCCGGCATCATCCCGCTCGGTCCCGTGCAGCGCCGAGCCGCCGCCACCGACACACGCCGCACACTCTCCCCTTACACGAATTGGAGTGAAATATCCTAGTATTGGCTGCTAAGTGCTGACCTCTTGCTATGCGATTCCTAGAAGCTGGAGTAGCCCTGACTCAGCAGACAGTCTGGTGCATTATGTCTACAAAGGTTTAGAATTTCCTAAAAGCTTTCATTATTTGCGTGTTACATGCTCACCACACAATAATATACATACGAGTAAATCTATACATATTAATAATCTGATCAGCGGGGTTTTCGTTTAATGGGTAGTAAGTACTTAATATTTTTCACTTAACGTTTAAATATTGTTTTATTTCAATCAGTTCATAAATAAAATAAAAATGCTAGTAAAATCTGACGTGGCGCAACTAATTTTAATGGCTGGCTATTGGTTTGGTACGTCGTTCGTATCTATTAAGGTTTTTTTCTTCCTCCTTCCTCCACCAAATACCCCCTCCGTTACAGAGGCCTTTGTTTAGGTATGGTTGAGTGAATCTGACTATAATAAGTACAATTTAAATACATTATTTTACCAAAACATTATAAGATACAATTGACGGTAATATGCTCCAAACCTATTATTCTTTTCTAATAAGTAGGTACCTACACTATGTTCAAGTCCATACCTGGATTTAAAAAAAAACGAAGGTTAGGTCAGCTACGCTGCTGCTAGGTACTAGTACTCAACCACAAAATACAGAGTACTAAACTAAGAATGTATAAACACTCGTATTATTTAATTAAATAGTACTCCAGCACCCTTATCGGCCGAGTAGCAATGATCTTAAAACCTCATTGCCTAGTAAAAGTTTTAGACGCTTACAAAGAAATTGTTGGAGCGTGTTCTGTTATCAATCTAACACCAAACAATATTGTTATTTTCAAAATATCTTCTATGAGTTTCGATCCTCTGCAGCTTTATTATATGTATAGATGTAATAATAATACACAAAATAAATTATTATTATCTTATCGAATGTGAGTGGCCAACTCTGGTGTCGAGAGTTTTTAAACCGCCCTAAGAACTGATGGCGTCGACCTTTGCTTAACTTTGGTAATTGCATGCGATTGCCTCCGCTAGCTGAGCTACGGGCGCTTCTATAAATTATTATAAGAACTGTCGAAAGAAAAACATGTGTGATATAACCAAGTATCCTGAAAATCATCACCTTGTTTAGCACATTTTTCGTTGTAATGTTTATGTTTCTTAGCATCAAAGAGTGGCATCGAAAATACCTCTGTTTGCGTTTTGCTGACATTAGACCCCCTCTTAAAGCCCACCAAAACCAACAGTGGTGCACAGCTGCACAGGGTAGAAAACTCGGAATAATAAAAATAGGTCATAGGCGGACCTGTAACACCAATTAAATTTATGGTACGATTTTTTTCCGATTCATGTTTTTTTTAGGTAAAATTTTACTGACCTGATTATTATATTTCAAATCCAGCGGAGTACCTAAGCGAATTCGAATCGTTCGCTGGTTCGCTGTACGATTTTGTATGGCATGAGGTTACAATACACGACCTGGTGTGACCTGACCCTGAAGCCGGAAGGTAGGCACTGGGTCTAGAATACGAGTATAATGGGTCTATAATGGAACTACATAGACTTACGGTGATTGAGCTTTTTCTAATGGTCTTGGGAGGTGGTTTCACAAGACATGTTCTTCAAGGTCTGATGATGGAGCTAAGGAAGTCGGAAAGTGGACACTGGATCTCCATTGCCCGTGACTTAAAAATATATTTGACTAAGAAATGTTACTACTCTGTCGACGACTTTTTAAACGAGAAATCTATGATATAAATGGGGCCGCTTCTCACTCAGACATATGTATTTGCATAGGTACCCTATCAGGGTGATTGTTCAGTGTTTTCTTTCCACCTTTACAATTCGCAAATAAATGCCTATGACTATTTAACGGAGCAACATATATACAAATCGTGATTGGGTTTATTATCATGGTCTTTACATGCACAGAAAATTTATAATTTGACAAATATGTGATTATACAAACATTTTACACTTTCGGTTTTAAGTACCTACTGGTACATAAGTTGATTGTCTGCAATTACATATATTTTATTTTCATTTAAATCATTCGTACAGGTTTTGGAGTTTCCGTGATGTGGGTAGAAGATAAAAAAAAAAGTGATAAATACATTACAATATGTATATTTTTTATCTATTCTAACCACAGAACAAGGATCGGGCCACATCGCCCCCGCGCGCCCGTCACTTCAAAGCTCTGTGATGCTAACATGCTACGTTAGCTATTTTCTTAACATATTTAGCTGATATTATTTATCTTTTGACAAATGTTTTTATCGGGAGAGTCCTCCGCAAGTTCTCTACTTCGGGTTCTGCTTCTGCTGGCTAGTTCTGACGATTGACAGATCGACACGTTTATTTTTTATTGTCTCAGAATACAGAAAGATCTTTATTGTAAATAAATAAATTTGAATTTGAATTTGAATTTGTAATTGACGAGCAAACATATCTGTAAAGGAAGACAAGCTACGACGTACGCCGCCTCGCACTAAATCTATATGCCCGTACCGTTCCCGAAATGTTTTGCCGCTATTTTGGAGCCTTATATTATAACTCAGGTTTGGATGACCTGGAGGCATGGTAGAGCCCCGCCAAGACGAGCTGAGTGAACGTGGAATCTACCTACCGTTAGTAATACTCGGCTGGTGTTTGTATGGTCGCGCGCCACCGACCGTGGCGCCGGTTTAATCACAATCTGCCAAACACTTGCCCCGCCACTACTCAGACATGAACAAATGGAGCCTCGTGGTTTTTGCCGGTATTTTAAACAAACATTTTTATTCCAACTTGTGCATTAAATTCCACAACAGTCCCTTTCATATTCGCCGATGAGCTCCATTTATATTAACGATCTTAATTACATTCATTTGACAATCAAAGCGGGCATGTGTTTCATGATTGCATACAAAACGAAAATATCGCCCCATACAGGGTTACTGATGAATGAACATTTTAATGGCTGGTTTTACATAATTTTCTGGGGCTTTCAGAAAAAAATATTGAATAAAACCTTAATAATTGAATTGAATAATTGAAAAACTTTATTTTTTGTTTCTGTGTTTTTGTACTACTGCCGCCCTGGAGAAAAAATGCGCATTTGTGCCAGTAACCCTCCATACATACGATTATTGCACAATTCAATTTTATTGATAGTAAGGTAGGAAAGCTGGCCTTGGAGTATCAATCATGTAGGTAATGCTGGATAATGATGGTATTCCTATGGCGCTGATTGGCTGAAGTTAATGTTGTGGTCGGCAGCGTGTGCGGCGGGCAGTCTCGGACGGGAGCCCATGAAGCCCCCGGAAGGACTCATCAACTTTGTAGTGAGTACAATATGTATACAATATTATACTGGTAACTCTGAACTGCCCGTATACGCAGTTACTGCTACCGTACGCAAAATAAGGTGCATTCTTCATTTTAATTACTTTTTACAGAAGTTCGGATGATTGTACAATAAACAAAACCAGAAAATGTTGATGTGGAACGTGATTTCCATTACTAAAAATTTAATAAAAATAAAGCAAGTTGTCTTCATTTATAAAGAAAAATACGTTATAATAGATTGCTTTTCATTTCCGTGATAAAGACAGTGTCAGGAAAAGAACAAATATGTACTTAAATAAAACGAGTATTACAATTGGCGCCGCCAAACGTACAGTTTTTGGTTATATGCTGGGCTGGCCAAGCCGTGGTTGAGTACTGTATGGTCGGCCCGCACCGAGGCCAATGCTCTTCAATTGGGAAGGACACCGGAGCAGCCTGATTGCGAGGGCGATGCCTCTCGACGTCTCGACGCCTAATTCCAGGATGTAGGCACATGCTTCCATCGGCGGACTCATCATCGGCTTATTCTTTTTTATTGTTATAAAACGTCACTGCTGGTAGTGCAGTCAGTGCTTTTATTCTCGCCGTCCTTCAGATATCCCGTCAGTGTAACAATGAATAAAAGAATGACACAGAATGGTAATGATTGCAGGTATACTTCGCATCCCGGTACCGCGGGCTGTGCGTGGGCTCGATGGTCTCGCGCTCGGCCGTGCTGACGGCGGCGGTGTGCGTCACCAACCCGGTGGCGATCCACGACACACGCCCCATCAACGTGGTGCTCGGCGCTCACTACCGCCACGCGCGCCGCGGCATCCGCGTGCAGGTCACCAAGATCATCATCCCTAACCGTGAGTGCTAGCAACGCCCTCCAGCGACTACCTCACGCGCACATTTTTTCATTCTGACAGCGGTCGTCATCATCACTGGGTCGTCTGCCAGTCACCAAGGGGGAGCTGGTTGGGCCTCAACGAGCTTGCACTCTATAGAGGGGCTGTGCTCCGGGGCACGCTGACCCCGGGGAAGTCACGACGAGTCGCTCTGTCCAGCGGCGTTCCAGCGACGGCCGGCGTTGCTCGAAGTGGAGATGTTGGTGGCGAAGTGCCTGCCGTTGCGGCGCTTTTCTATAGCGCCGGGACAACAGGCTGTGGTTCCTGAAGGTGGTGCAGGTCGTATCCGAACGATACGATACTCAAAGATACCTACATCGTAGATAATAGAAACAAAGGGAGATAGGGTAAGTGGGCGTGGCCCGTGCGACAACATGCGGTGCAAAACATTCCTCATCTACTACTCTCTAGATACCGTGTCACGCCGGCAACAACACAATAAAAATGTCCGAGGTAACTTGGAGCTCGCTACCTACGCTCGCGCGCTCTAGCAATAAAGTGGCTAGCTTATGGACTCATTACAATAGAATAGGGATTATTTAGGTAGGTATTATTGTGTTTTTTTCATATGCGTCTAGCATAGTGAAGGAACACAATATAGGAAAAATTCGAGTTCATTTAAAATAAATCAAATCTAAAATTTTATTTTTAGGGTTCCGTACCTAAAATGTAAAACGGAACCCTATTACTAAGCCTCCGCTGTCTGTCTGTCTGTCTCACAGAACAACGATCGGGCCACATCGCCCCACGCGCGCTCCCCCCCGACAAGCATGGACTTCAAAGCTCTGTGGTCTGTCTCCAGGCTCTATCTCATAAACCGTGATAGCTAGAAAGCTGAAATTTTTACAAATGATGTATTTCCGTTGCCGCTATAACAACAAACACTAACAATTAAAAAAATATATATTTAAGGGGGGTCCCTATACAACATCAATTCGTATTTTTTTACTGAATATTAAAAACGGTAACAGGTAGACGCTTCAAATTTTCATATAATATTTAATTGTATATTACCTTTCATAATAAATAGTTAAATAACAATCAAATAGATATCAAAGGGGAGGCTCCCATACAATAAATGTGTTTTTTTCGTATTTTTTGCTCAATATTAAAAACGGTAACATGTAGACGCTTCAGATTTTCACAAAATATTTACTCGTATATAACCTTTCAAACTAAATAATTTAATAACAATAAAGTAAATATTAAAGGGCTCCCATACAACAAACGTAATTTTTAAGCAAATTTTACTCGATCTTAATAAACAGGTAGAAACTTGAATATTTGTGAGTAAATATTTAGAAATATATTAACTATTAAAATAAATACCTAACCTAATACATAAAATAGATGATAGTACGGAACCCTTCGTGCGCGAGTCCGACTCGCACTTGGCCGGTTATTTTTATTAGACCTTATTAGATTTTTTTCTTAATTGAACCAATAAATAAAATGTTTTAAAACAAGTTGTCTTTCTGAACACGACACTTACACAAGACAGTCTAATAGAAACATTTTATATTTTGAACCGACTTCAAAAAAAGGAGGTTATCAAGTATTCTGAAAGTTTTTTTTGTGGATATGTTACGCGATTACTCCGTTATTTATGAACCAATTTCAAAATTTCTTTTTTTATTCGACGGGGATAGTTTTCGAAATAGTCCCATAAAATTCTTTTTTCATTCGGTATAATACTTTCTGAGAAAAAAACAATAAACCAACAAATTGATAAACCAATAGTTTATAATTTTATTTAAATAATTAAATACTTTTTTTTTCTATCTCCAAAAAAACTTTATTTACAATAATAAAATATAAAAACAAGGGAAGAAAAACTAAACATACTACTTCTAACTACTACAAATAGGGGCACTTAGAAAATCTTTAGAAAAGCCTAAAGATAATCTAAGTGCTCCAGCCCACTACCAGAGGGCAGCGTGCCCAGCATACTGGCCGCATTACCACGCTGGATGGCAATGCTGATACGTTGAGCCAGAAAAAGGCCAGCATTTTGGTCATGCGTCGCGTCAACCAAGCGCTCCGAGAGGTTTTGGAAAATAGTATGGGCTCCCGGACCCCACGGCCCCAAAGTCTCGACTCCAAAAGCGTATAAATATTAAATATTAAATACTCACCTATATTTCCAAAACGACTGGTCGATTTTGATACAGTTTCTGTGATGTGTTGAGGTTTAATGGGTGCATCTTTTTAGCTATGTATTACGATGACAACTCACCAGAGGGCGCTGCTGTAGGTATACCTATATCTTCTGAATTATCAGCCCGATATAGATGCGGTTTTCTCTAACAGGCTTAGATTTGTTTCGTCAATGAATTTATTTATGTTTCGTTGATAGCTCACTAGCGGGCGCTTCATACCTACATTTGTTAGCGCCTATAACTAAAAGTGCTAGACCGATTCTGATGCTGATTTCAACATTGAGTTTGTTGGTGATCGGGGTAACTAGTATGAAACAAATAATATAAAAAACCATTAAAAAATTTACCAAATTTTCGCTCTCGCTTCGCTAGCGCCTGGCTCGCTTCGGTCGCCTACTCTTGCTAGAACTACCAAACTAATATGGATGCTACTTTCAACATTGACTTTATTATTGATCGGGTTATGTTTCTACAATTTTAAAAGGGGGCTTTTGGGCTCTTATGTTTTCTAATCAGGGTCACCAGGTACTCCAGATTTTCAATTATCTTGGTTTTTATAGTTTTCCCTTTATGTAGCTATTAAACCCTAATGCTGTACCAAATTTCAACTCTGTGAGTTTATGGGAAGTATAAGTTCTATTTTGATGATCATCAGTGAGTGAGTTAGTGTCTGTCATAAATGCGAAACGTTGCTTTCCCTTAGCTTCAGAACGAAATGATCTACCGAATTAAAATTTTGGATTTCATGTGTGTCCATATAGCTTACCAGATGACGAAAATTTCAGCGTGCTAGTCCCACCCAGAGATTCTCAAATAGGGGCATGAAAATGCGGCGAAATGGTTCCAGTAAAGGATGGTACGGCAGTGTTTGCTTCGCGCTCGACTTGGCGGAGGCACTGCCGCCGTGCCCCCAGATATCTTCTAAGTTACAAGCCCGATTTTGATGCGGTTTTCTCTGATAGGCTTAAATTTGTTTGGTAAATAAATTTATTCATGTGATCCGCTGACTACTCACTAGAGGACGCCTTAGTAAACATTTGTTAGCGTTTAAAACTAAAACTACTAGGCCGATTAGGGTGCTGCTTTCAACATTGAATTTGTTATTGATCGGGGTGTGAGACCCTAGAATAAAAAATGTTAAAAACGTAAAATAATAATATAAACGTCATACAATTTGTCGCGCTCGCTTTGCTCACGCGTGGCTCGCTTCCGTCGCCCCCATGTGCCCATCATTTCTATTGTAAAAGAGTACTAAATAGTTCGGTTGTTTTGCCCATTGTTATGGGTCACTAGCAAATATCAACTAATAAAAAACTTGACTACTTAGCGCATACATCTCATACTACTGGTCAAATTTGGATGCTGCTTTCAACATTGAGTTCGTTGTTGATCGGGGTTGTATGGATCCCTTGAATAAGAAAAGTCATCAAAATGTTCACGCTCGCTCTGCTCGCGTTACAGTGTCCCACTGTGGATGGCTATCTCGACAGTGCAGGCTTCAACTTGCAAATAGCGAATTAAAACGCGAGCAACGCCGCGGGTACAGCTATTATAAAAATATACTTACACGCTGCAATGCTGCACACTACTGCTTGGCAGCTGAAGTACCAGCAAAGTGCCAGTTCCCCAGACACGGAACATACGAGACCACAGCAATTGCTGGGTAATATACTTGTATTCAAAGATATTAGATATAGCTAGGGGTCCTCGCACGTGTGTGCTCTCGTGCCCTTAGCCTCGACCTTCAGCGACCTAATATTATACCTCCACCGGTGACCTCTCTACGTAAAAGTTATCTCGCGAAAATTCCCGACGTTCCAAGAAGTACTATAATCTTCCGACCTATCCTTCTTCTTCACAAACTTATTTTGAAGACCATAATATCGTTATGCTACGTACTAAATTAAAAACTACATACTTTTACAACTTGGAGCTGCCGCCGACACTCAAAAACTAGTCTATCCACGTCTACGCTACTTGCTGCGTTGTGTGTTGGGTCTGGGCAACTAAATTGACTGAATCTTGAAAGAGCGCAAAGATCAGCCCTAAAAGTTTCCTTTACATATTTCTAACCATATTTCTAGCTATGTTGTTATTTTGATGTCTAGGGTTCATCTTCTTTTGTATCGTAACCTATAAGTAACCCTAGTTTCTAGCACTTGCGGTATTAAAGAACAAAAAAATTGCAGAAAATGAGAAACCCTTATAGGTAGTGATGGCATCGCATAGCATCGAGAGATGTATCGCAGCATCCGAGCAGGAAGTCGGGAGAGTGCTCCAGTAAATTGAAAGAGGAGCTATTTTGCTCGTTAGTTCAATCAGTGGAGGAAGTGGCGCTGCATGTGAGTGAGGTTGTAGCACGTGCCCCCCGCCCTTGAACCCCTCGCCCGCTTCTTGACCCGTGCTTCCTTATTACTGAGGGTCATGACGCCTCCTGGTAATGAGTCCTCTTAGGCAGATACCTACATCACGGTGACTGGTGAGCTACCATGTTCTACCACGGAAGCCACATGCACTTGTGGTCCTCGATTATGTGACCTTTAAATAATAAGCCTGTACTGTACATACAATTATTTTCCTAATTATTATTATAACATTATTTACATTAGATGGCTTGTCCACTGACAAAGGCCTCCTCTAAAACTTCCTACTTCTCTTGGCTTCTTTTACAGTCTCTGGAGACCACCACAAGTCTCTGCACCGTTCAGTATTTTTTATTAATTGCTTGGTCCACCATTTCACCTTTTCCTCTTTGAACATGTAACCGTCTATCTTTATTTTAATTAATTATATACATTATATGCATTTCTTAATTTTGTTTTTAAATTTATTTGTTTTGTTACTATTTTGTCCCGTCTCCAGGCTCCAATTAGATACGCTTCTTTCAATACTATTTTGCCAGACTTTCATTACTTCAAAAAAGGTTAGGTTAATACCCAAATACCTTGATAAACAAGTCTGACTGGTATCGAGCCGGGGTGTTGCAGAATGTATAGAAGACGCATTTACCACCGACGTATTACATAATAGTCTATGCTGACTGTTGCAGTGTCTACGATCCTGGAAAACCGCGGCTACCTGATGGAGAAGTCGGCAGCGGTGCTGATGCTGAAGCGCAAGATCCCGGACGTGCTGACGGAGTTCCCGGTGCGAGCTGTGCCAGTGGACTGGCGCGGAGACGACCAGGTCACGCTGCAGCAGCAGTGCTACATGCCTGGCTGGCACTTCCACTACGCAGGGGTCAGCGACTTGTTCCATATCTGTTTACAACCAGTAGAGTCTCGAATACCTACCCGCGTTAATCTAAGATACAAAGAACCTCAGGTTCTTATCTTCCTCTGTACCAAATTTCATCAAAATCGGTTCAGACGTGAATAATTATATTTGAACGTGAATAAGCAACAAATATTTACACACACTCACGCACAATATCGCTCGCTGCATCAAATGGGGCAAAAACACAGCGCCCTTGGGTGGCGACCTCTCTTGGCAACATCAGACTAACTTGGTACTGGAAAACCTTTTATTGTTAAAGTAAGTGTAAAGAGAAATGTTTGAGTTAAGTTTGTTAAATATTGCGAACATGTACGACTTTATACAACAAACTAAAAGTAAGTAACTACCTACCATAAAGATCAAAAGAAACTTACAAAAAATAACTAGATGCCATAACTTCATTTTTAGGTAAGAAATGCCACGACATCACATTATTCCCTGTCAAAAAGTTATTAGATCTTACGAAGAGCTAGTCTTAACTGTACAGCCTCAACAGCCAGGACCTTTTAACTTAGTCAAGCTATGTGGCTTCCTCACTTGCGGCTGTGTATTGCATGCAGATGTCAGTGAAGTGTTGTGAAGTTGTGTGATTGTTTGCAGGACATAATCTACCCGGTGTGCAAGTTCCTGCTGCAGCGCAACCTGCGCGTGCAGCTGCTCCACATCGTGAAGAAGTCTCTGTACTGCGACACTCTGGTCGTCAAGTTCATGCAGGCGCTCAGCAACCTCGGCTTCCACGGGCTCGTCGACCACGGCAGCGTGCTCTGCGTGCGCGACGTGAGACCACTCTCAGCGGACTCTAGCCCTCTACTCTACTGACTGACTGCACGGGCTGTCACTCACACAGCTTTGATTGATACAAGACAAAATAATTATAACTCCGTGTCTCACACTGACACCTAGTGAATACAGATTTCACATCACATTAAAATTACTATAAAGGCGAAAGTTTGTTCGTGAGTGTGTATGTTTGTTTGTTACTTCTTCACACTCAAATGGCTGAACCAATTTGGATAAAATTCGGTATGGAGGTACAAGACCTTGGATTAACACAACATCAATTTTTTATCCCGGATTAACGCGGGTAACGCAGTGGGACGCTGCTAGTATATATTATAACCGGTATCTAGTACCCACGACACAAGCGTTTGCTAAGTATGGGGCTAGATGGCGCTGTGTGGAATGTCCCGGAATGTTTATTACTTTCATTCGCCCCTTGATCAGCAAGCGGTGACGAGTCTATGTCTAATACCTAGCTATACATATGTATAATAAAACTGAAGAGGGTCAAAAGTCTAAACATTGAAGATATAAAAAAAAGTTTGGAGATACTTACTTCGAATTTATAAAACAGAACACGTTCCAACAATTTCTAGAAAAATTGACTGTTTATTTGTGTCTCTGCTTATTTCGTCATCGCTCGGGTATGTGTACCTACATACCATACTAGAGTGATGAGGTCTTCAGTTCTTTTTATCCTGAAATAATGCGAGGGAAACCGCGGGCGTCCACTATTAACAAATAAAACTTCTTTTGAACATAATCTACATACGAGTGGCGATCGCACTGCTTCGACTTTTAAAGTTGCCTCTGCTTAAATCCACAGTCCAATTTACTAATATGCATCATAAATACAAACGCTTAACAAATGTTTTGTTATTATTTTCAGCCGGATAAAAATGCCCAGCCGTGTCACGTAAGTGTCAAATACGTTTTTTGTAAAAATTACCAAGTCCATTGGTGGCGACCCATTGATCTCCATCAGTACAAGTAGGGTGGAGTGGTAGTCAATGAACCACAAAAAGTTCAAATGGCTGTAGCAGTACCAATGTGAAGAATGATGAGAATAATTTTAGCATGATATCTAGGCAAATTAGTTAACTTTCATTGTGTGTACATAAATTTGGCTTATTTATAATTTTTAATTTGAATTAAGCAGTTTAAAACAAAAAAGGGAATTGGTTCTATGTGTACACCTTATGGTATGCAATGAACCGGGGGGGTGGTAGTCAATGAACCATGTGGTACACAAATAATCACTGTCCTTGTTTAATCAAGAGGAGGTTAAGTATAATATTAAAAAGCAATTTTATTTTTATTTTTATTTACTTTTCTAAAAAAAAAAAATCGTCGAAATTACAAATATGGCACCACAGTTACATAGGTAATCAGTAATAATCAAATTTTAAAATCTACATGAGGTCTTACTTTTAATCAGACTTAGAACGCTACAACCGTCATCAGCTAAGTCACTATCCTAATAAGTAATATTAAAAAAACGTAACCATGGACTGGAACATAAAGAATGCTTATTAATATCGTAGGTTTAACAGTGTCATATTGACAGAAAACTTATATATAGCTTGACGGCGTGTCGTACTACCACTCATTTTGGGACGTGGTAAAATATATTTTATATCCATTATGTTAACCCCAGCAGTATCCGGTTCTAATGGCCTTATAAAAGAATTTTTAGCCCTGCTTTTCAATTTCATATATGACACAAAATATTCCTCCTTTTCCAATTCTTCTAATACTTCGGCTACGTAGTAAACCTTATTTTTTTTGGATGCGAAAGCTACTATCACAAAATCTTTCGGTCGAGGGTTCCGTGTTATTGAAGGAAATTCGTCACTCAAGATAATTTCCTCCTCTTCAGCATCGCTTAAGAAGTCTTCTCCTCCCGAGGATGAGCCACTACACTTAAATTCTTCTTCGTTGTCTTCGGACGAATCAGAATTTGTTCTTTTTCTTTTTCCATCTTTAAATAAATCTGTTTTTACTGTTTTTGGTCTTTTTAAACTTTTCTGTCTATTCTTATTTTGTTTCTTCTGAGCTATGGCATTTTTTTCTGGAGTGTCCGTAGCTACTATGCTCCTTCCTGGTTTTCTATTAATTTTTTTGCGAGGACCTGCTCTCAAAGTTGGTCTGAAAATTTTTGGAGAGACAAAATCACTTGAAGTTGATGGCACTTCATTAATATCGGAAGTGGATTGCTGAGGAGTTATTTTCTGAAACTGCGAAGGCTGAACATCAGTATGCATCAAATTTTCAGGTTTTTCGGATAAAACTGACGATGTTAATTCAATTTGACTAAGTTCATCATTTCCATCAGTATTGAAAATTGACGGAGAACCTCTCGTTTCTTCTTCAATATTTGCCTCCGCATCTGTTTCTTCGTCAGCATCTTCGACGTCTGGTGTAGGTCTATTGGTCACTTCACTAGGTAAAAAATCTACCTCAGTAAAAATTAGATCATCGAAAGGGAAGATGCCGCACTTTTTAAATGCATGAGTTATATTTTCTGGTGTCATGGCTCTCATATATGCAGTCCCAACGCATTCAGCAATGTTGTAGATCGTCAGTTGTTTTCCAGGGTGACGTACTAACCACGCATCTACTGCAGCATTGTAGTATGATTTAAAGGGTCCATTTAGACCTACATCCAAGGGCTGCATTTTAGCTGTAGTGTGTGGGTGAAGTGTTAGCATTGTTACTCCAGAGGCTTTTGCTAGATCAATAGCCTGAATAGACAAGTGGCTCTCGTGATTGTCTAGTATTAGTAAGGCAGGGTTTTCTTTTGATGCACACGAATACTGAAAAAAAAAATACAACGGTTGTGGGTAAAAACGATAAAAAAAATATAAAACACTGAAGATAATAGAATAAACTAACACTTACCTTTATAAAATGCTTCATTACTTCAACAAAGAGGTCGGCATTCATCCAACCACTGGGGGAGGCCAAGCCTAATGTGCCTGGAGGAGCTCCATAAATCATATGGTCCTTATAATTTTTTCTTGGAAACACCATTGCTGGGGGCAAAGCCTGGCCTGCTGCATTCACTATACAACAGGTGGTTACTAAGACTCCGCGTTCACCACTTGTGACTTTGCAAACGTTGCTGCCTTTTGTTGTGAGTACTTTTTGTGGACGATGCACAGTTGTTGTTGAGGTTTCATCCAAATTATATATTCTGTTTCCGCAAGCAAAGGATGGGTGGCGATTATACACGTTTTTTAAATTGTCAAAGAATTTCTTAATATTGTCTTTATTAAATGCAGTAGCCCTGGCTAAACTACAAGCCTCTGGTTTTTTGACTGACAAATCAGGGTGTCTTGCTCGAAATCCTCTCATCCAGTCTTTGCCAGCCATTTTTTCTCTGTTCCAGGTTAAAGGACAATCAATGTTGTTAATTTTTGCCATTTGGTAAGCTATTCTTCTGCAATCTTTGGATGTTAAGCCATAAAATTTATTTGCGCAGTCTACTATATACTCTTTAAAACTATGTTCTTGGTCTGTTGTAAATACTTTCTTATTATCATAATTTGGCTCCAACCTAGAAGTGGGATCCGATATATATTTTAATACGTAACGACGTAGTGTCGGATAGGGTAATTTTGCTTCTTTTGCGGCCTTTCGCAGGCTTAATCCTCCCAGATGAAGGTCTATACCTTTTTTTATATCCTCAGGGGTGTGATTTCCTTTTTGCCTTGCTTCTCGTCCTTTTGTATTTCGTCCCATTCTGAAATTAATAATATTCTAAGAATGTGCAACAGAAAATTGCTGTAAACATTTATAGGCAACCAAAATTCTCAGCCCAGCAGGATTCAAACCTGCGACATTCCTGCTGAATTCTGCGGTGTTGAGAATTTTGGTTGCATATAAATGTTTGCATAAAAACCCAAGTGTGTTTATAACACTTTAAATATTACAAGGTTTAAAGCTGGTTATAGTAGCTGCGTTGAATTGATAAAACATATTGCTACGTACAAATAAAAAAATGACGAAAGAGGTCCAGTCGTTTAGGATATTACCCGGAACAAACATACTGACAAAACTTCGATCATTGAATGACAAAAACAAAAACAGCGATATATACTTGGTATGTTTCAAGAAAATATGAATCAAGTACACAATGAACTTTATGTAGTACCCAATGAGCCATGGTTCATTGAGTACGTCAGTGAATTGATTCATTGGATACCACCCCCCTCAGATGAAATTTGAGGTTAGATTGCTTCTAATAGAAACACACTTTGAGAGCTTATGATTATTAAAACAATAGCACAAAAACACATACAAACGATATAAGCAATTCACAAGGTAATACTTTCATAAATAAAAATGTAGTAAAAAAAATAAACTCACTTCTTTTTCTCCGTTTTTGTGGTTGAAAGTTGAAAAACACATGTAACACAAGCGCGCGGCGCTGCAAGCGACTACCGACTAAGTAAGCAAGCCACTGAGTGGCGAACTGGTTGCTACGTGTCATACTGCACAAGCTGGCAACGTCGCCTTTCGTCGATAATTTGTTTGGTTCATAGAGTACTCTTGGTTCATTGGCTACCACTCCACCCTACTTTTTATAATAAAATTCAGATTTTTTAAATGAATAATAATTTTAATATAAAGCTAATTTCATTCTGCGATTTGATAAAACACTTTAATATACGAGAGGTTATTAAAGTCATTAACATGTTGTCGCCTGGCCGCAATTTGCATTCAAACTGTTGTATAGTTAGACAAAAAAGTAACAGACATTGACGGTTTATATTATTATTGATGGTTTATATTATCATTGATGGTTTATATCTCAAATTTTAGGTATCCAAATAAAGATCACGCCTCTAGAAAACAAATGGCATAGGTATTTGTAGTTTTGAAGTTTTATAAAAAATAAATAGGTATTTTCCTGCAAAATGTTTTTTCTCGAAATTTTCAAAAGTACTGTTACTTAGTTTTTGAGTCTAATTTTGTATGGAAATAATACACGGGCGACTGCACCTTAAGCAATAGTAAGCAAGTGTCAAATGACCACAAGATTAATTAAAAATAGTAATAAAAGAATTGTGGTCTTATTACAAAACGTGGTTTAACTATTAGTTTACGACTTTGTAAAATATGCAGTTCGTTCTTGTTGTTCAGTATTATTTCTCTTCTGTCATAATAATAAAGATAAATGATTGGGTTTCTAGGAAGAAACCTTGCAATCGATTAGTGAAAGCACAAAAACATGGATGGTACAACAAATATACATGTTTAATGTGCTGCCGAGCAAAGTCACTGAATCGTCGGCCACGAAATTCAGGGGGTTATTAAAACAATTCTTTAAGAGCAATCCATTTACAGTGCAAAATAATGTATGAATGTAGCACTAGCAGAATATTCATTTCAACTCATTCATTGGATACACAGGACAACGGTCGGGCCACATCGCCCCCCTAGAAGCGAAGTGAATAATAATACGTGGTTCTCGTTTGGACCAGTAAACAGGCCAACCTAACCTACGACAGCGCTTGTCAGTCTATTGTCGAACATAGTCCGAGCGAGAGAGTTTTTGGTCGTTTTCATACTCTCTCTACGTTTTACTCGGTTTTACAGCATGATAAACTATTAAATATGTCTTGGTGTCAAGTTAAAAATTGTAAGAACAATAGTTCCAGTGTTACCGGTGTGAAATACCATCGGTAAGTAGTAAAATTTCGTAATTTTACTAAAATAAACTTTTGACATTTTGAATCAGTGAGCTTACACATATACTCGTAATATCATTGTTTTGAATGGCATTAACACATTCGTTGTCTTGACGACGCTACTTCTCTATAGCAAAGTGATGTGTAAATGGAACCTAGCTAATTATCGCTAATCGATATAATGTATATGATGTTTCTGGATCTGTATGGAAATGTTTCTGGATTACGGTTTTTATTTAACACATACTTACCTACTTAATTTACAAATTTCCAAAAAATCCAGTGTTAAAAAATAAATGGATATTGGCGACCGGTAGATACAACTGGTTTCCTCATAAAAATGCCAGAATATGCTCCAGTTATTTTGAAGATGATTTGATAATTGAAGTGATTTTGATTAAATTTGGTATAGAGATAGTTTCAGTCCCCGGTAAGGACATAGGATAGTTTTTATCCCACGGGATAAAAACGTTTTTACAGCGGATAACACCGCGGGCCATAGCTAGTTAACTATAATTTGTACTTAAATAATATAGTTATACTAAAGACATATATTTCCATCTTCGAAGTAAATGTGTAAATAATCGATAAAAAAATATCGACATTGCACAGCCGATGAAGTTGAAGCGTACTGTGTACATGAACATCTCGTGCGTCGTAGTGTGCGTGCCGAAAGTGTGTTAGTTTTAGTAAATGGTGACACCTGTTTTGTATCGAATAAAGAAAGAATTCGCCTCTAGTCACAGGGCGACAAGCATGGACTTCAAAGCTCTGTGATTGGATATCTCACATGTCTGTTAAAATAGTAAGCTTACAATAATAATTGCAGCCACTGAAGAAATCTATGTACCTACACTTCGAGCATCAACGTCAAAGTATGTACAGATAGTGTTGTCATTCATGACAGCCTGGTTAGACAACTTACTTCGAGCATCAATCAGAACAACTTAGCTGTCCCACAACCAAGATTAGAATTAGAATTAGAACTTAGCTGTCAAACGTGCGGCTCGACGCCAGCACCACCAAAACCCAGTGCCACTCCCAATTTCCACCAAACGGCATTACTCCTGCCAGTATTGTGACCGCATCTGTGGCTCTCGTATTGGCTTATTTAGCCACGAGCGCAGTTGCAAAAACAGAAAGGACTCTACATAAATCATCTCTCGTGGGTGCAATAAGGTCAATGATGATGATGAGTGCATTAAGTATTACATAAGTTTATACATTAAGAACTATATGTATATGTAGGTATGTATAAGAAAAAATGTAATCTGAGTTGCCCTCTAATGTGTGATGCCATAAGGTTAATTAAGTTTTTATCTTAGATTTTATTTTTATTACCTACGTTTTGTGAGTCAGCTGCTCGTCAAGAGAGTTTTACAAGCATAGGTTTGATTACAATGATTGATCAATGAGGTGTGGTTCCATGTCCGCGCCAGGGCATGTACGGAGCTCCGCTGGTGTGCGACGGCAAGGTGGTGGCGTTGATGCTGTCTCCCGACGCGCAGTGGAGCAACTGCACCGGCTTCACCAACCTGCTGCATCGCCTGTCCAGCTCGTGGCTGCGCGCCTTCTTTGCGTGCGTCTCCAGGTACTCCTACTTAATTATTTAACTACCTACATATATGACTACTACCCATACAATTCAATCGTATTTCTTACTAGTGGATTCAAGAAACTGCACGTATTATTTCAGGGTAAAAAGTAGACCATGACCCATGACACTCCTAAGACTTTATACTACCTACCTACATACCAAAAACCATGATGATCCGTTCAGCCGTGTTTACGCAATGAGCGTTATAAACAGATAGACAGACAAAAAATATAAAACCTGGTGAAACGGATTTTATTAACGATTTAAAGTATACCCAAATATATTTTTTTCCAATACGTTCTATGTTCAGATTTTTGACCCTCTTCAGCTTTATTACACGTAAGTATGGAATAGATAGATTTAGATAGTTTGGTGACGCGGTCAGCTAGCGAGAGATAGACACCATTAGACGCTCGACTGTCGAGCGTACTTTAGTGTGCCCTCCGCTCGCCGCACGTTATCAGACAATAAAGCATAGAGTTAGGGAACGGAGTAAAGATTCTGTTGTACCTACTGTGTATTTTGTGCCGCTATTCAGATACTCTGGGACATACACACTCAGCGCCATCCATCTCATATAGAGTTGGCGATAACGCTCACAGATGCAAATGAGGCGTACTAACAGTTCAGTGTGTCGCGTACGGCGTGCGCAGGTTGTTTGAGGTGGAGCCGAGCAGTGTGCTGAGCTGGGCGCGCGTAAAGCAGGCGCTGTACGAGGAGGTGTCCGCAGAGAAGTACGACTACGTGGCCGACGTGTACGCGCACTTGTACAGCCACTCCGCCTCCGAGGACTGACGCGCCCGTCGCCCACCCACCTCTCCTCTCCTACACACTATGTCATGGATATAAACACCATTTATTTACACTTTCAATAGCCACTCGCATTACTATTTTCAAATTCACTTAAAACTCAATTTAAAACTCATTGGTTTATAATTCACTTTCTTGTATTTAATTTTTATATAACCCAAATGAAAGATACAGTTTTAATATCGAAATGAGTTTGTATGTAGCGTCATCTATATTCATATTATAATGAGGAAACATTTGTTCGTTTGAATTGAATAGGCCCCGAAACTACTGGACCGATTTAAACAAAATTTTACCATTAGAATTGTACCTTATATTGAACCTACATTATGCTTAATGAACTTAGGCTATATTTAATACGAGAATAAAATAGGGATCTGCGTGAAATTTCGATAACCAGGCCGGGTATTTTCCATTGGTGAAATTTTCATCGAAATCCGTTCAGCCGTTTTGCGTTACGAGCGTTTATATAAACAGAAACATAGATAATCAGACAAAAAGTTTTAAACAAACAAAAATTCTAGAAATAGTTGGAATGTGTTCTGTTATCAATTTTAAGGGTACCTACCTTCAAACTTTTTTAAATAATTTTAATGTTCAGTATTTCGATCCTCTACAGCTCTATTATATGTACCTACCTAACCTATAGGTAAATAGATATACCTAGATTAACAATTGTGCATTTTGAAATCGCAGATATGATAATTGTTTATCAACTTTTAGTGACAAAAGAATTGACGTCGGTTTTTATTTTGAAATATATTTTATTTTCTTGTTAAGGTAGGATTTCGTCGTTCGGAGGCGTTCTGAACGGTGATCAGAAATTCGCAGGTTCGAATCTTGCCGGTAGTGATTATTTTCACTCATTTTCCAATAACGTTTAAGTTAAAACAACCATAGTGCGGGTTTGGCACTTGACAAAAATAACTCGTAACTATGATATGCCTAATATTTAACCTAGTTTCATTTTACGATCAAGTACCTACTAGTGTTTGTTTTATTATTTGTTTTAATAAATAAAACTATGGTGTATTATTGATATACATTTATTCAAATATTTGATAATAATTAATCTTAAACTAAGTCTGAGATCTATGTTATACAACGAGAAGCTTGCACTCGGCGTGTGTTCTTGGAACACAAACAGCGATGTTGTTCACGAACACACACCGAGCTAACTTGTACACAAGCTTGCCAATAAATTCAATAATTATTCACAAAAATTAATATCACTCTAAAATTAATACAATCTAAAGAAAAAGTTTTAAATATTGTCGTTTCTTTGTCTTTTCAGAGCAACCAAATTATGTTTCATTTCTTCTTATAAAACGACAATTAAATCTCATAATTACAATAAATCTCTTTTTGACAAAAAAACTAAGACAGTGGGAGTTTAAAGTTCAAAAAATTCAAAATTTTAAAATTATTTCATTTTCCTAAAAATGCACACATACAAGAATATCTCTAAAGCACCGTACTAGACGCGCCGCCGGTGCGTCTGTGACACGGTGATTAGCACCTTCCGGGGTCTTATTTTTGGAAAGTATACATTTTAAATATTTGCTTTTACAAAATAGAATTTAGAATTTAATTACATTACAATAAATTAAATATAGTACAATTACAAACATCAGAAAAGGTCAAATTGTTAAGTATTTAGTCAAATAATTAGTGAAAAGAATAAGAATTTTAGTCTTACAGATCTAAGTTTAACAGTTCATAAAATGTTCATTACAAATTGATGCCGTTTTGTTATAATACAAAGTTTATAGATGAACTTTAAAAAAAAACAAAGCATAATCTACTAAAAGATCATTTTGTAAGTTGAATTATAGCTAATAATACTGACAAATTATTTATCAATGGTATACAGAAAAGCTTAGGTATTTATACTATAACAATCATAGGAAATTTGTACATTCATGTGTCTGGGTGAATTGAGTGGGGGCGTTGGGGGTGGTTTGTGTGTGTGTGTGTGTGTGTGTGTGTGTAAGTGTGTGTGTGTGTGTGTATGTGTTTGTGTGTATTTGTTTTTTTTTATTAAAGTTGGTGATATGGTATATATCGAAAATGGAAACAGACTTAACAGAAGAAAATTGGATGAACTAAAAGTGGGACCATATAAAATATCTGATACAATATACAAGATAGATATAGGACACAAGAAAACAGAATCGAACCTATATCATATCACAAAGTTGGGTTGATAGATGTACTAGTACTAGGATAGGGTACAAAAAAAAACAGTTGTCGCCGCGGCCGCCCGCGCCGTCTAGGTCTGCAACAATACACAGCATTCATTGAAACGCTCACTCATTGTATCACACCCTACGAATTATTCATACTATACATTTTTTTAACTGATCTTATTTTATTTTATTGTAAAATGACGAGCACCGCCCACCTCATCCCGTTTACCATCTCGTTGATTTGCAGTTACGTTTCCATATAGTATCAATTATTGTTATTAGTAGATCAGACCTCGTATGATGGCAACACTTATAAATACATCCCTTTTTCAAACAAAACAACTACTCCGACCAAAAGTGTAGACTGTCGTGATTAGGAAAATAAAAAGTAAGATATCTCTGGATAAGACCAGAACGCAGCTATAATCACATACCTACTTAAAATTCAAAATTTCAAGGCTGTAGGTAATTTAGTTCCGAATTTAAGCGAAAGCATAGTTTTGCATTTACGACACTCACTCATTATCCTCAAAATAGAACTAGTACAATATGGATTGGTTCATGGGAACTCAGAAAGCTCAAATTTGGTTCAGACTTAGGGTTTAATTGAGCTGCTTGTTTTCTAATATATATTATCAGCACTATATTTCTTTATTTACATTTTATCCAAGTTTCATCCCCCTGGTTATTAGTAACTCAAATATTGACGGCAAAACATTTTAATCAATAAAAAATAATTTTAATTGTTTTTGCAGAGAATTCTATTTGTTGTTTATAGTAGAAATCACCACTCGGTTAGGTTAGAACTTTACCCACTAAAGAAGAGTCGAGCGTGTGAAACTGGTATAAATAAATATTTCAGTACACATCACACAGCGCCATCTAGCCCCACATTAACTTGTGTCGTGGGTACTAGATAACGGATATAATACTTCTTATATTCGTTTTTTTTGTAAATACATACTTAATATACATAGAATCGTTTCTGTTTATTAAGTATGTATTACCAGACTAAACATAAGTAATTATGAATTTTAAAATTTATAATTTATTGAGTCATGCGGGAATCGAACCCGCAACACTAGATTAGAAGGCAGACCCACTACCTACGAAGCTAACAGGCCAGTCCAGTAGGTATAAAAATATTTTTTTAATTCAATCTTTATTCCACGTATTTTTGACAACATTTACCGCGCTTTTGTTAATAATAATAATAATAAAAACGTTTATTTGCAAACTTATATGGGAATATACCTACAATAACTTAAAACTAGAAGTAGTAGGCAACTAATTAGTGTGCTATTCAATATATTATTGAATGTTGGAGATTTATGTCCATTCACACTAGGTGTGAATACTGTGTTGTAAATTGAATTTTTACTACACAATTATTATTTTACATTATTTACAAGAGCCAGGAAGTTGTTGAAGGAACGAATGGAGCGAGTGATTGAATTGAACCACAGACTGCTAAAGTGATACCAGGTCATAGTTCAAAAAGTGGAAATAATGTTTACTGAGTGACCTGTTTATTGAGTAAGGGTACCTACGCACTATGCGGTTAGCCGGAATGCGGCCAGCCGTCCGGCTAACCGTAAGAAGCGGTTGCGCTTGCGGTTAGCCGGGTGGCGGATAGCCGCACCTCCAACCGGAAAGTGCGTTTAGTAACCGTAGTGGTTTGCGGTTGGATATTCTGCGTAATATTCTGCGGATTTACTATTCCAGATTGCTGGCCTATTTTGTATCTCGATTATAAAATTTTCGGCATCGAAATCCAAAGTAATAAACTCACTTAAATGCGCGCACGTTGGTGAACACGTTTACCGGCAATGGCGGGCAACCGCAAACTAGCATATCCGTGTAGTGTGTATGGCGACCGTCCGGCTGGCCGCCGGTCGGGCCGCAGCGCTCAGAACGACCGGAGCGGTCGGGCGGCAGCCGCGTCGTAGTGCGAATGAAAACTACATTCTCGTACAAATTTTTTGTTGCGGTCAGCCGCACGGCTGGCCGCATTCCGGCTAACCGCATAGTGCGTAGGTACCCTAAGTGTTAGATAGGTTATATAGGTACATAATATAATAAAAGTTATAACGGATATTACCCCTTCTTAATATATTTTTTTATTATTTATTTGATTTCAGAAAGTTGACTTCGATCATTTTAGATTAGGATGCACAGTAGCACTGTTTCTTTTTTTAAGTTAACTTTTTTAATATTATAGTATCTATCATTTATCGTGTAATTACACAAGTTTTGTCAAGAATACGTGAAACACATGTTGTCTAGATAGAGAATCAGGAAAAAAGTTGTGGATTCATATAAATCTGACTATATTCGAGATGAATAAGAAATTGTATGTGTGGCCTAGGCCACAGCCAGCCAGTGTACCTCACTTTCCATCTAAGCCAGGGTTCTGACTGGTGAGAGTTATTTGAGGGTCACTGACTAGCTGGGGACTAGGCCACTTAGTGTTAGGTTTTGTTTGTTATTGAAAGTATGTCTTCAGTTTCGTGGTAGTCGTGACTTTTGAACCATGTCGTTATGATTTTCTTGCAACGACACCGAGTAACCTGTAGAATTTCAAGTTTTCGGTCCACAACTTGGTACAGCGAGGGGCCTTTGTATGAGAACGATCTTTGTGCAAAGGTAGTGCGGGTCTTTGGAATTCGCCAAAGTGGCTTGCGGTAAGAAGTACCTCAGTTTTCGCTATTTTATGATACCGGAGGATGACTGAGTTGATATATAGCTGACGGACTGTGAGATGGTCCGTTTGTTTGTAAAGGTAGGGAATCTGAAAGGTTTTTTATAGGAGACCTTTAAAACAGCTCTCTGAACTCTTTCTAAGTCCATAAACCGAGTCTTGGTCGCTGAACCCCAGCATACAATACAGTAGTTTAGTATAGATTGACATAAGGCCAGGTATACCAGCCTTATTGTTTGGGGGTCTGTAACAGCCCCTAGTTTTTTAAAGGTGTGAAGCATTGTTCTAAGGCGAGCACGAAGCATTATTATGTGATCTTCAAAATTTAAGTTGCAATCAATCATTACTCTTAAGTACTTGATACTGTCAACTGATTGGATTTTGGGACAAGTGCAAGTAGCAGTCAGTACCGGTTCACATGAATAAAGTCGTAGCGTTATGTTCTCAGGCGTTATGTTAGACCTTTCTGTGATTCTAAATGGCACAAATTTTGTTTTACTGGTATTTAGGGTGAGAAGGTTTTTCTGCAGCCAGGTAGAAACTTTTGCTAGGCCTTGTTGGGCAAGAGAAGCTACTTCCTTCCAACTCTTGCTTTGGAAGAGTAATATCGTGTCATCGGCGAAAGAGTATATACTGCCATTTGTTAGGTTAGACTGTTGACATAGGTCATTAATATAGACCAAGAACAGGGATGGCCCGAGGACGCTGCCTTGCGGCACTCCATAATTTACAATGTTAAAGTCACTGTATGAATTTGTTAGTTTGACTCTTTGCTGTCGGTTATTTAGGTAGGATTTAAACCAGTCCAGCGCCGTTCCCCTAATCCCGATTGATTCCAGTTTCCGGAGCAGGATCGGCCAGGATACTGTGTCGAAAGCCTTAGCGAGATCAAGGAAGACCCCAATGCATTTTTTTTAAATCAAGGTTGTTTGAGATTGTATTTACAACCTCGACTACCGCATCTTCAGTCGACTTGTTTGATCTGAAGCCAAACTGGTTCGGAGACAGTACGCCGAGTTGTTCGAGGTAACTTAAGTCTTTTATTAATTTATTTTTCTAAAATTTTAGATATCGACGGCAGAAGGGATATTGGTCGGTAATTAGACACTTCCTAACGACTACCAGCTTTAAAAACGGGACAGACATTTTTGAGTGTTTGTGTGTGTAACAATGTTATTTTGTTTGTTTGGTAAATCGTAAGATTTACTGTATTAATTCAAGAGCTTAATTCATTGGTTAATACACATATGAATATTTGGTTCAAAAACATACTTTTTGCTCATAGGGCGGCGACGCAAAGGAAACCTGCTAGACCTAGCGCCCCGACGAATGCCAGGCACAGGCAGCGCCGCCGGAGCTCTGCAACAACGTTAACACACACGTATATTAGTATTATTTATTTACTTACGTCACTTCTCCGGCGATGGTTGAACCACTTGTACATCCAGTTTGAAACAAATACAACTGGCTCATTATAGTGGGATTTTGACGCATTTTTGGTCAAAAAAATCCTACTATCCATTAGGAACAATGTCTACAATAACGGGGGGAGGGGGTTAGGGGGCACAAACTGGTGGCATACACACACTATACTCTATTCACCGAGTCGAACTAATGGAGCACTCTCTCACTTGCACAACTGTATGAAACTGATAAGGATGCAGCATCGACTCAAATTGTTAGGATTGGTCTGTGGGTGTGGCTAATTCATGGAAATGTAAGGCTGCGTTTATATTTGGTGATCTATCATTTAAAAAATAATAACTTTAATATACATCAGAGATTGAACGCAATATTAGAATATTATATTGAATATTTTATGATTTTGTGTACAAAATGATATGAACAATAGGTACAACGATACAATTGAACAATAGAATTTACCTGCGCCGACTTAGCTACAACATAAACCTTGTTTAGAAACAATAAAAAAAACAACAATGGATACAAAGTATATTGACCGATTACCTACTTGGTAAAAGGTAAGTTTGCAAAATCTGGAAAAGTAGATAACAATATACACTATATCACCAGGTGTGCAGAGATTAGTGAAAAGGTATGCTACCTATGGTACTAATACAATAAAAAAATATTATAAAGATAAATAATCTTTATAGACAATGTAAAGTTGTAACATACATAGGTATAGGTATAAGTGCTAATATCACAGAATATGCTACACAAATTACAATATCTCGTCAAATTGAATTTATAACATTTAGTTTTTATAAAATTTAGAAGTTACATATGTCTAGTTTTATTAATAAAATAATGAAAATTTTTGTTATGAAAATCATGTCAAACATAATAATAGGTATGTAATCATACAATATGTCAACTTAAACAAATCTTGGTACTGACACTTATTATACACAATCAGTCCAGTAGGTTAGCCAAATCCAAAAGTAAGCACAAATCAGTCCAATAAACAAGCCAGGTCAACATATATCCCAACACTTAACACACTGAAATAACGCCAAACAAAGAACACGTCCGCACCGGTCATGAAACAGTATCGGACTAACATTAGGTCGCACGGTGTACGTACACACCCTTAGCTTCTTATCTTCAACTAATCACGTTCAACGCTTGATTTCCCTATAAGTTCGACTCGGTGAACAGAGTATAGTCGCCTTTTAACTACAAACCTTAAAAAGTTAAAACAATTCACACTAAACTAACACACACACACACATCATATCGCCGTATTGGCTAAAATAGCAAATAAACTTAGGAAAAGTAGCAGTATAGTAAATAAGCTTAATATTATAACTAAAACTATAAAAAATATTATAACTAAATATATGGGTATGTACAAACATAAATAAAATGTACCGTATAAAACCATATAGTCATGGCAACCAAAAAATGTTTACCTTCTCTTCGGATTTCATTAGCTTTTGTTTACATTCATCCAAATTTATGTTTTTTTCAGTATTTTATCTCAAAACTAGTGCCCAAATTAGTGGTCATTGTAAATACATTTTGTACTTTTGCAAAAAAAAAGCAAAGTTTGTGTCAAAGTTCGTGATATCTTCATACGTAAAAGTATATTTTAATTTTCGGTTAAAAATTGCTTGTGTTTGTTGTACAGCGTCTCCGACTTCTACATGTTAATGGATTGATCGACGAACACAAAAAAAATGAACATTAATATTAGAACAAATCGCTAACATATAACAAAATTTACACCAAGCATATAGGATGATGGTATTTAATGAAAAAGCAGTATTCTCGACTGAGCATACTTTCATATAACCTTTTGTTGTAGGTACCCGAAAACCATTTATAAAAAAAGTTTAATTTTCATAAAAATAAATTTAGTTAAGCCTACAAAAGCTACATAATAATATGTAGCTTTTGTAGGCTTTTGTATAATATACATATAGAAAGTTTTCTACAAGCACAAGCTCTTAGTTTGGATATGTACAATTTAAGACACGATTGTGTGGTAAAGTTTCAAAAATAGCGGTGGATTTTCAGAATTTTTGTACATAATGGATACTTTTTTTTTTTTACTTTTATTTTGACAGGATAAACGAAAATCAGCTGAGTCTGAGTCAGAATGTGCAAATTGATGCCAGTAAATGTATTTACATGAATAATAAGCAAATTAAAGGTTTAATTATATGTTACAGACGAGTTTGTGTCGCGTCATAATCATCATCATCAATGCTGGGTATAGGGCTCTCTCTTGTGACGGCAACAGTGTGTTCTGTTGTGTGTGGTCCTGTGTGCATGTGTCGCGTACCAGGGGACATCCAGTGCAGCGCGGAGGCGAGCAGCACCGACGAGCCGCGGGGCGCACCCGTCGGCTCCGACTCAGCCGCCCCTTCCATGAGACTGCAACGCAAGATACGCGCTGCATCACACTGTAAATAAACTCCTCGCACACCATTCCTACTAAGTCAACTGTGTGAATTCTTTAAAAGCTGGCATCACTACGCACGCATATATGGGACTGAGCACGCGAGTAATTATAGTGTAAGGCTATCAATCTGTGTGCGTAAATCCTCTTACAAGCGTGCCCGACCTGGCCACTTTTTTTTTATCAACGTTGCAGCGCCACACTCGATCTAGACCAGTAGTTTATCTAACCTAGCGTTAAAATATTTTTAAAATATGTCTAAATAATATTATTTACTACAATACTCTCTATGTACTTATCGAAATTAAGACAATGCTTCGGAACCTTACCGAGGCATTACAACACGTCGTCGGCTCGTTGGCTCTGGTTGGACCGTACTAAACCCAAATAACACCACTCGCTTACAGCTCTTTCACACGGCAGTCCAGTTTTACAGGATCGGCTTTTTACGGTATCCTGCTAAACTGGACGCTGTGTTCACATGGCAGTTCAGTTTTTCAGGATTCAGTAAAAAGCTGGTCCCGCAAAACTGGACTGCCGTATGAACACAGCGTCCAGTTTACCGGGGGCGGGGGCTGCCACCACTCCACTATCCCGCAAAAAACAGTGTCCAGCCAAAAACCGCACGCAGGAAGCCGTATGAACACTGCTATTGATATATATGTGTGATTAAACGGGATCCCGTTTTTTACTGGACTTAGAATCCAGTTTCTAGTGACAAAACCGAACGGCACAATTAGACCGGATCGGTTTTTTGCAGGATCCCGCATGCGGGATGCTCGTGTGAACGCTAGCATATAAACACATTCGCCATCAAACGGGATCCTGCAGAAAACGGGATCCTGTTAAAAACTGGACTGTGCTCTAGTCATTACACACATCACTTTTTTATTCATCTCTTTCAATTCGTCCGAAGTTATAGTTATCCTAGATAAAGCATCTGCTACTACATTCTCTTTCCCTTTCACATATTCAACCTTAAAATCGTATTCTTCTAACAAAAGTCTAAACTTTGTTAATCGACTTGATGGATATGTTGTATAAATAGATCAGTGGTTTATGATCAGTTTTTACTGTAAATTTCCTATTAAATAAATATACTCTGAAGTACTTTATTGACCATACTATAGCTAAAAGCTCTTTCTCAATAATTGGATAATTTAGTTCTGCTTTATTAAGACTACGACTCGCATAGGCTACAGGTTTTCCATTGCCATTACAGAGTACACTACCTATAGCGTAACCTGAGCTATCTGTTTGCAAGATAAATTCGTTCTCTGGCGAAAAATCTGGATAATCTAGTACTGGTGGACTTGCTCGTAATTTTTTCAATGTATCAAATGCACTTTGGCATTCTGATGTCCACTGAAATTGGGAACCTTTTCTGCATAATTTGTTCAAAGGCAATACTATTTCACCAAACCTGTGAATAAACTTACGATAGTAATTAGCAAACGCAACAAATCGTTTTACGTCATCCGTACACGTTGGTGTCGGATAGCGATCGATGACGCGAATCTTTTCTGGGTCAGGTAAAATACCTTCTGCTGAAATTACATGTCCTAAGTAAAGTATTTGTCGTTTCAAGAATTCGCATTTTAATGGATTTAATTTTAAATTGACTTTAAGCAATCTTGAAAATACTGTCATTAAGTTTTTATTGTGGTCAATAAGATTTCGTCCAAAAATTATCAGATCATCCATGTAAATTATGCACTTTTCATAGTTAAGTCCTGACATGGCTATAGTCATTAATCTACTGAAAGCTGATGGGCTGATTTTCAATCCCATCGGTAATCTACACATCTGGTATTGACCTGTACTCGTTGTAAATGCAGTGTACTTTCTTGACTCTTTTTGAAGACTTTGTTGGTAAAAACTTTGGCTTAAATCGCAATGACTGTAATAAAAGGCACCAGATAATGACTCTAAAATGTCTGTTAAGTTCGGAAGAGGGAATTTATCATCCTGTATTCGCTCATTTAACTGCCTATAATCTATAACTACTCTCCATTGCTGTTTACCATCTTTATTTGACTGTTTAGGTACTAAAAGCAAAGGACTAGACCACTCACTGCTAGTTTTTTCTATTATGCCATTTTCTAACATTTGGTCTATTTGCTGGTTAAGTTTATCTCGCTGTGCAAATGGGATTCTGTACTGTTTTCTATGAACTGGTGAGATATTTTCTTTCAAAGTTATTTCTTGTTCGTACAAATTAGTTACAGTTAACTTGTCGCCTGGTAAATGAAAAATATCTGCGTACTTTGCACATATTTGCTCTATCGTCAAAACCTCATCCTTCTCTAAGTATGAAGATAAATTAAGTGTTGATAGCAAATCTTTCACTCTCCGTACATTCACACCTGGCCTTTCAAAATTACACAAATTATAATTTTCTACCGAGTCCAACTCAAGATCCTTCAAACTTTTCGATACTTCCTTTTCAGTTGTATTCATCAGTCGTACCGGAATTTTCCCATCCTTCGGTCTCGCTATAACACTCGCTACGTACACTCCTTCCTGCAATTCTTTCGGATATATAACACAGTCGTACTTGGCGGGTGTTGGTATATATTTAACAACTTCACATCGTGGCTCAATTGTCACAACTTTCTCGTACTCGTAGTACTTCATTGGCAACGTTACTTCATTTTGTCCTTTTCTTAAGGTTAACGTATCTGCTCTATAATCTATTGCTGCTTTATATTTCTTCAAGAAATCTTCCCCTAATATACCTATCGCCTTACATAGCAAGTCTTTAAATACGTAAAACTTAAAGTAAAAATGCATCCCTTCATACTCTAATGGCAAATACACGTATCCTATTGATCTCAGTGTACCACCCACGCCATTTATACTTAAATCGCAACTATGTAATTCTAACTGTTTTAATTCTAAAAGCTCGTACTTAACAGCTGATATCGCTGCTCCTGAGTCGGCTAAAAATTCTAATAATAATGCATCTAAATATAAACTTACCCAATTTATGCTGTCGCAAGTAAATGCTTGTTTAGCCACGAAAAAATTCTAAATCCTGGTTGGCATCTTTGTTCTCATTATAGCTCGAATTATCGTGATACTCGTAGTTTGCATTGTAATGATTGAAATTGGAGTACTGCGGGCGATAGCCGCGCACGTATCTACCTCGGAATGCAGAGTCAGCAGTTCGCGCGCGCTGTCCGCTGGCGCGTGCTTTGTAACCTGACGCGCCTTGTGTGCCGTAGCCGCGACACGCGCCTGTGACCTGTTGATTATTACCAAAGTAATGACCTCGCTGTGGTGGTCTTGCGCGACTGGAATAACTCCTTGATCTAAGAATATTTGATCTTGAGCCCCTGTTGTATGTGTATGATAGTACCTGTTGACTTGGAGTTGAGTTGGTTTCGTCTTCTGCGACGCGTATTGCATCCTTCAGCTCGGTGATGTTTCGAGCTGAGATGATGGTTCCAATCCTTTGACTACGTAAACCGTTAGCGAAGCAACGAATGCGTTTCTTTCGTTAATGGGCTGCAGAGTCTTGTAGGCTGACTGATCGCCGTCTGCCTGTGAGATGGTTAGGTCTATAAAAAGGCGCTCTATTTCAGAACCGTAGTCCCTTATAGAACGGTTACCTTGTCGCTCGTTGAGCATCTGCTGGTGGATGGCGGTGTCTGATTTTCTCGTCAGCAAGTGCTTGCGCATATCTCGGACCAGGGACTTGACACTTGCATAAGATGATGAGAGACGAAGTTTTGCTCCGCTAGAAATTCGGCATTTTAAAACAAAGTTGATAAGCAACTGCCTACCATCATCACCAAGCATGGAGCTATATAATTCAATAGCGTCTATCAGCTCTTGCGTAACAGATTCCAAATCATCCATTTTCGGCAGGAGGCTCATGGCCGTTTTTAAACAAAATTTTTCCGACATGTTTATATTTTCTACGATACTTTGTTCTTCAAAACTTAATATTTTATTGTAGCATTCGTTAATGCTTGTGCATAATATTACTTCGTTATCTGTAATCTTAGGGCTATCCTTAAGTAATTCTTTATATTTAATATAGATTAATTTGGCCCCATATATTTTTCTTTCAAAATTTTCTCCACATCTACGTTTAGGCCCTAATTTAACAATACTACTCCTAATATAATCTAAGTTTTGTAATATATCGCATAAGGCGTTGTCCATTATTTATGATCATTTTTTATTTCACACTTAAAGTCACTGGTTTAAATATAACACAATACCTGACTATAACAGTTTTCCGGCCGCATTGTGGAGACTCTGGCATCATGGGCACTGCTGGCTTCATGGGACTGCTGGCATCAGGGGGTAGAGAGGGCATCTGGGTTAGGCGTGTTCTTGAGGCTGGCCTGTGACGCGACGTATGGATGTGCGGATGCGGTCCATATTGGTCATCCTCATCTCTCGTTGGATCATGGTGCGGTGGTAGTGAATGTATTTCTTTATTATGAAATACAGCGAAGCGATGACGATGATGGCAATCACGACGTACATCAGCAAGCTCAGCTCAGCAACCTTGTTTCCGATGTCTTTTAAGGAGGCGTTGTTATTTCCTGCGGCATTCTGGTTAATGAATATTTCTTCCTTTTTGACTTTTGATTGGCACATCTTGATAATTTTGTTTCATCGGCCGCCGGCCGTCGACCATTGCGCAACGTATGTTTAGGTAGAATTGTATTAATTAATGCCACATTGCAATATGGCACATGGCAGGGTCGCCATGCAGGGTGCCTAGTGGGCGTTAATTGGAAACGACGTGTTGTCTGAACAAGCGTTCGATTTATTCTGCCTTAATTAACCTAATACAATAAAATGCTAACTTAGCTAGTTTACTTACACACTACACACAGTTCGGGCTTTTACAGTACCATATAGATAGATAGATAGATAATACAAGCTATAAGCCACAGAAGTATACTCACACTGCCTCTTCGTTTGCCTGCACTTCATCCGTGTCTCGCGAGTCTTCAAACTCCCTGCGAACAACCATACACGTGAGCTGATGTCAGTTGGTTGGCTAGAGCAAGTACATATCTGATAGCAACAAATAATTGACTGATATTGATCATCTTATTCTAAGTACCATTATTGCTTATTTTTTATGAATATATTTATCCAATGTAAGTGACATTTTCTTTCAATTAACTCCATATAAGTGTATTAGTATGTATTTACAAAAGAAAAGTATATAAGTATTATATCCGTTATCTAGTACCCACGACACAAACGTTTGCTTAGTGTGGGGCTAGATGGCGCTGTGTGCAATGTCCCGGAATATTTATTTATTCCAACTGAGTTTTAATTGTTTCTTAGAACAAGTAAATTGACTGACTGCAATATATTACTTGGAAGTTGCAATATATTAATTCAAGAATATTTAGAGTAATGTGCAATTATAAGTTTGTTTGCTTGGAATGTAATTGTGATTATCTCGTTATAGTCAATTAACTTATTGCTTGAAAAATGTAATCAATATACTGTGTAAGTATAGGTACTCACAGAACACGCGGGATATATGTGGGATTGCGTGTGGCCAACGAGGGAGGGGTGTGTCTAATGAGGGGCGGCGTCGGCGTATAGAACGTCGCCGGAGCCCTGTCTTCGCACGAGTCCTCGAACACGCTGCGAACAACCATACACGTGAGCTGGTGTCACTTGGCCAAATTTAAATTGTTATAACAATGAAGCGTGTCATGTCAAACAGAGACGCGTTTAGCGTCGCGCTATATCGTTCTGGCACCTGTATGTATATTTCTGTTTTAATACATCACAGTTTGATATATAGCGTGTCCCTGTGTGACAATATTTATCCAATGTAAGTGACATTTTCTTTCAATTAACTCCATATAAGTGTATTCCAAAGTAGTTTAACTGACCATCAGAGATTATGGTTAGCTTCGATGTTACGTCCCTATTCACGAATGTTCCTATTAGTGAGACTATTGAAATAATCAAAAAACTTTTGGATGATTCGGAACTCCCGAAAGAATATTTAGAATGGACAGAGTTTTGTCTACGAAGTGGTTATTTCATGTGGAAGGGTGAACATTACTTACAGGTGGAAGGCGTAGCTATGGGGTCACCTGTATCTCCTGTGGTTGCCAACATCTATATGGAGTGGTTTGAAGGAGCTGCACTTCAGAATATATCAAATAAACCACGCTACTGGTGGCGGTACGTGGACGATATTTTTGCTGTTATCGCCAAAGATGATCTAGCGCAGTTAACAGTACACCTGAATGCTATACACCCGAAGATACAGTTCACGGTGGAGCATGAAAAAGAAGGAATACTGCCTTTTCTTGATGTGAGCGTCCGGCGGGAACAGGATGGTACATTGTCTCACGCAGTGTACAGAAAGCCGACGCACACGGACAGATATTTAAGTGCTGAGTCACATCACCATCCTTCGCAACTCGCATCTGTTCCTAGATCCCTGATAAACCGTGCTTTAAGTCTGTGTCACCCACAGTATATACATGCAGAGTTGGATCATGTTAGACGAGCACTGGAGAAGAATGGATTCAGTTGGCGAAAATGTTTGCGCTTGGCGACAGGATCAGATCGCAAGAAACCGGTTGGAGTAGATCGGGCTCCGATTTACTTGCCGTTTGTCAAAGGCGTGACGGACAAGATTGGTATTTTCCTTAAAAGGAAATATAATTTAAAAACCATCTTTCGTCCACCTAGTCGTCTGAGGCAACTATTGCGATCACCTAAAGACAGCGAGCCGTTACATGCCCCAGGTGTTTATCGTATACCTTGCGACTGTGGTATGAGTTACATCGGAGAAACCCGCCGCAATATTTCTACGAGGGTGGCGGAACACATACGGTGTGTTAAAAACAGGGAGACTGTTAAATCCGCGTTGGCAGAACATGCTGAAGGGGTGAACCATTTCCTACGTTTCGATAAGGTGTCGGTCTTGGCCAAGGAGAAGTTCCTAGTACCGAGGAAAGTTCGGGAAGCAATAGAAATAGATCGACATCCAAACTTTAATCGAGACCGAGGATGGACATTGGCATCTGCGTGGAGACCTGTTTTAAACTCTGGCCGGGAGGACGTTGTAGCTGAACATCTGCCACTAGACACGGTCAGCATAGTGTGCGCGGACCCCAATATCTTGGTGCAACGGGTCTCAAGCGATGAGGAAGAAATACACGATCCTCCGGTGGCGCCTCGATCGCCTATCCTCACCCGTCGCGGTGCGCGAGCGGCTGCGAGAGCGGAGCGGGCGCAGAGTCGCGGGGGTGCGGCAGCGGGTCGGCGAACCAGTCTGGACGAGGCGGCCAACCGGGACGCGCGTGCTGACTCGTCCTCCTGATGATGGAAACCTCAGATTTCCAAAACTTGTCGAGCTAATTTTTCGACGTAATTTTTGACGTAAGTGCTAGCCGGTTATTACAACTAAATTAGTTTAACTGAGTTTTAATTGTTTCTTAGAACAAGTAAATTGACTGACTGCAATATATTACTTGGAAGTTGCAATATATTAATTCAAGAATATTTAGAGTAATGTGCAATTATAAGTTTGTTTGCTTGGAATGTAATTGTGATTTTCTCGTTATAGTCAATTAACTTATTGCTTGAAAAATGTAATCAATATACTGTGTAAGTATAGGTACTCACAGAACACGCGGGATATATGTGGGATTGCGTGTGGCCAAGCCTGCTGGTCTAATGAGGCGCGGCGTCGGCGACAAGAACGTCGCCGGAGCCCTGTCTTCGCACGAGTCCTCGAACACGCTGCGAACAACCATACACGTGAGCTGGTGTCACTTGGCCAAATTTAAATTGTTATAACAATGAAGCGTGTCATGTCAAACAGAGACGCGATTAGCGTCGCGCTATATCTTTCTGGCACCTGTATGTATATTTCTGTTTTAATACATCACAGTTTGATATATAGCGCGTCCCTGTGTGACAATAGTAGTTTATGCAACTGTCATATAATAAAGGGTATTAAAACACGAGTGTGAGTTTACATAATAGTAACGAGTGTTTTAATACCCGTGTTATATGCAGTTGCATACACTACTTTATCTTCACTAATGTTGTAACATTTTAACTTTTAATTTATTAAATTAAATTCACGCGTACGTGTATTGTTACAGTGATTTTGCCGCCATTAAAATCTAACCAATGAGAGCGCAGCTATGCGCGCATCAATAAAACACGACCAACCTGATTGGCCCTGCAATCAGGTTGGTCGCGTTTTATTGATGTTATAATGAGATATTGCGATATCGATGTGGATATTATACCATCATGTGAAATTGCTTAAATTGAGTGTTTTGTTGTCTGCGCTATAACAGTAGTAATTATAAGTCAAGTATTGGAAACATAAGTAGAATGTTACAACATTAGTGTAGATAAAGGTTTTAACAATTGATTAATTGACAATATAGCACCCATTGCTCCGCTTGCGGAGGCAATCGCGTAAACTAATATAAAGCAACTGTCGACGCCGTGCGACCAACATTGCTTGATATTGGTAATCGCTAGCTGAGCTGCGGTCGCTCCAATTGCTATGAAACTAACAATAATAGTGTCGATTCTAGAAGGCGGCAGCTACCTGCGCGACGCGCGTAGGTACACACAAACAAGTTGATAACCATATTTTAATTACTTTCGAGAATCTTCACCCCTCTCTTGTACGTGACACAAAAGAAAGAAATATGCATAAAAATTGTTTTTAATGAAATATAAACAATACGAATGAAATGAAAGGATGACGAATGGTTTCTCACTGCAGTTCCATAGCAAGATAAAAAAGTACTTTGAAATACAATATAATAATCAGGTAAATTGTACTGACGAAAACCTTAATTGGAAATCTCACTGCGAGATGATATGTGACAAACTTAATAGATTTGTGTTTGCTCTCAGATTACGACAAGTAGCTTCAAAAAAACCTCACTTACCGCCTGTCATGGATATAGCTTTTATACTTCCTCGTTTCATATAAAAAGTTATTATGGCTCTAACTCGGAGTCAAACTCTGAAGGAAGCTCAAATAAAAATAAAAAAATTGACGACTGAGCTCGATGAATCTCGGAAAGTAAATTTAAAACTAATTAATGAACACGAAGAATGTGCGGAATAGTATAAACGCCTTACAGATCAAAATAACACATTGAAATTATTATTAGTAGAACGAGAAAAAGAATTGAATGATACAATAATTAATATGCTGAAACTCAAAGAAGATATGAACCAGAACTCAGAAAATATGATGGAATATGAAAATGCATTAAAAATGATTAATATGTTAAAAAGTGATGCGACTGAGTGTGAGAATTTATTTCAAGAATTTACAATAAATAATGAACATGCCATGAATCAAATTTCAATGGAAAATGATGAACTAAAACAACAAGTATGTTTGCTACAGTCAGAAATAATACAGCTCAAGCAGAAAAATGAAAATGTTTGTGATATTACGTCATATTATAAAAAGTCAATAGGTGAATCTGGAAGTCAACAAATTTCACAAGAAACATCGAGATCTGATATTCAGGTACAAAAACAGCAGAACAGGATTGTTCTCTGTTGCATGAAGCTGTAACGACCAAGGCTTCACATACGAGTTTCCCAAGTTTTCCAGAAAGTATGTTATCACAAAAAAAATATTAATGTTGATCAATGTCATGGGAAGCAGAAAGAAAATATGTTAATAGTATGTGATAATTTTGGTAAATCACTAAATTCAGACCAGTACAATCATGTTTTATTAATTTATAAGCCTCACGCACCAAATCCAATAGTTGACAAAAAACATTGAAACCCTTACCAAGGACATGAAAGAAGGAGATAATGTTCTTATAATGTCAACCAGCCACCACAACTTTGAAATCGGATGTGTTAAGAGCGCCATTCACCATTGCTCGAAGAAAAAAATAAAACTACATATGACTACAATGCCATATGAATAAAACAAAAAATCGGCTATTGCACAAAATCAGACTAAATATAAAATCAATGATCAACTATATAGACTATATGACCACTCAACAGTATTAGCAATGATAGAAGTAAATGATTTCCACAAAAAAAATTACAAATCTAAAAATGTTTTATCATATTGTTTTGCTAAGTTTATACTTAGAGAATTAGAAAAAATGTCTGTTAAAGATGTAAATTTGTCGAAAGAAAACCCTGTGTTTGTCACTTGCAATGAACAAAATGTTAATGCAGAAATAAATACTGTAAAAAAATCTGCAATTAGTCAAGATATTTTTTTAAACCAACCAAACATGTCCCTTCTAAACACTTAAAAGATTATGGTATCAGAATAATCCATCAAAATTGTAGATCAGTTAGAAATAAGATTTTGAAAATAGCAACAATAGCTGAATCCTATAGAGCAGATGTGCTTATACTTTCTGAAACTTGGTTAAATGAGTA
The DNA here is from genome assembly GCA_964023185.1 of Macaria liturata. Taxonomy (NCBI): domain Eukaryota; kingdom Metazoa; phylum Arthropoda; class Insecta; order Lepidoptera; family Geometridae; genus Macaria; species Macaria liturata. The sequence goes on from OZ026808.1 coordinate 814,568, forward strand.
TGACGTTAACAATATTGTATTGCAAGGTTTCGCACATGCCAATTACTTTGTTCGTAAAAAAATTATTCATGGTGGCGTATCTATTTTTGTAAGTAATACACTAAAATGTAAACCATACAAACCTGTTGATGCACTATCATATGAATACCACTGTGAACTTGCCGCAGTCGAGATAAATATAAATCATTGTCAACTACTACTTGTTGGTATGTATCGGACAGGAAAAGGGGAATTTGATAAATTAAGCAGGGTTTTGACTAAATTATTTGACTTGCTGTACAATGTTTCTTCTAAAGAAGGCTATCAAATTGTTCTTGCCGGGGATTGGAATGTTGACTATTTATTTATTTATTTAATAATAATTAAAACGGTCACAACCAATTACATTTTAGTAGATTCTTCATTGAGAGCCACACTAAAAGATATAATTAAGACGAATGGCTTCAGAAATATAATACTATTCCCAACTAGAATAGAAAAAAAATCTGTAACATCGATTGAATGTGTTGTTACCAATTTACCTGATGAATTATTTGAAGCTGAGCCTCTCGCGGTAAACATAGGTTCTGATCATGACGCACAGCTAGCTATAGTTAAAATCAGGAAACAAGTAATGCCTAAATTTGTAAATATTGAACAGAGATCTTTCGACAATCATAATATACAACAATTTTGTAATGCAATGTTATCATATGACTGGGACGCTACCTTTTATCAGATTGACGGTGACACTTTTCAAAATTTCTTTAGAAAATTCACATACAACTTTAATCTATTCTTGCCACTGACCTCCATTACTACTAGTACGCTGGACTGGCAAAATTTGTGCCGATTTGAAGCGCCGCCCTTGAGTGTACTGAGAACTAAATTTGACATTTATTCAAGGATTTTAATCCCCCTCATTATCTCAGGATTTCTCTGATTTGTTTTGTGAACTAGATTTTATACGAATAGAAGCCTTATGTTTCTACAGTTAAAGTTCATATTCTATAAATCTTAAATCGGGGGTGAAATCGGTCAAAAATGAGAGACATAGTAGGCAGGCTGTTGTCCTGATTCAGCAGCTTGCCAGTTTAAAAAATAATCTGTGAGAAACGTCACTGTCAACTAAGGTTTCGAAATATTTATCAATAAATAATATTACTTAATTTTATATATTATATATAAATCTTACTCGACACAAAGAACCATGACCTACTACAAAATTCTCCATTGTTTGTAGTCTACATTTTAATCCAACATCTTTTTATACTCCAAAATCCCTCCGTTTGTTAAAAAAAATGCTATCCCAATTCCTGCCGTGGTAAGAAAAAAATAGTAATTGATTAGTAGCTATTAGTGCTGATAAAAAGTAGCCAAGTCGTATGTTCTTACACCATGGTTTCACATATAGAAAAATTATAATACGATTCCTGAGTACTACGTTTGTTTAATATTGGTGGACCGGGGGGTCGCGAGTTTACTAACGCTTAACTTACTAAGGTTGACTTTTATTAAAAGTGAAATAGGTTTGCGGTTAACTACAGGTTGCCTGATGCTGCAACCTAGGGTGTAACACGCTTACCTAGAATATTCCTATAAATCTAGATTTGCAGACCCGTGGATTACACTTATTACTTTTATTTTATTTTTCATTTAGTTCATTACATATAAAATATTTTTTTTGTAATACGTGATCTGGAAATTCGTGATTATTTACTTCAGCATACATTTTGTTTAGGACATGGATTTTTGTAATAGGACATTTCTTTTTGCGAATTTTCATGTTTTGTTGTTATTGAGAAACTTAATGATTTCATAGAAATAAACTGAAATCAGTGTACACGTTCATATTTGTATTTTAAAATCTTGTGATAAGCGTTACAAGATTATTAGGTTTTTCAATTGACTAAAGGACATAACAAAATTTCTCTTTTATGTCGGTTACTATCATAAGTTACAAATTAAAGTGCCTTTTGTAAGTAAGTTTGTTGGTGTTTGTTACTTATAGCGTCAATAGAGCTAGGGATCATCATGATTGCCAAGATGCAGGAAAATAGGACCCCAAAAGAGACTGCTCCAGATTAGGTAGGAAGATGAATTGAAATATCCTAATTATATAATGTATTGTCACCCTAGTTAGAAAAAGACAACAGCCTGTCATACATTCGCCTCGCTTTGCTCGTAATTGGATCAGCAGTGCTCATTCCTTAGTATCATATATTAATTCCACGCATGTATTACATGCATGACATGACATAAGAACGTATTTGACTTAATATTACCGAGTTTTGATAAACATGAACAACACAAATAGTGTTGTCGATATTCCATATCGATAATACTTGTCAATGTTTTTTCTGGCATAAATTGTATTATTCAATGAACGGTTTGTTTTTAAATTACAGGTTTCCAAAAGACTCTTCTTTAAAACTGTGGCTTAAAGAGATGAAACTTGTTGATCAGACCAACAAAAATGATCATCTTTGTTCGAAACATTTCACAGATAACCGTTTCATCAAACACGAAACACGTACTACTTTGAAAAGAGGCAGCATCCCTACAATATTTAGCATGGATTTTTTATATGTGGGTAGTATGACGTCCCGGAAGTGTCATACATAGGCTTTATATCCCAAAATAATGCGAGCAAAGCCGCTGGCATCAACTAGTTATTGTATATATTTTTAATAATGTTGTTTTTTAGCCAAATCATTCATCGTTTTATTGGTAGCATCCCTAAAGTTTTTCAAAGTACTTAATAGCTATGTTCATCACAAATCATGTAGGTCCTTTAGTAATAATATTTATTTGTTGTCCGTTATCAGTGTTAGTCGACATTATATATAAAATATTAAAAAGGATAGACACGTACCTACGACGACACACCTATAGGCTAAAAGTAGATTTTTGTCAATATAATTTGTTACATTGTCCCGTCCCTACTATTAGTTCCGTGGACGTTCACTGGCGTTATCGGCGCCAAGATGGCGAAAATCAAATAGGCACAAAACGATGTGGCGTACAGCGATTCTTGCCAATAAAATCAAAACGCGTGCCACTAACTTCAAAATGCCCATGGATAAATAACCAATGATTTAGTCAAATTACAGAAATACATTCAAGATCTTCATCAATTTCAAAGACTTTATCCAGACCGAATAACTAAAGATATAATACAAATTAAAATTAAATTTACAGATGATCGTATATTATTGAAGAAGAAAGAACATGTAGAAAATAGAAATGCGAAGAATCCTAAAGAAGAAATTTGGAATGTTATAAGGAATATTATTAATTAATTTAAAACAAATAACAAAGAATGATTTTCAATTTCAAATAATAACGCCACAGGCATTACAAAAACTTGTCAAGCAAAAACTCCATCAATCAGAAACGAAACATTTGTATGATATATCTGGTAGTTTTATAGGTACAGTTTTTCCATATCTCTCTGATCATATCACCTTTTTGGTAAATAATATACTCCAATCAGATGAATACCCAAAACTATTGAAAAAATCTAGACTGACACCTTTATACAAGGGAAAGGGTGATACAGCATCCGTACGGAATTACAGACCTATAACTATTGTACCTACCTTATCTAAAATTATAGAGTCTATTATCGCTGAACAAGTTATGGCATATATGATCAGGAACAAACTTATAACTGACGCGCAGTTTGCATATAGAAATGGGCTTATCCACCACAACAGCTTCCCTAAAACTTATAGAATCAGTATTAGATAACACAAGAAAGGTGGCGGGTGTATTTTTAGACCTTTCTCGCGCTTTCGATTCTGCTCAACATAAATTATTAATAGAAAAGCTCAAATCATACGGAATTAAGGGCAATTCACTTGGTTTAATCAAATCCTTCCTTGAAGATAGGGAGCAGACAGTTCAAATAAAAGTAAAAAAAAAACTGTACAATTCTACTCCACTTAAACAAATATTGGTATTCCCCAAGGTTCATCGTTGGGAAATACATTAATCTTGATATTCCTAAATGATTTACCTACATTAGATATCAGTGGGAGTATCATCCAGTATGCGGATAAATAAAAGAGACTATGTACAAACTAGGAGAGTGGTCTTAAGCTAAACAAAGAAAAAACAAATGTGTATGAGAGGGGTTTGAAGTTACAAAAAAAGAGCAGTAAGAACTTTAGCTGGAGGAAAATATAGAGAAACTTTTCAAAACACTGCAAATTCTGACATCTATATTCCAGTACATACTGGAGATTCTTAAATATGTTTTTAGACATCGACTTCTATATAAAATAGTAGTGTGTGATAATAAACAATCAGTCAGAAGGAAAAATTGAACTTTTTTGGAAATACCAAAACGTCGTTTAAATATGTTTTCTAAATTAGGTAATTATTCTTATATTATAAAGGTATAATATTTATGATATAATCTTACCTAAATATTTTTAGAATATTATATTTTTAGAATGTTAAAACAATTATGATAAGAAATCATAGTGTTACATGATGATAAGAATTATTTATTTGTTTTGTAATATTTATGATTTTAATAAATATTTCTTTCTTTCTTTCTTTATGAATGTCGGCTGTGCTAAACTATTGTTAAATTATAAATGGTAATTCTGTTAACATCGATAAAATGCATCAGAGTGATATGCGGAATTAGATCTAGTCGAGTTAGTTGTATTGTATGCCGATGTTTCAAAAACTAAAAGTGCTACCACTAGCCTGTATATAAATTATAGAAATGTGTATATTCATCGCTACAAATAAACATCGCTATTTTATAGAATCTGACAAACGCAAAAAAATGCACTTTACATAGGCCAGATCTAATTGTATTGTATTGCCCAATAGTAGACTAAAATTAACACTGGAAATAATTGTAGGTATGTAAGATTTATAATAGATTGCCAAAACAATATTAAGATTTTGGCTTACGACAAATTAAAAAAACAATTGACTAATTATTTAATGGAGCAATGTTTTTATGATGTAGAGGAATATCTCGGAATATGTGTATAAAACTTGAATTGACAAGGTAGCATTATTGTTCTAGCGTGATATTGGATAAATTTGTAGTTGTATTTGTATCAAAATCTCTTTGACATTCCTAATAATATAGAAAATATGTATGACATTTCTTTATTTACATATTTCATCTACCATTTAACATCTGAATGTTTCATATTACATAATTTTAAAAAGACATTTCTTAATTATATTTTAACTTAAAATCTGAATTAGTAATGACTTAATCTTTGTAAGTAAATCTTATTGAATTGATATTGTTAATAGATTCTCAGTTACCAAAATATGATTTTTGCACACCAGAAATGTAAGATGTAAGATACAATAAATGTTTTTGTACCACAATTCTCACTACATCTTCGCAAATAAATGAATTTGATTTTAGGTACTCACAGGGCTCCGGGACAGTAGCCAGGCTTCCTGATAAGCGGCGACGTATCCGTCGACGCTACGAGGGAGAGCCCATAGGACAACATACGCTCAGGAGAGCTCGGTGGCGTCGGCGGCCGGTGGGTCCCGAACCATACGTTGCCTTTATTCGGCGCGCCATGAACAGCTCCACGCATCATCTGCACACAAAACAACACTTTACACACTACTATACGATGTATATGTCACACATTGAATCTTCTACAGTATTTATTTATTAGAATTTTAATGGGTGGGCAGCAGTTTGTTTATGAAACTTATTAAAAAAAACAGATATAATTAACATAAACTAAAAGATACAAATCATATACATGTTATGTAAAAAGCATATTTATACACAATCAGGCTGTGGATATATTAACTTAATTCGATAACTATCTATTTTATTTGTATCAGTAAACAGCTAGTAGAAAATGAGTTAAGTATACAGTTTTACACAGAAAGTTTACTTACATGGCTCTATTCCACTAATATAAAATATATTATATGCTGATTGAAATAAAAAATAAATTTCATTTCCTGCATTTCTTATGTATCTCTATAAACAGATAGAACAAAAGAATCTACATAAAAGCTAAACAAAAACGAATTCTACTCTACCTTAATACAAAATGTGGTTTATATATTCACAAGGATTTTTTTATTTCATCCCTCTATTTCCCTCAGGATTGTTCCCCTTTTGTTTTGTGAACTAGATTTTATACAAATAGAAACCTTATGTTTTTACTCTTAAAGTTTATTTTCTATAAATGTTAAATCGGGGGTGAAATCGGTCAAAAATGAGAGGCATATAGAGCAGGCTGTTGTCTTGCTTCAACAGCTTGCCAGTTTAAAAAATAATCTGTGATAAATGTCACTGTCAACTTAAGTTTTGAAATATTTAGCAATAAATAATATTATTTAATTTTATTTATTGTAAATCTTACTCGACACAAAGAAATCTGAATTAATTTGTGAAATTAACACAAAATAGAATAAGTAACATATTGATATTATATTATTTTTCACACAAGCAACATTAAATTATGATGACATTATATGACAAAAGGTGGCGGGAAAAAAATAATTTCATTTGTAACTAATTTAAATGTATTTTATTGTAAAAATAACAAAATGGTAAGAACTTGTAGTGTTCCGGGATGCAGAAGTGAATCTTATAGTGGCTGCAATATATTATTAACATTATTGGGACTAAGGTGACCATATTTTCTCATGCTTGAAATACCATTTGTGCAATATGATATTTTTTCAGTTTTCCTAAAAATGCAAACATCAAAATGAAATGGCAAAAGAACTTAAATATAACACGACCTATTACAAAATTCTCCAAAGTTTGCAGTCTACATTTTGATCCAACATCTTTTTATACTCCAAATTCTCTCCGTTTGTTAAAAAAAGACGCTATCCCAATTCCTGCCGTGGTAAGAAAAATTTAGTAATTGATTTGTAGCTATTAGTAGTAGTGCTGATAATGGTTTCACATATAGAAAAAATATAATACGATTCCTTAGGTACAGTTTGCTTTATATTGGTGGACCGGGGGTCGCGAGTTTTCTAACGCGTAAATTTTTAAGGTTGACTTTTATTTAAAGTGAAATAGGTTTGCGGTTGACTACAGCCTGCCTGATGCTGCAACCTAGAATGTAACACGCTTATCTAGAAAATTCCCATACATCTAGATTACAGACCCGTGGATAATAGTTCGTTTATTTATATTATAATTTTTATATTATTTTTAATTTAGTTAAGTTCATATACCTATATGCAATTCAAATGTGAACTTGTAAATAAATATTGTAATTACTGCAAAATGTTTATCATTTTGATTACATTGCCTCCCTGTCTATTAACCGAATCGATACTATTATAAGTTACAAACTTAAGTGCATTTTAATTTGTAAGTTTGTTGGTGTTTGTTACTTAACGCCTCAATAGAGCTAGGGATCATCATGAGTGGCAAGATGCAGGTAAAATAGGACCCCAAAAGGGACTGCTCCAGATTTGGTAAGAAGATGAATTGATATATCCTAATTATATAATTTATTGTCACCCTAGTTAGAAAAAGACAACAGCCTGTCATACATGCGCCTCACTCTGCTCGTAATTGGATCAGCAGTCATAATTCCAGTGCTATATATATTATTTCCATGATATTCACAAGGATTTTTTATTTCATCTTTCTCGAATATTATTTCCATGTATATTCCATGTATCAACTAGAACTTTAAAAATAAAAAGTTTGTTATTGTTGTTCAAACATCACATACAATCAATCAAAATGTCTACTTCAAACTTCTTTTTTTTTTGTTATGGCTTTTGCGAAGATATTACTTCACAATTCTGCCAATGTCAAGTGGGAAGATAGGCCATCAAACTGAGAAATATTAAGTGAAATATTGATATGTACGGTGGTTTTAAATTGCACAGTTGAGTGTTTTTTACTTCAAACTTCAAATAATGCTGATTACCATTGGTGACATTTTGACAGTTAGGTTATTATGACAGTAGACAGACAACTAAAACTGACTTAGTATTTACAAAGTTCTGGACCTCGAGCATCAATCCGCGGAGTTGACAAGTAATGAGCGAGTGGGACAACTATATCAAGAAAACCTAAGAGCGAAAGAGACAGGAATCGGATTTTGTCTTTGTCTAAATTTCACTTTTTGTTTCGTTGGTCATTACTCGGTAGCGCCCAACATGGCAGTTGCGTGAAAAATATTTTTGCTTTTATATAGTGATTACGAGTGCTAAGTGTGAAAAAACTTGATTTACATAGTGAATTATTGAAGAAAATTTCATAGAACATGGTGATTTGCTATGTAAAAGGCTGTTAGAGCCGTAGTGAACGGAAACATGAAAATATATCCTTTCATACGTAAGTACGATACTTTTACGACAATGTGACTTGATTATGACTAATTTAGGAGCAATGAGAGCCCTGCTTTATTGAAACGCTATTTATATGGATTATAAATAGTAAAATAAGACTAAAAACATAAATTGTTTTTATGAGATTACTCGGCTAAATTTAAAGTATAGTAAACTGTTTTACTCGCAAAGCGTTTGTCAAACATAGTTGTCATTTTGCAGTATTTTGAATTTGATCGGGTTAAACGGTTTTTGGTGATACCAGTTTCGTTTTGGCAATTTACCCAAGAAATTAAGGCAAAATATTTTTTTATAAAGATGATTTGAGTCGAAATAGGCATAGCAAAATATAGGCATATCACTCTGCAAAGAAGCACTACAATAATGACAAAAAAAAACATTTAGATTTTTTAATTATATACCACATATATATTTATTTTTATTTATATAGATTTCCGATGGATTTCCGATTTTTCAACACGTCCTGAGGATGCCACGTGGAGAGGCGAAACCCGTGTCGACGAGAATATCTTGCCGAAGGAGAACTACAAAACTTGAAGACACCAGGTACGGTGTTGGTAAGATCTTAAGAGCCACGGAGGCCACTTTGGTTAGGAGGAGAGGTGTGGCGGTAGTATATGGAGGAACACACCAAAAAACCATCAAGTTTGTTGTTTGAAGTCGGTTATGGAGCAGTCGCAGCGGAAAATCACTATATACATATTTTTTCCAGAGTTCCATAAATAAAGTACTCTGAATTGTAATGAAAAACAACGTAATCTGAATTTAAATAACAAAAAAAATTGTTAAGAAAAATACAAAAATAAAAGTTAAAAATGAAGTACATGAATTTAGATATTCCAAAGGTAAATTTCTGTTATTTGTAATATTCATGTACAGTTTTAGTTAAGACGTTTTGTAAATTTGTAGATATGTTTAAGTAGTTTTTTTTTAATATTCTTACTTTAAACCAGAAAAAATATTAACAAATTATTTAAGTAGTTGGTTATTACTTTATTCTTTGTTTTTTCAATGTAAATAGTTTTCCTTGAAATAAATATACATATAGTTATTTTGTTTACAAATCCTACTTAGTATAATTTATTCCTGCTTAAAATTTTATCGACATACTGTGTGTGCCATTTTTATATGAGTCCCTTTTTCAGGTGATAATAATGATTACGTACAACTTTTATACGTGTGTGTATGTGTGTAAGTATGAACAAAAGTAGGGGAATTTTTATGACTCTGGCAGCCCTGAGATTCTACGTCATTTGTCGTCGTCCCTTTCGGGTATACGCGCTTTTTCTGGTCCACAGGATTGATCGTCAAGGGTTCTGGACTAAAAATTTCTCAGTTTGATGGCCTATCTTCCCACTTGACATTGGCAGAATTGCGAAGTTATATCTTCGCAAAAGCCATAACAAAAAAAAAAGTCAAACCACATTTTATAATAAGAACCCATTAAGACAACAATGAGGGAAAGAGAGGGATGAAATAAAAAATCCTTGACAACAATATACTAATAATAATACTATCCACAGCTTCTAAAATACATAATACAAACTTGCAACATATACATCGGAAAGAGGTAAAGCAAAGAAAACAAAAGAATTAAATTTTCCTTATACATATAACTATGACAACAAAAAATACTATATTGAGAATACAACTCAATATAAGAATGCTACAGGAAAAAACAAAATTTAAAATAAGACCTAATAATCATAATTGAAAGATTGTACAAACTTTGTACCTTGACTTCCTTCCGAGTATTGTCAATAAATTTCTTCCGCTCTGTGATCTCCTTGTTATCTATCTTAAACTTGGAAGAGTTGTTCTCTACAATACGTGCTAGCCCCATGTTAGGGAACATTAATCACAGTGCCCAACAAGCTAAATTAACTAGCTATTACGTTTTTGACAATTAAATTAATTTAAATATATAGACTGCAAGAACCTTTTCCAAAACCTCTGAAATCCTGTACAGTGGAACTACCAGAGACAAACTATGTCGTCACAGCCAGATATGCTGAAGACATAGCAGCATTAAGCTGCAACAATAATCTACTAGTTTGATAGTGAATGAAAAAGTGAAATATTAAAGCAAGTACAGCTAAATCAACCCAAACAACATATGCTCTAAGAAAAGGTTCGACTTGGAAAACAAGGACCTCCCAGATTTAAAAGACCATTTTACATTTCTTATAAACAAAATACTCCAGTCAGACACTTATCCAAAGATATTAAAGAGGACCAGATTATGCCTATATATACAAAATTAGAGAAAATAAATTAGAATTATTAAAATATTTTTTAGAAAACCGAGAACAAGTAGTAGAAATCAAAATAGATTCTAAAGCACACAGATCTAATACGTTAAAAACAAACATAGGTATCCCACAGGGATCCTCATTAGGAAATGTGTTATTCCTTTTGTTTGTGAATGATATAGCCAAAATTTATATAAATGGTAAGATTATACAGTTCACCGATGACACTACAATTGTCCTGGCTAAAACACATTAGAAATGCTAGATAATAGTATAAGGAACACATAGTACAAGCTCAATTAATGGTTAAATTTTAAGGGACTAAAACTTAATGCTGACAAGACTAATATATATTTTTAAATGCAGTAAGTAACCACCAATCAATCACCTGTACATATAAGTTTTCACAACGTAACTGTGTGTCTATCGACAAATGTAGTTAAACTACTGGGGTTTGTAGTTGACTCTGCCCTGACATGGAAACATCACATTGAGTGCACGTGTATAAAATGGCCAAAGGTGCCTGCCTAAATATGCCTTAAAACAGCTAAAGTCTATATCCACATCAGAGACTTTAAAGGGAACCTATTATGCATATATACACTCAATCTTGTCCTACGGAATCATTTTGTGGGGCAACTCAACGGAGTATGAGAGGGTACTCAAGATGCAGAAAAGAGCAATCAGAGTACTAGTTGGAGGAAAATTATTGAAACCTGCAGAGATCACTTTAAAAATCTAGAAATTCTGACTTTAGTGTCTGTATACATTCTTGAAATATTAAAGTATGTGAAGAAGAACATAAATATAAACTGAAAACAGTACAGAGCAAAAGAAGCACAAGAAATATTGGAAGAGACAGCTATTCCAAGGCTTAAAATGACAGAGAAATTGTTACTTGCAAATGGGCCAAATGTTGTTTAATAAACTTCCGGAATGTATAAAAACAATGACCAATGAAGTCCAATTCCTAAAATGTGTTATAAAGAAAGCTATTACTAGACATAACTGGCTTACAATTAAGGAATATTTTTCATATGACTACGGTCATATTAAAAATGTTGATTGATGTTGTCATAATAATTCTAAACTAATTAATTAAGTCCACAAAACTTTTATACATTTTATTCTATTTTTAAAATTGACTATCTAATCTAGCCCCTGTACATTATAATTTTAATTTAATTGAATTTCAATTAGTATTAAGATTTTTTTAATGTAAAATTGTATTGATGTTTGAGATGATTGAACTCTTATTATTATTATTGTAATGAGTTAGTTGTAATTCTGTAAGTTAATAAATGATATCTATCTAGAAACACATGACCCTTATTGTGGCTAATCAGCAAGCATACCAAATCCTAATAGAAATAAACTGCTGTCTATTAAAACATAGTAAAGTCAGGAATACCTGACAATATAAGAGATATAATGGGTTAGTACAAACAAACATGTGCTAAAGGTTAGAAAGGATATTGATAGTGTCCTCCAAGTCTTCCAGATCCCACTGGATACTACGCAAGGCATTCTTGAGTTCAGTGGAGGTCCACTCGGCCTCGGGGATGTGTGGGGGTGTGGCACCCGCCGCCACCTCCTGCCAGCGCAGGTACAACCCACGTGTTTTGTTCAGTGCCTTGAACACCTCACTCCAAACACACATTACATTCTTTTACTCACTCTCAAAACTCACTACTCAAATCACACATTTTTTACACTACACACTACAATAAGTAAGCTATCATTTTCACTTCATGATCATTACAAGACACACAAAGCTGTTTTAATTTCATTTACACCAGCATGCATATAAAACCAGATTTGAAAGCTGTTGTCGAAACTCAGCCTCAAGTTTTATTATCATTTGCAAGATGAACACCAACTAAAATTATGAAATTTCTCTCACATAATTAGGGCCCCTACTAAATCCATTTTAAAGTTTCTGAACATAATGATACAAACACCATAATAAAAGAATGTTTGAAATAATGCCTCATGCAGGGACTGACATAAAATGGTCCATTATGTAGGGAAAAGGATTTAATTGTAATAGTTGTAAGTGGATTTTACTGATAAAATTATATGTTATCATGATGCTAAATGTAATGTTATATGTCAGGGCCTCACTTAGCTATTTATAAGTGCTATTAGGTATACGGTATACATATATACTGGCAAACCCGGCAAACTCTGTTTCACCACCAGATGGCTTCACTTTTTATAACCCTCACGGAGCCCGAGACCATTCCAACAAATGCAAAACTGTGGAAATTGGTTTGTGTGTTCTGGAGTTAAAGAGTCAGGAAGGAAATCATGACTTATTTTTATATAGTAGAAATACATATATGCATATTAGCCACATTTGTTTATACAGACAAGCAATATGACTGTCCTGCACATGTAGCATGGAGCCAAACATATAGATCAACTTAAATTTTCTTACACTTCAATTTCGTACAGTTTCAGCTGTAAGTTTGCTTCGTAAGCTTTGTAGTTTTGCAGAATAAAATAAAACTACATACTAATATTAATATGCTATGTGTACTACGACCAGACAAAGACGATGGTGTGTATATAAATATACTACACTACAGAGTTTATCGTCAAATAGGCATACCAATAGGCGAATACGAATAGCCAAGTGAGGCCTGAGATGCGCAAAAGTTTTAGTGGGTTTTGTCTATAATTATCGAGATGTTTCTATATACATTTCTACCAGTGCTAACATGCGGGCAGGCGACGCTTATGTCAATATAGAGCGTTTTCGAACGTTGGAGTAGACAAATTACTCGGCGTAATTTTGTCGTCTCGAGACGAGATCTCGAACTTCTCGAACCATCTGGCCATATGAAAAATCTTTGCCGCCATTTTGTAAATGTCATAATAAAATAACATAAAGAACTTCGTTATATAAGCTTATAAGACGAGTAATAATCATTAATGCGAAGTCAAAATGTTAAAATTGCATTACTACGATATATATTTTGCATCCTAGCCTGACATTTTCCAAGTGATAAAACAGTTATTTACATAATTATCCATACTTGCACACATACAATTTTACAAAACAATTTTGAATACTTACTCCTTGACGACATAAAAGGGATCCTCCAAAGTCATGACAGCAGGCACGGTGCAGGCAAGCAGCGAGCGCCGGACAGCAGCCGCGGGCAACCAGTCAGCGTGGCAAAAATTGAAGGTTAGTATTTAAACCACCACCACAAAAACTTACACTTAACTTACATTAATAATAATTCGTTTAGGTTTTGATAATGTCTTAACGCCTTTACACGTAGAATTAGAATGATGATAAATTAGTGTTGTAAATTTATAGCACAGAGAAATTAACCACTACGTTAAATTTATTTTATAGTAATGTAATATGGCCGCGCTTGGCGCTTGCTATAATCCATTTCATATAGCAAGGCACCTGTGACACATATAAAACGTCACTTGTCAATATCATTTTGACAATTGTAATGATGTACTGCAGTAATTCGAATTAGAAATTCACCGATTATCGATTGTAGTTACTTATGGCTATTTTCATCTGCCTATCCTAAAAATGTTATGTGAATTACCGACAATCACAAAATAATATTCGTCGAACCCACAATAAATTCCTACAGATAAATTAAGGAAGGGACAAATTGAGAAGAAGAAAAGAATACAGTTATGATAAAATAATATTGCTAGTATTGCCAGTATAATATATTATGAAGCCAAAATATATATTAAATTATTCAAATGAAATTATGATACACAAAAATTTTATGTTTCTCGCTATATTTTTTATGATACAAAACTCATAAATACCTTCCTTAATTATTTTAATATAAAAAATCGCATAAAATCATTGTGCTTGAAGTACATAAATCATTATCTCTGATAGATCAAAATGATAAATACTTGTTTTTGCGATATTTTTTTTGATGTCAAAAATAATCGATTACCAAGTCCCAACCCAACGAAAATGACGTCACAATTAGCAGTAGTCCGTAACTTTGCTGTGCGATGAAATTTAATATTTTATTTTTTTGTAACATTGAATGCGAGTATGTACACGCGAAAAATACCCTTTATTTGATGTCTTATATTTTTTACTGTTTATATTAATAGTTATTTTTGTTAACTTACATAATGTTTTCACTAATAAATAGAAATATTTCAATATGAGCATGACGTCACAATAATTTATGTACATGTTCTTTTACGTTCTACTGACCTGTCACAGGTGACTTGCTATATGAAATGGACTATAGGGAATAGGGATGAACGTTACGATTTGATTTTTATGAAGATCGATTCAAAAGCATAGGTACGATCCCATAGAGGTACATACGAGTATTAATAAACGATCGATCCTTATTCAATCCGATGACAAGTAAATAATCAAAGTCCGATTAATTCATACCTAACCTATGTAACGTGAACAGACACAGCCTTCGAGCATCAGACACAGCGAACGTGAACGTCACAAACAAGATAATGTATTTGAATGTACATAGGTATTTATTTGTTATGATTTAATTAGAAAATTCTTAATTGAGAAAGATCGATTATAAATGTTTACATCGCTAGTCCGCAATGTATTATGTTTATAGGTATATTACTCCTTGAATTTATTTTGCTTTGGTGGTTTGTTTGTGCCGCATTGTGGGTGAATATACTCGTGCTTTTATCGATGGCTCCACCATAGACTAAGCATACTCAACTTGAGTATACTTAGTCTATGGCTCCACCAATCAAATCCAGTGTGTGGCCCGTATCTCTCGTATTGAAAATTATTATTTTTCATTGAAGTTGATTCCTTATGTAAACATATTTTTATTCGATTTTAAATCGATTTTTATGAGCTAGATTAATATAAATATATGGAAAAGCGGGCTGAAATTATTCATCTTTGAGGGCTTCCGTTGCGTGTGCTGCAAAAACGGATCAAGATATCAAAAAAATATGTATAAAAGAATTATTCCACTTGAAATGATCTAACAAAATGTCTGCAACAGTAAGTATATGTCTATCTTTTAAGATTAACTCACTAGAACCGTTATTATGGCAATACATGTAACTATTCCATGCGGACAAAGTCGCTGGCACAGCTAGTACGAAATAACCAGCCAAGTGCGAGTCGGACTCGCGCACGAAGGGTTCCGTACTATTATCTTTTTATGTATTAGTCTAGGTATTTTTTATAGTTAATATATTTCTATATATTAACTTACAAATATTCAAGTTAACCTGTTTATTAAGATTGAGTAAAAATAGCTTGAAAATAGCGTTTGTTGTATGGGAGCCCCCTTTAATATTTACTTTATTTTTGTTTTATTATTTATTTTAATAGGTAATATACGAGTAAACATTCTGTGAAAATTTGAAGCGTCTACCTGTTACCGTTTTTAATATTGAGCAAAAAATTCGGAAAAAAACACGTTTATTGTATGGAGACCCCCTTAATATTTTATTTTTTTATTTTTAGTATTTGTTGTTAAAGCGGCTACGGAAATACATCATTAGTGAAAATTTCAGCTATTAGCTATCACAGTTTATGAGATACAGTCTGGAGACAGACATACAGACCCTAAATGCAAAAAAAATCTTTCATTTACAAAATAAATATTTTCAGATTTAATAATAATTTTACGTATCAAACTTAAAATTTACTCAAATATTGGTGTATCACTATGTTTTTATTAATACAATTTTATACAATACGGTAAAAACGGGCAAACTAACTAAAATATTGCACATTTTACATTAAAAAAAAAAAAAAAAAATTAAGGCATGTTAGAAAGAAAATTTAAAAGCATACATTATACAAGTATGTGAATCTCAAGCGCCATGAAATTTACAGACAACAGAAATTATATTAAAAATATAAATATTATGTTAGAATGTCACCACAACATTGTAATTGCATTATCAACTTATTTCTTAACTACATTAATTATAAAATATTAAATACTTTTTTACCCTAAAATAAGGTGTATTTTAGGGTAAAAAATTGGTATCCCTAAAATCGGATTAGTTGTATCAAATTGAGTTGGTATCTTCTTCATTTACCTACTCGTTCTAACCCGCTTACACCAAATTGAGTAAGAGCGAGATGGACACAAAATGTCAAAGTACGATCAACCCATGCAATTTAGGCGGATAATACTTCGAAAATTATAACCTCTACATTTAGAAAAAAGATACGTAAATTCACATAAATAAAAAAATTACGAGTGGAAAGTTACATTTGCACATTTTCTTTCCGAGCGGCTTTTACAGCCTAAAACAGTTCACCATTCTTCGCTAGTAAAATTTAAGCATTTCACCACAAAACAATAGTTGCTAATAACACTCAAAGCACAGACACTATATTAAAAGCACTAAAATACCAATTCAATAATCACTCGACGGTTTGTCTGCCACAAATGAGCTTTGTGGCAGACAATCAAAATCGCATATTTAGTAAGGGACAATAGATAATATGTTTTTCTCTGTTACTCTCAGCTAGGACTACATAAGTTTGTCTCGCTTGCATAATTATTATTAGTCATGCAGCGACTCTAATACATACTCTCTACGCCCAAGCTTAACGCGTTATCTGTGGCCAATGGCGTATCTTGTTAGTTTAGTAGTCTGTGGTTTTCTGAGTTATCCGGTATCCGAGCGAGGTTATCGACGTTATCGTTAATATCGTTTTCTTTGCTTTGTGAAATTGTGATGCTGCTTTTGATGCTGAGTGCTGACCGCGCGTGCTCCTCTCTTGAATATAGAAATAATAATTACAAACGTGGTCTCTTCTGATCATTTTATCCGGATAATACGCTTAATTAATGTAGTTTTGATTTAAATATTTCTAAATCAATTAGTGTACGGACAATGTCTAAATTAAATCCAGAGGCAGCAGAATTCCGACCGTTGGGAGACTCGGAGCTGGAGACATTGGTCGAGGTAGGTGATGGCGTGCTTGGCTGCTGGGTGGTGTGAGGAGGCGGGTCGCTGCTTGGCTGGCCAGATCGTGGTGTCGTACATGTGTCCGCGTCACCACGTGCACAGACCACAACTAAGCGTGCGTGTATCCGTTCTGTTAATCGTCACTACATTTGTGGTATGAATTATCCAGCTAAACGTAAACACAGCTATCACGACATAGCGATCAGCTCTCGAACGCCTCTACTTACCACCACTGTACATCCCTGACTTAACTAACTCAAAAAAAAGGAGGTTAGCAGTTCAAACTGTATGTCTGTGATATTGTGAGAATTGGGTAAAATTTGAGCAATCAACTTCCATATTAAAGTGAGTTGTGGGTGTGTAAGGGTGAAATTACTTTGGCTGTGTGGGAGCAAATCAAATTTGGGTTGTAACTGCAAAAATGTATTTGTGACTGAATGACATACATACAAAATAAATGACTTACCACTACTGTTTGACACTTAATTTACCAATCAGTGAGATTACTTTTTCTTAATCACAAGAAATAAATTTGAACTACTAGAACTGGTGGTGGCCGCCATATTTTCAAAATTGTTGGTTGGGGTATTTTTGTTTAATTGGTATTTGTGTCTATTAACACTTAAGAACTCGCTACTGGGTCCAGTGGACTAGACCCAGTTCCTTGAATTTAGTTGAATTACTTCAAAATTACGACAATTGTAATGTGGCCACTCTTTCGACTAATAGTATAGGGTGGTAGATAACAATCTAAGATGTCAGTTAGCACGCTGCATGTTAGTGGTATGGACCTAAAAGAAGACCCGGTAGCGATTAAATACATTACTTTTTTTTATACATTTTTTTCTGTTTCGTTACTATATCTTTGATTTAACTACATCTACATATAAGAATTTCTGTCACTAATGTTCCAAAGCATATCAAAACCTGTATCTGAAACAAACCAGATTTAGAACCAACTGCACCATCAAATGCACCCCTACCAACAAGTGGACGAAAAGAATGTTGTGATCTATGTAACTGGAAAAAACATAGGAAAACAAAGTTGTTTTTGAGTAATATAATATAATACACCGGTTTGTAAAGCACATATAAGACTGATTTGTGCAAATTGTTAGATGTGGAAATTATTTTATCCTAAAAAATATGTTGATTTTGAAAGTTGATTATGCTTGTTTCTATTTTCCTCCTATTAATATTTTGTTTTAGTAGATACATTATAGTAGTATATCAAGGTAAAGATTTTGATTTAAGTATATCATTACAGAATTTATAGTATGATGTGTTTGGAGTGCTGGCCTCGTGTTAACCTTAACAAAGAGTTAACCTTCTGGCAACCTGTTTGAATATATTACATGAAATTACATATTAATTCACTTGACTGACTAGTTGGTTGCTTCCATACTGGCTTCTGCTGTATGGAAGCAACCAATTATTATGATATAACGGTTTGCAGGAGGGGCTTCTCCAGCATGAACAAAGCGACCCGCAGTTGCAACACATTTCCCATAGGGGTGTCATACAACCTGTTCCAGACCTACGCTGGGTTCAACGTGTTTATTAGCTGCGTCCGTAAAAATATGTTCTCCATCAGCAATGGCATCATCCACGGCGAGATATCCACCACTTTGAAATGGTAACTGGCTCAAATTTATCCATCTAGGTATTTATTTGTTGACAGGCACACAACCCTATAAAATATCTACCATTCTGACTGCAGTAACCATAGAGTAATATTATTATATTATTCTATGGTTACTGACTTCTAACATTTATATATTCTATTCCTGATATATTTATCAGAAATAGAATATATAAATGTTAGAAGTTAAAATACAACACAGTTTTTTTTTATTTTTGGTCAAGAAATATAGATTAGCAGCACAATATTTATATTATATATTTTCATTTGTTCCAATTTTCACCCTCCTGCAGGGCAAGCACAGCATGGGGACAAATAGTCTTTCCACCATTTTAGTCACCTATAAGTCACCATACAAATAGTGGATAAAATGGTGGGATTTGTATGGTGACTGACGGGTGACAGGTGGATAAAATGGTGGAAAGACTATTTGCCCCCATGCCGTGCTAGCCCTGCTGGTAGTAACTCTCTAACATTTTGACTTTTAAACTCTGCATTAGGTACATTTGAACTTTACCTTTTCTGTTACTGCAATTTGATCAATTCTCCCAAACACCTATACAGCTAAAATAACTATAAGTTAAATTTTATTTTAATGTAATTTTAATTAGTAATTTTTTTGACGAGACATGACTGATGCCAACACCTATTATCATTGTAATAAGTTAGTTGTAATTCTGTATGTCAATAAAATCTATCTATATATCTATCGATTTGCTGAAAATTTGAAATCAAACAAGTCAACAAGTTTGGCCTCGGGCAAACCTGTTTTTGTCTCTTAAAACATGCTTTGTTTACTACTAAGACA